>CAMAOD020000002.1:280000-310000 GCA_945859595.2 Megachile willughbiella | reverse complement strand
GTCTCTGTCTCTGTCTCTGTCTCTGTCTCTGTCTCTGTCTCTGTCTCTGTCTCTGTCTCTGTTTCTGCCTCTGTCTCTGTCTCTGTCTCTGTCTCTGTCTCTGTCTCCGTCTCTCTCTCTGTCTCTGTCTCTGTCTCTGTCTCTGTCTGTGTCTCTGTCTCTGTCTCTGTCTGTGTCTCTGTCTCTGTCTCTGTCTCCGTCTCTGTCTCTGCCTCTGTCTCTGTCCCTGTCCCTCCGCTTGTCCCTGTCGCTGTCTCTGTCTCTGTCTCTGTCTCTGTCCCTGTCTCTGTATCTGTCTCTGTCTCTGTCTCTGTCTCTGTCTCTGTCTCTGCCTCTGTCTCCGTCTCTGTCTCTGTCTCTGTCTGTGTCTCTGTCTCTGTCTCTGTCTCCGTCTCTCTCTCTGTCTCTGTCTCTGTCGCTGTCTCTCCCTCTGTCTCTGTCTTTGTCTCCGTCCCTGGCTCTGTCTCTGCCTCTGTCTCCGTCTCTATCTCTGTCTCGGTCTTTGTCTCCGTCTCTGTCTCTGTCTCTGTCTCCTCTCTCTGCCTCTGTCTGTGTCTCTGCCTCTGTCTCGGTCTTTGGCTCCGTCTCTGTCTCTGTCTCTGTCTCTGGCTCTGTCTCTGTCTCTGTCTCTGTCTCTGTCTCTGTCTCTGTCCCTGGCTCTGTCTCTGCCTCTGTCTCCGTCTCTGTCTCTGTCTCTGTCTCTGTCTCTGTCTCAGTCTCTGTCTCTGTCTCTGCCTCAGTCCCTGTCTCTGTCTCTGTCTCTGTCTCTGTCTCTGTCTCTGTCTGTGTCTCTGTCTCTGTCTCCGTCCCTGTCTCTGCCGCTGTCTCTGTCTCCGTCTCAGTCTCTGTCTCTGTCTCCGTCTCTCTCTCTGTCTCTGTCTCTGCCTCTGTCTCTGTCTCTGTCTCTGTCTCTGTCTCTGTCTCTGTCTCTGTCTCTGTCTCTGTCTCTGTCTCTGTCTCTGTCTCTGTCTCTGTCTCTGTCTCTGCCTCTGTCTCTGTCTCTGTCTCTGTTTCTGCCTCTGTCTCTGTCTCTGTCTCTGTCTCTGTCTCTGTCTCTGTCTCAGTCTCTGTCTCTGTCTCTGTCTCTGTCACTGTCTCTGTCTCTGTCTCTGCCTGTGTCTCAGTCTCTGCGTCTGTCTCGGTCTTTGTCTCCGTCTCTGTCTCTGTCTCTGTCTCTGTCTCTGTCTCCGTCTCTGTCTCTATCTCTGTCTCAGTCTCTGTCTCTGTCTCTGTCTCTGTCACTGTCTCTGTCTCTGTCTCTACCTGTGTCTCAGTCTCTGTATTTGTCTCTGTCTCTGTCTCTGTCTCTGTCTCTGTCTCTGTCTCTGTCTCTGTCTCTGTCTCTGTCTCTCTTTCTATCTCTGTCTCTGTCTCTGCCTCCGTCTCTGTCTCCGTCTGTGTCTCTGTCCCTGTCTCTGGGTCTCTGTCTCTGGGTCTCTGTCTGAGTGTCTCTGCCTCTGTCTCTTTGTCTCTGTATCAGTTTCTCTGCATCCGTGCCTATGTCTCTGTGTCTCTGTCTCTGTCTCTGTCTCCTTGTCCCTGTCTCTGTCTCTGTCTCTGTCTCTGTCTCTGTCTCTGTCTCTGTCTCTGTCTCTGTCTCTGTCTCTGTCTGAGACTCTGCCTCTGTCTCTGTCTCTGTCTGTGTCTCTGTCTCTGTCTCTGTCTCCGTCTCTGTCTCTGCCTCTGTCTCTGTCCCTGTCCCTCCGCTTGTCCCTGTCGCTGTCTCTGTCTCTGTCTCTGTCTCTGTCCCTGTCTCTGCATCTGTCTCTGTCTCTGTCTCTGTCTCTGTCTCTGTCTCTGTCTCTGTCTCTGTCTCTGTCCCTGTCTCTGTCTCTGTCTCTGTCTCTGTCTCTGTCTCTGTCTCTGTCTCTGTCTCTGTCTCTGTCTCTGTCTCTGCCTCTGTCTCCGTCTCTGTCTCTGTCTCTGTCTGTTTCTCTGTCTGTTTCTCTGTCTCTGTCTCTGTCTCTGTCTCTGTCTCTGTCTCTGTCTCTGCCGCTGTCTGTGTCTCTGCCTCTGTCTCGGTCTTTGCCTCCGTGTCTGTCTCTGTCTCTGTCTCTGTCTCTGCCTCTGTCTGTGTCTCTGCCTCTGTCTCGGTCTTTGCCTCCGTCTCTGTCTCTGTCCCTGTCTCTGTCTCTGTCTCTGTCTCTGTCTCTGTCTCTGTCGCTGTCTCTGTCGCTGTCTCTCCCTCTGTCTCTGTCTCTGTCTCTGTCTCAGTCTCTGTCTCTGCCTCTGTCTCCGTCTCTGTCTCTGTCTCTGTCTGTGTCTCTGTCTCTGTCTCTGTCTGTGTCTCTGTCTCTGTCTCTGTCTCTGTCTCTGTCTCGGTATCTGTCTCTGTCTCTGTCTCTCTCTTTGTCTCTGTCTCTGTCTCTGTCTCAGTCTCTGTCTCTGTCTCTGTCTCTGTCACTGTCTCTGTCTCTGTCTCTGCCTGTGTCTCAGTCTCTGCGTCTGTCTCGGTCTTTGTCTCCGTCTCTGTCTCTGTCTCTGTCTCTGTCTCTGTCTCTGTCTCTGTCTCTGTCTCTGTCTCTGCCTCTGTCTCCGTCTCTGTCTCTGTCTCTGTCTGTTTCTCTGTCTGTTTCTCTGTCTCTGTCTCTGTCTCTGTCTCTGTCTCTGTCTTTCTCTCTGTCTCTGTCTCTGTCTCTGTCTCTGTCTCTGTCTCTATCTCTGTCTCTGTCTCTGTCTCTGTCTCTGTCTCTGTCTCTGTCTCTGTCTCTGTCTCTGTCTGAGGCTCTGTCTCTGTCTCTGTCTCTGTCTCTGTCTTTGTCTCTGTCTCTGCCTCTGTCTCTGTCTCTGTCTCAGTCTCTGTCTCTGTCTCTGTCTCTGTCTCTGTCTCTGTCTCTGCCTCTGTCTCTGTCTCTGTCTCTGTCTCCGTCTCCGTCTCTGTCTCTGTCTCTGTCTCTATCTCTGTCTCCGTCTCCGTCTCCGTCTCCGTCTCCATCTCTGTCTCTGTCTCTGTCTCTCTTTCTATCTCTGTCTCTGTCTCTGCCTCCGTCTCTGTCTCCGTCTGTGTCTCTGTCCCTGTCTCTGGGTCTCTGTCTCTGGGTCTCTGTCTGAGTGTCTCTGCCTCTGTCTCTTTGTCTCTGTATCAGTTTCTCTGCATCCGTGCCTATGTCTCTGTGTCTCTGTCTCTGTCTCTGTCTCCTTGTCCCTGTCTCTGCATCTCTGCCTCCGTGCCTATGTCTCTGACTCTGTCTCTGTCTCTGTCTCTGTCTCTGTCTCTGTCTCTGTCTCTGTCTCTGTCTCTGTCTCTGTCTCTGTCTCTGTCTCTGTTTCTGCCTCTGTCTCTGTCTCTGTCTCTGTCTCTGTCTCTGTCTCCGTCTCTCTCTCTGTCTCTGTCTCTGTCTCTGTCTCTGTCTGTGTCTCTGTCTCTGTCTCTGTCTGTGTCTCTGTCTCTGTCTCTGTCTCCGTCTCTGTCTCTGCCTCTGTCTCTGTCCCTGTCCCTCCGCTTGTCCCTGTCGCTGTCTCTGTCTCTGTCTCTGTCTCTGTCCCTGTCTCTGTATCTGTCTCTGTCTCTGTCTCTGTCTCTGTCTCTGTCTCTGCCTCTGTCTCCGTCTCTGTCTCTGTCTCTGTCTGTGTCTCTGTCTCTGTCTCTGTCTCCGTCTCTCTCTCTGTCTCTGTCTCTGTCGCTGTCTCTCCCTCTGTCTCTGTCTTTGTCTCCGTCCCTGGCTCTGTCTCTGCCTCTGTCTCCGTCTCTATCTCTGTCTCGGTCTTTGTCTCCGTCTCTGTCTCTGTCTCTGTCTCCTCTCTCTGCCTCTGTCTGTGTCTCTGCCTCTGTCTCGGTCTTTGGCTCCGTCTCTGTCTCTGTCTCTGTCTCTGGCTCTGTCTCTGTCTCTGTCTCTGTCTCTGTCTCTGTCTCTGTCCCTGGCTCTGTCTCTGCCTCTGTCTCCGTCTCTGTCTCTGTCTCTGTCTCTGTCTCTGTCTCAGTCTCTGTCTCTGTCTCTGCCTCAGTCCCTGTCTCTGTCTCTGTCTCTGTCTCTGTCTCTGTCTCTGTCTGTGTCTCTGTCTCTGTCTCCGTCCCTGTCTCTGCCGCTGTCTCTGTCTCCGTCTCAGTCTCTGTCTCTGTCTCCGTCTCTCTCTCTGTCTCTGTCTCTGCCTCTGTCTCTGTCTCTGTCTCTGTCTCTGTCTCTGTCTCTGTCTCTGTCTCTGTCTCTGTCTCTGTCTCTGTCTCTGTCTCTGTCTCTGTCTCTGTCTCTGCCTCTGTCTCTGTCTCTGTCTCTGTTTCTGCCTCTGTCTCTGTCTCTGTCTCTGTCTCTGTCTCTGTCTCTGTCTCAGTCTCTGTCTCTGTCTCTGTCTCTGTCACTGTCTCTGTCTCTGTCTCTGCCTGTGTCTCAGTCTCTGCGTCTGTCTCGGTCTTTGTCTCCGTCTCTGTCTCTGTCTCTGTCTCTGTCTCTGTCTCCGTCTCTGTCTCTATCTCTGTCTCAGTCTCTGTCTCTGTCTCTGTCTCTGTCACTGTCTCTGTCTCTGTCTCTACCTGTGTCTCAGTCTCTGTATTTGTCTCTGTCTCTGTCTCTGTCTCTGTCTCTGTCTCTGTCTCTGTCTCTGTCTCTGTCTCTCTTTCTATCTCTGTCTCTGTCTCTGCCTCCGTCTCTGTCTCCGTCTGTGTCTCTGTCCCTGTCTCTGGGTCTCTGTCTCTGGGTCTCTGTCTGAGTGTCTCTGCCTCTGTCTCTTTGTCTCTGTATCAGTTTCTCTGCATCCGTGCCTATGTCTCTGTGTCTCTGTCTCTGTCTCTGTCTCCTTGTCCCTGTCTCTGTCTCTGTCTCTGTCTCTGTCTCTGTCTCTGTCTCTGTCTCTGTCTCTGTCTCTGTCTGAGACTCTGCCTCTGTCTCTGTCTCTGTCTGTGTCTCTGTCTCTGTCTCTGTCTCCGTCTCTGTCTCTGCCTCTGTCTCTGTCCCTGTCCCTCCGCTTGTCCCTGTCGCTGTCTCTGTCTCTGTCTCTGTCTCTGTCCCTGTCTCTGCATCTGTCTCTGTCTCTGTCTCTGTCTCTGTCTCTGTCTCTGTCTCTGTCTCTGTCTCTGTCCCTGTCTCTGTCTCTGTCTCTGTCTCTGTCTCTGTCTCTGTCTCTGTCTCTGTCTCTGTCTCTGTCTCTGCCTCTGTCTCCGTCTCTGTCTCTGTCTCTGTCTGTTTCTCTGTCTGTTTCTCTGTCTCTGTCTCTGTCTCTGTCTCTGTCTCTGTCTCTGTCTCTGCCGCTGTCTGTGTCTCTGCCTCTGTCTCGGTCTTTGCCTCCGTGTCTGTCTCTGTCTCTGTCTCTGTCTCTGCCTCTGTCTGTGTCTCTGCCTCTGTCTCGGTCTTTGCCTCCGTCTCTGTCTCTGTCTCTGTCTCTGTCTCTGTCTCTGTCTCTGCCTCTGTCTCTGTCTCTGTCTCTGTCTCTGTCTCTGTCTCTGTCTCTGTCTCTGTCTCTGTCTCTGTCTCTGTCTCTGTCTCTGTCCCTGGCTCTGTCTCTGCCTCTGTCTCCGTCTCTGTCTCTGTCTCTGTCTCTGTCTCTGTCTCTGTCTCAGACTCTGTCTCTGTCTCTGTCTCTGTCCCTGTCTCTGTCTCTGTCTCTGTCTGTGTCTCTGTCTCTGTCTCCGTCCCTGTCTCTGCCGCTGTCTCTGTCTCCGTCTCAGTCTCAGTCTCTGTCTCCGTCTCTCTCTCTGTCTCTGTCTCTGTCGCTGTCTCTCCCTCTGTCTCTGTCTTTGTCTCCGTCCCTGGCTCTGTCTCTGCCTCTGTCTCCGTCTCTATCTCTGTCTCGGTCTTTGTCTCCGTCTCTGTCTCTGTCTCTGTCTCTGTCTCTGCCTCTGTCTGTGTCTCTGCCTCTGTCTCGGTCTTTGGCTCCGTCTCTGTCTCTGTCTCTGTCTCTGTCTCTGTCTCTGTCTCTGTCCCTGGCTCTGTCTCTGCCTCTGTCTCCGTCTCTGTCTCTGTCTCTGTCTCTGTCTCTGTCTCTGTCTCAGACTCTGTCTCTGTCTCTGTCTCTGTCCCTGTCTCTGTCTCTGTCTCTGTCTGTGTCTCTGTCTCTGTCTCCGTCCCTGTCTCTGCCGCTGTCTCTGTCTCCGTCTCAGTCTCAGTCTCTGTCTCCGTCTCTCTCTCTGTCTCTGTCTCTGTCGCTGTCTCTCCCTCTGTCTCTGTCTTTGTCTCCGTCCCTGGCTCTGTCTCTGCCTCTGTCTCCGTCTCTATCTCTGTCTCGGTCTTTGTCTCCGTCTCTGTCTCTGTCTCTGTCTCTGTCTCTGCCTCTGTCTGTGTCTCTGCCTCTGTCTCGATCTTTGGCTCCGTCTCTGTCTCTGTCTCTGTCTCTGGATCTGTCTCTGTCTCTGTCTCTGTCTCTGTCTCTGTCTCTGTCTCTGTCTCTGTCCCTGGCTCTGTCTCTGCCTCTGTCTCCGTCTCTGTCTCTGTCTCTGTCTCTGTCTCTGTCTCAGTCTCTGTCTCTGTCTCTGCCTCTGTCCCTGTCTCTGTCTCTGTCTCTGTCTCTGTCTCTGTCTCTGTCTCTGTCTGTGTCTCTGTCTCTGTCTCCGTCCCTGTCTCTGCCGCTGTCTCTGTCTCCGTCTCAGTCTCTGTCTCTGTCTCCGTCTCTCTCTCTGTCTCTGTCTCTGCCTCTGTCTCTGTCTCTGTCTCTGTCTCTGTCTCTGTCTCTGTCTCTGTCTCTGTCTCTGTCTCTGTCTCTGTCTCTGTCTCTGTCTCTGTCTCTGTCTCTGTCTCTGTCTCTGTCTCTGCCTCTGTCTCTGTCTCTGTCTCTGTTTCTGCCTCTGTCTCTGTTTCTGTCTCTGTCTCTGTCTCTGTCTCTGTCTCTGTCTCTGTCTCTGTCTCTGTCTCTGTCTCTGTCTGAGACTCTGCCTCTGTCTCTGTCTCTGTCTGTGTCTCTGTCTCTGTCTCTGTCTCCGTCTCTGTCTCTGCCTCTGTCTCTGTCCCTGTCCCTCCGCTTGTCCCTGTCGCTGTCTCTGTCTCTGTCTCTGTCTCTGTCCCTGTCTCTGTATCTGTCTCTGTCTCTGTCTCTGTCTCTGTCTCTGTCTCTGCCTCTGTCTCCGTCTCTGTCTCTGTCTCTGTCTGTGTCTCTGTCTCTGTCTCTGTCTCCGTCTCTCTCTCTGTCTCTGTCTCTGTCGCTGTCTCTCCCTCTGTCTCTGTCTTTGTCTCCGTCCCTGGCTCTGTCTCTGCCTCTGTCTCCGTCTCTATCTCTGTCTCGGTCTTTGTCTCCGTCTCTGTCTCTGTCTCTGTCTCCTCTCTCTGCCTCTGTCTGTGTCTCTGCCTCTGTCTCGGTCTTTGGCTCCGTCTCTGTCTCTGTCTCTGTCTCTGGCTCTGTCTCTGTCTCTGTCTCTGTCTCTGTCTCTGTCTCTGTCTCTGTCCCTGGCTCTGTCTCTGCCTCTGTCTCCGTCTCTGTCTCTGTCTCTGTCTCTGTCTCTGTCTCAGTCTCTGTCTCTGTCTCTGCCTCAGTCCCTGTCTCTGTCTCTGTCTCTGTCTCTGTCTCTGTCTCTGTCTCTGTCTGTGTCTCTGTCTCTGTCTCCGTCCCTGTCTCTGCCGCTGTCTCTGTCTCCGTCTCAGTCTCTGTCTCTGTCTCCGTCTCTCTCTCTGTCTCTGTCTCTGCCTCTGTCTCTGTCTCTGTCTCTGTCTCTGTCTCTGTCTCTGTCTCTGTCTCTGTCTCTGTCTCTGTCTCTGTCTCTGTCTCTGTCTCTGTCTCTGCCTCTGTCTCTGTCTCTGTCTCTGTTTCTGCCTCTGTCTCTGTCTCTGTCTCTGTCTCTGTCTCTGTCTCTGTCTCAGTCTCTGTCTCTGTCTCTGTCTCTGTCACTGTCTCTGTCTCTGTCTCTGCCTGTGTCTCAGTCTCTGCGTCTGTCTCGGTCTTTGTCTCCGTCTCTGTCTCTGTCTCTGTCTCTGTCTCTGTCTCCGTCTCTGTCTCTATCTCTGTCTCAGTCTCTGTCTCTGTCTCTGTCTCTGTCACTGTCTCTGTCTCTGTCTCTACCTGTGTCTCAGTCTCTGTATTTGTCTCTGTCTCTGTCTCTGTCTCTGTCTCTGTCTCTGTCTCTGTCTCTGTCTCTGTCTCTGTCTCTGTCTCTGTCTCTGTCTCTCTTTCTATCTCTGTCTCTGTCTCTGCCTCCGTCTCTGTCTCCGTCTGTGTCTCTGTCCCTGTCTCTGGGTCTCTGTCTCTGGGTCTCTGTCTGAGTGTCTCTGCCTCTGTCTCTTTGTCTCTGTATCAGTTTCTCTGCATCCGTGCCTATGTCTCTGTGTCTCTGTCTCTGTCTCTGTCTCCTTGTCCCTGTCTCTGTCTCTGTCTCTGTCTCTGTCTCTGTCTCTGTCTCTGTCTCTGTCTCTGTCTCTGTCTCTGTCTGAGACTCTGCCTCTGTCTCTGTCTCTGTCTGTGTCTCTGTCTCTGTCTCTGTCTCCGTCTCTGTCTCTGCCTCTGTCTCTGTCCCTGTCCCTCCGCTTGTCCCTGTCGCTGTCTCTGTCTCTGTCTCTGTCTCTGTCCCTGTCTCTGCATCTGTCTCTGTCTCTGTCTCTGTCTCTGTCTCTGTCTCTGTCTCTGTCTCTGTCCCTGTCTCTGTCTCTGTCTCTGTCTCTGTCTCTGTCTCTGTCTCTGTCTCTGTCTCTGTCTCTGTCTCTGCCTCTGTCTCCGTCTCTGTCTCTGTCTCTGTCTGTTTCTCTGTCTGTTTCTCTGTCTCTGTCTCTGTCTCTGTCTCTGTCTCTGTCTCTGTCTCTGCCGCTGTCTGTGTCTCTGCCTCTGTCTCGGTCTTTGCCTCCGTGTCTGTCTCTGTCTCTGTCTCTGTCTCTGCCTCTGTCTGTGTCTCTGCCTCTGTCTCGGTCTTTGCCTCCGTCTCTGTCTCTGTCTCTGTCTCTGTCTCTGTCTCTGTCTCTGCCTCTGTCTCTGTCTCTGTCTCTGTCTCTGTCTCTGTCTCTGTCTCTGTCTCTGTCTCTGTCTCTGTCTCTGTCTCTGTCTCTGTCTCTGTCCCTGGCTCTGTCTCTGCCTCTGTCTCCGTCTCTGTCTCTGTCTCTGTCTCTGTCTCTGTCTCTGTCTCAGACTCTGTCTCTGTCTCTGTCTCTGTCCCTGTCTCTGTCTCTGTCTCTGTCTGTGTCTCTGTCTCTGTCTCCGTCCCTGTCTCTGCCGCTGTCTCTGTCTCCGTCTCAGTCTCAGTCTCTGTCTCCGTCTCTCTCTCTGTCTCTGTCTCTGTCGCTGTCTCTCCCTCTGTCTCTGTCTTTGTCTCCGTCCCTGGCTCTGTCTCTGCCTCTGTCTCCGTCTCTATCTCTGTCTCGGTCTTTGTCTCCGTCTCTGTCTCTGTCTCTGTCTCTGTCTCTGCCTCTGTCTGTGTCTCTGCCTCTGTCTCGGTCTTTGGCTCCGTCTCTGTCTCTGTCTCTGTCTCTGTCTCTGTCTCTGTCTCTGTCTCTGTCCCTGGCTCTGTCTCTGCCTCTGTCTCCGTCTCTGTCTCTGTCTCTGTCTCTGTCTCTGTCTCTGTCTCTGTCTCAGACTCTGTCTCTGTCTCTGTCTCTGTCTCTGTCCCTGTCTCTGTCTCTGTCTCTGTCTGTGTCTCTGTCTCTGTCTCCGTCCCTGTCTCTGCCGCTGTCTCTGTCTCCGTCTCAGTCTCAGTCTCTGTCTCCGTCTCTCTCTCTCTGTCTCTGTCTCTGTCGCTGTCTCTCCCTCTGTCTCTGTCTTTGTCTCCGTCCCTGGCTCTGTCTCTGCCTCTGTCTCCGTCTCTATCTCTGTCTCGGTCTTTGTCTCCGTCTCTGTCTCTGTCTCTGTCTCTGTCTCTGCCTCTGTCTGTGTCTCTGCCTCTGTCTCGATCCTTGGCTCCGTCTCTGTCTCTGTCTCTGTCTCTGGCTCTGTCTCTGTCTCTGTCTCTGTCTCTGTCTCTGTCTCTGTCTCCTTCTCTGTCTCTGTCTCTGTCTCTGTCTCTGTCTCTATCTCTGTCTCTGTCTCTGTCTCTGTCTCTGTCTCTGCCTCAGTCCCTGTCTCTGTCTCTGTCTCTGTCTCTGTCTCTGTCTCTGTCTCTGTCTCTGTCTCTGTCTCCGTCCCTGTCTCTGCCGCTGTCTCTGTCTCCGTCTCAGTCTCTGTCTCTGTCTCCGTCTCTCTCTCTGTCTCTGTCTCTGCCTCTGTCTCTGTCTCTGTCTCTGTCTCTGTCTCTGTCCCTGTCTCTGTCTCTGTCTCTGTCTCTGTCTCTGTCTCTGTCTCTGTCTCTGTCTCTGTCTCTGCCTCTGTCTCTGTCTCTGTCTCTGTTTCTGCCTCTGTCTCTGTCTCTGTCTCTGTCTCTGTCTCTGTCTCTGTCTCAGTCTCTGTCTCTGTCTCTGTCTCTGTCACTGTCTCTGTCTCTGTCTCTGCCTGTGTCTCAGTCTCTGCGTCTGTCTCGGTCTTTGTCTCCGTCTCTGTCTCTGTCTCTGTCTCTGTCTCCGTCTCTGTCTCTGCCTCTGTCTCCGTCTCTGTCTCTGTCTCTGTCTGTTTCTCTGTCTGTTTCTCTGTCTCTGTCTCTGTCTCTGTCTCTGTCTCTGTCTCTCTCTCTGTCTCTGTCTCTGTCTCTGTCTCTGTCTCTATCTCTGTCTCTGTCTCTGTCTCTGTCTCTGTCTCTGTCTCTGTCTCTGTCTCTGTCTCTGTCTCTCTTTCTATCTCTGTCTCTGTCTCTGCCTCCGTCTCTGTCTCCGTCTGTGTCTCTGTCCCTGTCTCTGGGTCTCTGTCTCTGGGTCTCTGTCTGAGTGTTTCTGCCTCTGTCTCTTTGTCTCTGCCTCTGTCTCTGTCTCTGTCTCTGTCTTTGTCTCTGTCTCTGTCTCTGTCTCTGTCTCTGTCTCTGCCTCTGTCTCTGTCTCTGTCTCTGCCTCTGTCTGTGTCTCTGCCTCTGTCTCGGTCTTTGCCTCCGTCTCTGTCTCTGTCTCTGTCTCTGTCTCTGCCTCTGTCTGTGTCTCTGCCTCTGTCTCGGTCTTTGCCTCTGTCTCTGTCTCTGTCTCTGTCTCAGTCTCTGTCTCTGCCTCTGTCTCTGTCACTGTCTCTGTCTCTGTCTCTGCCTGTGTCTCAGTCTCTGCGTCTGTCCCGGTCTTTGTCTCCGTCTCTGTCTCTGTCTCTGTCTCTGTCTCTGTCTCCGTCTCTGTCTCTGTCTCTGTCTCAGTCTCTGTCTCTGTCTCTGTCTCTGTCACTGTCCCTGTCTCTGTCTCTGCCTGTGTCTCAGTCTCTGTCTTTGTCTCTGTCTCTGTCTCTGTCTCTGTCTCTGTCTCTGTCTCTGTCTCTGTCTCTGTCTCTGTCTCTGTCTCTGTCTCTGTCTCTGTCTCCGTCTCTGTCTCTGTCTCTGTCTCCGTCTCTGTCTCTATCTCTGTCTCCGTCTCCGTCTCCGTCTCCGTCTCCATCTCTGTCTCTGTCTCTGTCTCTCTTTCTATCTCTGTCTCTGTCTCTGCCTCCGTCTCTGTCTCCGTCTGTGTCTCTGTCCCTGTCTCTGGGTCTCTGTCTCTGGGTCTCTGTCTGAGTGTCTCTGCCTCTGTCTCTTTGTCTCTGTATCAGTTTCTCTGCATCCGTGCCTATGTCTCTGTGTCTCTGTCTCTGTCTCTGTCTCCTCGTCCCTGTCTCTGCATCTCTGCCTCCGTGCCTATGTCTCTGACTCTGTCTCTGTCTCTGTCTCTCTCTCTGTCTCTGTCTCTGTCTCTCTTTCTATCTCTGTCTCTGTCTCTGCCTCCGTCTCTGTCTCCGTCTGTGTCTCTGTCCCTGTCTCTGGGTCTCTGTCTCTGGGTCTCTGTCTGAGTGTTTCTGCCTCTGTCTCTTTGTCTCTGCCTCTGTCTCTGTCTCTGTCTCTGTCTTTGTCTCTGTCTCTGTCTCTGTCTCTGTCTCTGTCTCTGCCTCTGTCTCTGTCTCTGTCTCTGCCTCTGTCTGTGTCTCTGCCTCTGTCTCGGTCTTTGCCTCCGTCTCTGTCTCTGTCTCTGTCTCTGTCTCTGTCTCTGCCTCTGTCTGTGTCTCTGCCTCTGACTCGGTCTTTGCCTCCGTCTCTGTCTCTGTCTCTGTCTCAGTCTCTGTCTCTGTCTCTGTCTCTGTCACTGTCTCTGTCTCTGTCTCTGCCTGTGTCTCAGTCTCTGCGTCTATCCCGGTCTTTGCCTCCGTCTCTGTCTCTGTCTCTGTCTCTGTCTCTGTCTCCGTCTCTGTCTCTGTCTCTGTCTCAGTCTCTGTCTCTGTCTCTGTCTCTGTCACTGTCCCTGTCTCTGTCTCTGCCTGTGTCTCAGTCTCTGTCTTTGTCTCTGTCTCTGTCTCTGTCTCTGTCTCTGTCTCTGTCTCTGTCTCTTCTCCGTCTCTGTCTCTGTCTCTGTCTCTGTCTCCGTCTCTGTCTCTGTCTCTGTCTCTGTCTCTGTCTCTGTCTCTGTCTCTGTTTCTGCCTCTGTCTCTGTCTCTGTCTCTGTCTCTGTCACTGTCTCTGTCTCTGTCTCTGCCTGTGTCTCAGTCTCTGCGTCTGTCTCGGTCTTTGTCTCCGTCTCTGTCTCTGTCTCTGTCTCTGTCTCCGTCTCTGTCTCTGCCTCTGTCTCCGTCTCTGTCTCTGTCTCTGTCTGTTTCTCTGTCTGTTTCTCTGTCTCTGTCTCTGTCTCTGTCTCTGTCTCTGTCTCTCTCTCTGTCTCTGTCTCTGTCTCTGTCTCTGTCTCTATCTCTGTCTCTGTCTCTGTCTCTGTCTCTGTCTCTGTCTCTGTCTCTGTCTCTGTCTCTGTCTCTGTCTGAGGCTCTGCCTCTGTCTCTGTCTCTGTCTCTGTCTTTGTCTCTGTCTCTGCCTCTGTCTCTGTCTCTGTCTCTGTCTCTGTCTCTGTCTCTGTCTCTGTCTCTGTCTCTGTCTCTGCCGCTGTCTGTGTCTCTGCCTCTGTCTCGGTCTTTGCCTCCGTGTCTGTCTCTGTCTCTGTCTCTGTCTCTGCCTCTGTCTGTGTCTCTGCCTCTGTCTCGGTCTTTGCCTCCGTCTCTGTCTCTGTCTCTGTCTCTGTCTCTGTCTCTGCCTCTGTCTCTGTCTCTGTCTCTGTCTCTGTCTCTGTCTCTGTCTCTGTCTCTGTCTCTGTCTCTGTCTCTGTCTCTGTCCCTGGCTCTGTCTCTGCCTCTGTCTCCGTCTCTGTCTCTGTCACTGTCTCTGTCTCTGTCTCTGCCTGTGTCTCAGTCTCTGCGTCTATCCCGGTCTTTGCCTCCGTCTCTGTCTCTGTCTCTGTCTCTGTCTCTGTCTCCGTCTCTGTCTCTGTCTCTGTCTCAGTCTCTGTCTCTGTCTCTGTCTCTGTCACTGTCCCTGTCTCTGTCTCTGCCTGTGTCTCAGTCTCTGTCTTTGTCTCTGTCTCTGTCTCTGTCTCTGTCTCTGTCTCTGTCTCTGTCTCTTCTCCGTCTCTGTCTCTGTCTCTGTCTCTGTCTCCGTCTCTGTCTCTGTCTCTGTCTCTGTCTCTGTCTCTGTCTCTGTCTCTGTTTCTGCCTCTGTCTCTGTCTCTGTCTCTGTCTCTGTCACTGTCTCTGTCTCTGTCTCTGCCTGTGTCTCAGTCTCTGCGTCTGTCTCGGTCTTTGTCTCCGTCTCTGTCTCTGTCTCTGTCTCTGTCTCCGTCTCTGTCTCTGCCTCTGTCTCCGTCTCTGTCTCTGTCTCTGTCTGTTTCTCTGTCTGTTTCTCTGTCTCTGTCTCTGTCTCTGTCTCTGTCTCTGTCTCTCTCTCTGTCTCTGTCTCTGTCTCTGTCTCTGTCTCTATCTCTGTCTCTGTCTCTGTCTCTGTCTCTGTCTCTGTCTCTGTCTCTGTCTCTGTCTCTGTCTCTGTCTGAGGCTCTGCCTCTGTCTCTGTCTCTGTCTCTGTCTTTGTCTCTGTCTCTGCCTCTGTCTCTGTCTCTGTCTCTGTCTCTGTCTCTGTCTCTGTCTCTGTCTCTGTCTCTGTCTCTGCCGCTGTCTGTGTCTCTGCCTCTGTCTCGGTCTTTGCCTCCGTGTCTGTCTCTGTCTCTGTCTCTGTCTCTGCCTCTGTCTGTGTCTCTGCCTCTGTCTCGGTCTTTGCCTCCGTCTCTGTCTCTGTCTCTGTCTCTGTCTCTGTCTCTGCCTCTGTCTCTGTCTCTGTCTCTGTCTCTGTCTCTGTCTCTGTCTCTGTCTCTGTCTCTGTCTCTGTCTCTGTCTCTGTCCCTGGCTCTGTCTCTGCCTCTGTCTCCGTCTCTGTCTCTGTCTCTGTCTCTGTCTCTGTCTCTGTCTCAGACTCTGTCTCTGTCTCTGTCTCTGTCCCTGTCTCTGTCTCTGTCTCTGTCTGTGTCTCTGTCTCTGTCTCCGTCCCTGTCTCTGCCGCTGTCTCTGTCTCCGTCTCAGTCTCAGTCTCTGTCTCCGTCTCTCTCTCTGTCTCTGTCTCTGTCGCTGTCTCTCCCTCTGTCTCTGTCTTTGTCTCCGTCCCTGGCTCTGTCTCTGCCTCTGTCTCCGTCTCTATCTCTGTCTCGGTCTTTGTCTCCGTCTCTGTCTCTGTCTCTGTCTCTGTCTCTGCCTCTGTCTGTGTCTCTGCCTCTGTCTCGGTCTTTGGCTCCGTCTCTGTCTCTGTTTCTGTCTCTGTCTCTGTCTCTGTCTCTGCCTCTGTCTGTGTCTCTGCCTCTGTCTCGGTCTTTGGCTCCGTCTCTGTCTCTGTTTCTGTCTCTGGCTCTGTCTCTGTCTCTGTCTCTGTCTCTGTCTCTGTCTCTGTCTCTGTCCCTGGCTCTGTCTCTGCCTCTGTCTCCGTCTCTGTGTCTGTCTCTGTCTCTGTCTCTGTCTCTGTCTCAGTCTCTGTCTCTGTCTCTGCCTCTGTCCCTGTCTCTGTCTCTGTCTCTGTCTCTGTCTCTGTCTCTGTCTCTGTCTCTGTCTCTGTCTCTGTCTGTGTCTCTGTCTCTGTCTCCGTCTCTGTCTCCGTCCCTGTCTCTGCCGCTGTCTCTGTCTCCGTCTCAGTCTCTGTCTCTGTCTCCGTCTCTCTCTCTGTCTCTGTCTCTGCCTCTGTCTCTGCCTCTGTCTCTGTCTCTGTCTTTGTCTCTGTCTCTGTCTCTGTCTTTGTCTCTGTCTCTGTCTCTGTCTCTGTCTCTGTCTCTGTCTGAGACTCTGCCTCTGTCTCTGTCTCTGTCTGTGTCTCTGTCTCTGTCTCTGTCTCCGTCTCTGTCTCTGCCTCTGTCTCTGTCCCTGTCCCTCCGCTTGTCCCTGTCGCTGTCTCTGTCTCTGTCTCTGTCTCTGTCCCTGTCTCTGCATCTGTCTCTGTCTCTGTCTCTGTCTCTGTCTCTGTCTCTGTCTCTGTCTCTGTCTCTGTCTCCGTCTCTGTCTCTGTCTCTGTCTCCGTCTCTGTCTCTATCTCTGTCTCCGTCTCCGTCTCCGTCTCCGTCTCCATCTCTGTCTCTGTCTCTGTCTCTCTTTCTATCTCTGTCTCTGTCTCTGCCTCCGTCTCTGTCTCCGTCTGTGTCTCTGTCCCTGTCTCTGGGTCTCTGTCTCTGGGTCTCTGTCTGAGTGTCTCTGCCTCTGTCTCTTTGTCTCTGTATCAGTTTCTCTGCATCCGTGCCTATGTCTCTGTGTCTCTGTCTCTGTCTCTGTCTCCTCGTCCCTGTCTCTGCATCTCTGCCTCCGTGCCTATGTCTCTGACTCTGTCTCTGTCTCTGTCTCTCTCTCTGTCTCTGTCTCTGTCTCTCTTTCTATCTCTGTCTCTGTCTCTGCCTCCGTCTCTGTCTCCGTCTGTGTCTCTGTCCCTGTCTCTGGGTCTCTGTCTCTGGGTCTCTGTCTGAGTGTTTCTGCCTCTGTCTCTTTGTCTCTGCCTCTGTCTCTGTCTCTGTCTCTGTCTTTGTCTCTGTCTCTGTCTCTGTCTCTGTCTCTGTCTCTGCCTCTGTCTCTGTCTCTGTCTCTGCCTCTGTCTGTGTCTCTGCCTCTGTCTCGGTCTTTGCCTCCGTCTCTGTCTCTGTCTCTGTTTCTGTCTCTGCCTCTGTCTGTGTCTCTGCCTCTGACTCGGTCTTTGCCTCCGTCTCTGTCTCTGTCTCTGTCTCAGTCTCTGTCTCTGTCTCTGTCTCTGTCACTGTCTCTGTCTCTGTCTCTGCCTGTGTCTCAGTCTCTGCGTCTGTCCCGGTCTTTGCCTCCGTCTCTGTCTCTGTCTCTGTCTCTGTCTCTGTCTCCGTCTCTGTCTCTGTCTCTGTCTCAGTCTCTGTCTCTGTCTCTGTCTCTGTCACTGTCCCTGTCTCTGTCTCTGCCTGTGTCTCAGTCTCTGTCTTTGTCTCTGTCTCTGTCTCTGTCTCTGTCTCTGTCTCTGTCTCTGTCTCTGTCTCCGTCTCTGTCTCTGTCTCTGTCTCTGTCTCTGTCTCTGTCTCTGTCTCTGTCTCTGTCTCTGTCTCTGTCTCTGTCTCTGTCTCTGTCTCTGTTTCTGCCTCTGTCTCTGTCTCTGTCTCTGTCTCTGTCACTGTCTCTGTCTCTGTCTCTGCCTGTGTCTCGGTCTTTGTCTCCGTCTCTGTCTCTGTCTCTGTCTCTGTCTCCGTCTCTGTCTCTGCCTCTGTCTCCGTCTCTGTCTCTGTCTCTGTCTGTTTCTCTGTCTGTTTCTCTGTCTCTGTCTCTGTCTCTGTCTCTGTCTCTGTCTCTCTCTCTGTCTCTGTCTCTGTCTCTGTCTCTGTCTCTGTCTCTGTCTCTGTCTCTGTCTCTGTCTCTGTCTCTGTCTCTGTCTCTGTCTCTGTCTGAGGCTCTGCCTCTGTCTCTGTCTCTGTCTCTGTCTTTGTCTCTGTCTCTGCCTCTGTCTCTGTCTCTGTCTCTGTCTCTGTCTCTGTCTCTGTCTCTGTCTCTGTCTCTGTCTCTGTCTCTGTCTCTGCCGCTGTCTGTGTCTCTGCCTCTGTCTCGGTCTTTGCCTCCGTGTCTGTCTCTGTCTCTGTCTCTGTCTCTGCCTCTGTCTGTGTCTCTGCCTCTGTCTCGGTCTTTGCCTCCGTCTCTGTCTCTGTCTCTGTCTCTGTCTCTGTCTCTGCCTCTGTCTCTGTCTCTGTCTCTGTCTCTGTCTCTGTCTCTGTCTCTGTCTCTGTCTCTGTCTCTGTCTCTGTCCCTGGCTCTGTCTCTGCCTCTGTCTCCGTCTCTGTCTCTGTCTCTGTCTCTGTCTCTGTCTCTGTCTCAGACTCTGTCTCTGTCTCTGTCTCTGTCCCTGTCTCTGTCTCTGTCTCTGTCTGTGTCTCTGTCTCTGTCTCCGTCCCTGTCTCTGCCGCTGTCTCTGTCTCCGTCTCAGTCTCAGTCTCTGTCTCCGTCTCTCTCTCTGTGTCTGTCTCTGTCGCTGTCTCTCCCTCTGTCTCTGTCTTTGTCTCCGTCCCTGGCTCTGTCTCTGCCTCTGTCTCCGTCTCTATCTCTGTCTCGGTCTTTGTCTCCGTCTCTGTCTCTGTCTCTGTCTCTGTCTCTGCCTCTGTCTGTGTCTCTGCCTCTGTCTCGGTCTTTGGCTCCGTCTCTGTCTCTGTTTCTGTCTCTGGCTCTGTCTCTGTCTCTGTCTCTGTCTCTGTCTCTGTCTCTGTCCCTGGCTCTGTCTCTGCCTCTGTCTCCGTCTCTGTGTCTGTCTCTGTCTCTGTCTCTGTCTCTGTCTCAGTCTCTGTCTCTGTCTCTGCCTCTGTCCCTGTCTCTGTCTCTGTCTCTGTCTCTGTCTCTGTCTCTGTCTCTGTCTCTGTCTCTGCCTGTGTCTCAGTCTCTGCGTCTGTCCCGGTCTTTGTCTCCGTCTCTGTCTCTGTCTCTGTCTCTGTCTCTGTCTCCGTCTCTGTCTCTGTCTCTGTCTCAGTCTCTGTCTCTGTCTCTGTCTCTGTCACTGACCCTGTCTCTGTCTCTGCCTGTGTCTCAGTCTCTGTCTTTGTCTCTGTCTCTGTCTCTGTCTCTGTCTCTGTCTCTGTCTCTGTCTCTGTCTCTGTCTCTGTCTCTGTCTCTGTCTCTGTCTCTGTCTCTGTCTCTGTCTCTGTCTCTGTCTCTGTCTCCGTCTCTGTCTCTGTCTCTGTCTCCGTCTCTGTCTCTATCTCTGTCTCCGTCTCCGTCTCCGTCTCCGTCTCCATCTCTGTCTCTGTCTCTGTCTCTCTTTCTATCTCTGTCTCTGTCTCTGCCTCCGTCTCTGTCTCCGTCTGTGTCTCTGTCCCTGTCTCTGGGTCTCTGTCTCTGGGTCTCTGTCTGAGTGTCTCTGCCTCTGTCTCTTTGTCTCTGTATCAGTTTCTCTGCATCCGTGCCTATGTCTCTGTGTCTCTGTCTCTGTCTCTGTCTCCTCGTCCCTGTCTCTGCATCTCTGCCTCCGTGCCTATGTCTCTGACTCTGTCTCTGTCTCTGTCTCTCTCTCTGTCTCTGTCTCTGTCTCTCTTTCTATCTCTGTCTCTGTCTCTGCCTCCGTCTCTGTCTCCGTCTGTGTCTCTGTCCCTGTCTCTGGGTCTCTGTCTCTGGGTCTCTGTCTGAGTGTTTCTGCCTCTGTCTCTTTGTCTCTGCCTCTGTCTCTGTCTCTGTCTCTGTCTTTTTCTCTGTCTCTGTCTCTGTCTCTGTCTCTGTCTCTGCCTCTGTCTCTGTCTCTGTCTCTGCCCCTGTCTGTGTCTCTGCCTCTGTCTCGGTCTTTGCCTCCGTCTCTGTCTCTGTCTCTGTCTCTGCCTCTGTCTGTGTCTCTGCCTCTGACTCGGTCTTTGCCTCCGTCTCTGTCTCTGTCTCTGTCTCAGTCTCTGTCTCTGTCTCTGTCTCTGTCACTGTCTCTGTCTCTGTCTCTGCCTGTGTCTCAGTCTCTGCGTCTGTCCCGGTCTTTGCCTCCGTCTCTGTCTCTGTCTCTGTCTCTGTCTCTGTCTCCGTCTCTGTCTCTGTCTCTGTCTCAGTCTCTGTCTCTGTCTCTGTCTCTGTCACTGTCCCTGTCTCTGTCTCTGCCTGTGTCTCAGTCTCTGTCTTTGTCTCTGTCTCTGTCTCTGTCTCTGTCTCTGTCTCTGTCTCTGTCTCTGTCTCCGTCTCTGTCTCTGTCTCTGTCTCTGTCTCTGTCTCTGTCTCTGTCTCTGTCTCTGTCTCTGTCTCTGTCTCCGTCTCTGTCTCTGTCTCTGTCTCTGTTTCTGCCTCTGTCTCTGTCTCTGTCTCTGTCTCTGTCACTGTCTCTGTCTCTGTCTCTGCCTGTGTCTCAGTCTCTGCGTCTGTCTCGGTCTTTGTCTCCGTCTCTGTCTCTGTCTCTGTCTCTGTCTCCGTCTCTGTCTCTGCCTCTGTCTCCGTCTCTGTCTCTGTCTCTGTCTGTTTCTCTGTCTGTTTCTCTGTCTCTGTCTCTGTCTCTGTCTCTGTCTCTCTCTCTGTCTCTGTCTCTGTCTCTGTCTCTGTCTCTATCTCTGTCTCTGTCTCTGTCTCTGTCTCTGTCTCTGTCTCTGTCTCTGTCTCTGTCTCTGTCTCTGTCTCTGTCTCTGTCTGAGGCTCTGCCTCTGTCTCTGTCTCTGTCTCTGTCTTTGTCTCTGTCTCTGCCTCTGTCTCTGTCTCTGTCTCTGTCTCTGTCTCTGTCTCTGTCTCTGTCTCTGTCTCTGTCTCTGTCTCTGTCTCTGCCGCTGTCTGTGTCTCTGCCTCTGTCTCGGTCTTTGCCTCCGTGTCTGTCTCTGTCTCTGTCTCTGTCTCTGCCTCTGTCTGTGTCTCTGCCTCTGTCTCGGTCTTTGCCTCCGTCTCTGTCTCTGTCTCTGTCTCTGTCTCTGTCTCTGTCTCTGTCTCTGTCTCTGTCTCTGTCTCTGTCTCTGTCTCTGTCTCTGTCTCTGTCTCTGTCTCTGTCTCTGTCTCTGTCTCTGTCTCTGTCTCTGTCCCTGGCTCTGTCTCTGCCTCTGTCTCCGTCTCTGTCTCTGTCTCTGTCTCTGTCTCTGTCTCTGTCTCAGACTCTGTCTCTGTCTCTGTCTCTGTCCCTGTCTCTGTCTCTGTCTCTGTCTGTGTCTCTGTCTCTGTCTCCGTCCCTGTCTCTGCCGCTGTCTCTGTCTCCGTCTCAGTCTCAGTCTCTGTCTCCGTCTCTCTCTCTGTCTCTGTCTCTGTCGCTGTCTCTCCCTCTGTCTCTGTCTTTGTCTCCGTCCCTGGCTCTGTCTCTGCCTCTGTCTCCGTCTCTATCTCTGTCTCGGTCTTTGTCTCCGTCTCTGTCTCTGTCTCTGTCTCTGTCTCTGCCTCTGTCTGTGTCTCTGCCTCTGTCTCGGTCTTTGGCTCCGTCTCTGTCTCTGTTTCTGTCTCTGGCTCTGTCTCTGTCTCTGTCTCTGTCTCTGTCGCTGTCTCTGTCCCTGGCTCTGTCTCTGCCTCTGTCTCCGTCTCTGTGTCTGTCTCTGTCTCTGTCTCTGTCTCTGTCTCAGTCTCTGTCTCTGTCTCTGCCTCTGTCCCTGTCTCTGTCTCTGTCTCTGTCTCTGTCTCTGTCTCTGTCTCTGTCTCTGTCTCTGTCTCTGTCTCTGTCTGTGTCTCTGTCTCTGTCTCCGTCCCTGTCTCTGCCGCTGTCTCTGTCTCCGTCTCAGTCTCTGTCTCTGTCTCCGTCTCTCTCTCTGTCTCTGTCTCTGCCTCTGTCTCTGCCTCTGTCTCTGTCTCTGTCTTTGTCTCTGTCTCTGTCTCTGTCTTTGTCTCTGTCTCTGTCTCTGTCTCTGTCTCTGTCTCTGTCTCTGTCTGAGACTCTGCCTCTGTCTCTGTCTCTGTCTGTGTCTCTGTCTCTGTCTCTGTCTCCGTCTCTGTCTCTGCCTCTGTCTCTGTCCCTGTCCCTCCGCTTGTCCCTGTCGCTGTCTCTGTCTCTGTCTCTGTCTCTGTCCCTGTCTCTGCATCTGTCTCTGTCTCTGTCTCTGTCTCTGTCTCTGTCTCTGTCTCTGTCCCTGTCTCTGTCTCTGTCTCTGTCTCTGTCTCTGTCTCTGTCTCTGTCTCTGTCTCTGTCTCTGTCTCTGTCTCTGTCTCTGTCTCTGCCTCTGTCTCCGTCTCTGTCTCTGTCTCTGTCTGTTTCTCTGTCTGTTTCTCTGTCTCTGTCTCTGTCTCTGTCTCTGTCTCTGTCTCTCTCTCTGTCTCTGTCTCTGTCTCTGTCTCTGTCTCTGTCTCTATCTCTGTCTCTGTCTCTGTCTCTGTCTCTGTCTCTGTCTCTGTCTCTGTCTCTGTCTCTGTCTCTGTCTGAGGCTCTGCCTCTGTCTCTGTCTCTGTCTCTGTCTTTGTCTCTGTCTCTGCCTCTGTCTCTGTCTCTGTCTCTGTCTCTGTCTCTGTCTCTGTCTCTGTCTCTGTCTCTGTCTCTGTCTCTGTCTCTGCCGCTGTCTGTGTCTCTGCCTCTGTCTCGGTCTTTGCCTCCGTGTCTGTCTCTGTCTCTGTCTCTGTCTCTGCCTCTGTCTGTGTCTCTGCCTCTGTCTCGGTCTTTGCCTCCGTCTCTGTCTCTGTCTCTGTCTCTGTCTCTGTCTCTGTCTCTGTCTCTGCCTCTGTCTCTGTCTCTGTCTCTGTCTCTGTCTCTGTCTCTGTCTCTGTCCCTGGCTCTGTCTCTGCCTCTGTCTCCGTCTCTGTCTCTGTCTCTGTCTCTGTCTCTGTCTCTGTCTCAGACTCTGTCTCTGTCTCTGTCTCTGTCCCTGTCTCTGTCTCTGTCTCTGTCTGTGTCTCTGTCTCTGTCTCCGTCCCTGTCTCTGCCGCTGTCTCTGTCTCCGTCTCAGTCTCAGTCTCTGTCTCCGCCTCTCTCTCTGTCTCTGTCTCTGTCGCTGTCTCTCCCTCTGTCTCTGTCTTTGTCTCCGTCCCTGGCTCTGTCTCTGCCTCTGTCTCCGTCTCTATCTCTGTCTCGGTCTTTGTCTCCGTCTCTGTCTCTGTCTCTGTCTCTGTCTCTGTCTCTGCCTCTGTCTGTGTCTCTGCCTCTGTCTCGGTCTTTGGCTCCGTCTCTGTCTCTGTCTCTGTCTCTGTCTCTGTCTCTGTCTCTGTCCCTGGCTCTGTCTCTGCCTCTGTCTCCGTCTCTGTCTCTGTCTCTGTCTCTGTCTCTGTCTCTGTCTCAGACTCTGTCTCTGTCTCTGTCTCTGTCCCTGTCTCTGTCTCTGTCTCTGTCTGTGTCTCTGTCTCTGTCTCCGTCCCTGTCTCTGCCGCTGTCTCTGTCTCCGTGTCAGTCTCAGTCTCTGTCTCCGTCTCTCTCTCTGTCTCTGTCTCTGTCGCTGTCTCTCCCTCTGTCTCTGTCTTTGTCTCCGTCCCTGGCTCTGTCTCTGCCTCTGTCTCCGTCTCTATCTCTGTCTCGGTCTTTGTCTCCGTCTCTGTCTCTGTCTCTGTCTCTGTCTCTGTCTCTGTCTCTGCCTCTGCCTGTGTCTCTGCCTCTGTCTCGGTCTTTGGCTCCGTCTCTGTCTCTGTCTCTGTCTCTGGCTCTGTCTCTGTCTCTGTCTCTGTCTCTGTCTCTGTCTCTGTCCCTGGCTCTGTCTCTGCCTCTGTCTCCGTCTCTGTCTCTGTCTCTGTCACTGTCTCTGTCTCAGTCTCTGTCTCTGTCTCTGCCTCTGTCCCTGTCTCTGTCTCTGTCTCTGTCTCTGTCTCTGTCTCTGTCTGTGTCTCTGTCTCCGTCCCTGTCTCTGCCGCTGTCTCTGTCTCCGTCTCAGTCTCTGTCTCTGTCTCCGTCTCTCTCTCTGTCTCTGTCTCTGCCTCTGTCTCTGTCTCTGTCTCTGTCTCTGTCTCTGTCTCTGTCTCTGTCTCTGTCTCTGTCTCTGTCTCTGTCTCTGTCTCTGTCTCTGTCTCTGTCTCTGTCTCTGTCTCTGTCTCTGTCTCTGTCTCTGTCTCTGCCTCTGTCTCTGTCTCTGTCTCTGTTTCTGCCTCTGTCTCTGTCTCTGTCTCTGTCTCTGTCTCTGTCTCTGTCTCTGTCTCTGTCTCAGTCTCTGTCTCTGTCTCTGTCTCTGTCACTGTCTCTGTCTCTGTCTCTGCCTGTGTCTCAGTCTCTGCGTCTGTCTCGGTCTTTGTCTCCGTCTCTGTCTCTGTCTCTGTCTCTGTCTCTGTCTCCGTCTCTGTCTCTATCTCTGTCTCAGTCTCTGTCTCTGTCTCTGTCTCTGTCACTGTCTCTGTCTCTGTCTCTGCCTGTGTCTCAGTCTCTGTATTTGTCTCTGTCTCTGTCTCTGTCTCTGTCTCTGTCTCTGTCTCTGTCTCTGTCTCTGTCTCTGTCTCTGTCTCTGTCTCTGTCTGAGACTCTGCCTCTGTCTCTGTCTCTGTCTGTGTCTCTGTCTCTGTCTCTGCCTCTGTCTCCGTCTCTGTCTCTGTCTCTGTCTGTGTCTCTGTCTCTGTCTCTGTCTCTGTCTGTGTCTCTGTCTCTGTCTCTGTCTCTGTCTCTGTCTCTGTCTCTGTCTCTGTCTCTGTCTCTGTCTCTGTCTCTGTCTGAGATTCTGCCTCTGTCTCTGTCTCTGTCTGTGTCTCTGTCTCTGTCTCTGTCTCTGTCTCCGTCTCTGTCTCTGCCTCTGTCTCTGTCCCTGTCCCTCCGCTTGTCCCTGTCGCTGTCTCTGTCTCTGTCTCTGTCTCTGTCCCTGTCTCTGCATCTGTCTCTGTCTCTGTCTCTGTCTCTGTCTCTGTCTCTGTCCCTGTCTCTGTCTCTGTCTCTGTCTCTGTCTCTGTCTCTGTCGCTGTCTCTGTCGCTGTCTCTCCCTCTGTCTCTGTCTCTGTCTCTGTCTCAGTCTCTGTCTCTGCCTCTGTCTCCGTCTCTGTCTCTGTCTGTTTCTCTGTCTGTTTCTCTGTCTCTGTCTCTGTCTCTGTCTCTGTCTCTGTCTCTGTCTCTCTCTCTGTCTCTGTCTCTGTCTCTGTCTCTGTCTCTGTCTCTATCTCTGTCTCTGTCTCTGTCTCTGTCTCTGTCTCTGTCTCTGTCTCTGTCTCTGTCTCTGTCTCTGTCTCTGTCTCTGTCTCTGTCTGAGGCTCTGCCTCTGTCTCTGTCTCTGTCTCTGTCTTTGTCTCTGTCTCTGCCTCTGTCTCTGTCTCTGTCTCTGTCTCTGTCTCTGTCTCTGTCTCTGACTCTGTCTCTGTCTCTGTCTCTGTCTCTGCCGCTGTCTGTGTCTCTGCCTCTGTCTCGGTCTTTGCCTCCGTGTCTGTCTCTGTCTCTGTCTCTGTCTCTGCCTCTGTCTGTGTCTCTGCCTCTGTCTCGGTCTTTGCCTCCGTCTCTGTCTCTGTCTCTGTCTCTGTCTCTGTCTCTGTCTCTGCCTCTGTCTCTGTCTCTGTCTCTGTCTCTGTCTCTGTCTCTGTCTCTGTCTCTGTCTCTGTCTCTGTCTCTGTCCCTGGCTCTGTCTCTGCCTCTGTCTCCGTCTCTGTCTCTGTCTCTGTCTCTGTCTCTGTCTCAGACTCTGTCTCTGTCTCTGTCTCTGTCCCTGTCTCTGTCTCTGTCTCTGTCTGTGTCTCTGTCTCTGTCTCCGTCCCTGTCTCTGCCGCTGTCTCTGTCTCCGTCTCAGTCTCAGTCTCTGTCTCCGTCTCTCTCTCTGTCTCTGTCTCTGTCGCTGTCTCTCCCTCTGTCTCTGTCTTTGTCTCCGTCCCTGGCTCTGTCTCTGCCTCTGTCTCCGTCTCTATCTCTGTCTCGGTCTTTGTCTCCGTCTCTGTCTCTGTCTCTGTCTCTGTCTCTGTCTCTGCCTCTGTCTGTGTCTCTGCCTCTGTCTCGGTCTTTGGCTCCGTCTCTGTCTCTGTCTCTGTCTCTGTCTCTGTCTCTGTCTCTGTCCCTGGCTCTGTCTCTGCCTCTGTCTCCGTCTCTGTCTCTGTCTCTGTCTCTGTCTCTGTCTCTGTCTCAGACTCTGTCTCTGTCTCTGTCTCTGTCCCTGTCTCTGTCTCTGTCTCTGTCTGTGTCTCTGTCTCTGTCTCCGTCCCTGTCTCTGCCGCTGTCTCTGTCTCCGTGTCAGTCTCAGTCTCTGTCTCCGTCTCTCTCTCTGTCTCTGTCTCTGTCGCTGTCTCTCCCTCTGTCTCTGTCTTTGTCTCCGTCCCTGGCTCTGTCTCTGCCTCTGTCTCCGTCTCTATCTCTGTCTCGGTCTTTGTCTCCGTCTCTGTCTCTGTCTCTGTCTCTGTCTCTGCCTCTGTCTTTGTCTCTGCCTCTGTCACGGTCTTTGGCTCCGTCTCTGTCTCTGTCTCTGTCTCTGGCTCTGTCTCTGTCTCTGTCTCTGTCTCTGTCTCTGTCTCTGTCCCTGGCTCTGTCTCAGCCTCTGTCTCCGTCTCTGTCTCTGTCTCTGTCACTGTCTCTGTCTCAGTCTCTGTCTCTGTCTCTGCCTCTGTCCCTGTCTCTGTCTCTGTCTCTGTCTCTGTCTCTGTCTCTGTCTGTGTCTCTGTCTCTGTCTCCGTCCCTGTCTCTGCCGCTGTCTCTGTCTCCGTCTCAGTCTCTGTCTCTGTCTCCGTCTCTCTCTCTGTCTCTGTCTCTGCCTCTGTCTCTGTCTCTGTCTCTGTCTCTGTCTCTGTCTCTGTCTCTGTCTCTGTCTCTGTCTCTGTCTCTGTCTCTGTCTCTGTCTCTGTCTCTGTCTCTGTCTCTGCCTCTGTCTCTGTCTCTGTCTCTGTTTCTGCCTCTGTCTCTGTCTCTGTCTCTGTCTCTGTCTCTGTCTCTGTCTCTGTCTCAGTCTCTGTCTCTGTCTCTGTCTCTGTCACTGTCTCTGTCTCTGTCTCTGCCTGTGTCTCAGTCTCTGCGTCTGTCTCGGTCTTTGTCTCCGTCTCTGTCTCTGTCTCTGTCTCTGTCTCTGTCTCCGTCTCTGTCTCTATCTCTGTCTCAGTCTCTGTCTCTGTCTCTGTCTCTGTCACTGTCTCTGTCTCTGTCTCTGCCTGTGTCTCAGTCTCTGTATTTGTCTCTGTCTCTGTCTCTGTCTCTGTCTCTGTCTCTGTCTCTGTCTCTGTCTCTGTCTCTGTCTCTGTCTCTGTCTCTGTCTCTGTCTCTGTCTCTGTCTCTGTCTCTGTCTCTGTCTCTGTCTCTGTCTGAGACTCTGCCTCTGTCTCTGTCTCTGTCTGTGTCTCTGTCTCTGTCTCTGTCTCTGTCTCTGCCTCTGTCTCCGTCTCTGTCTCTGTCTCTGTCTGTGTCTCTGTCTCTGTCTCTGTCTGTGTCTCTGTCTCTGTCTCTGTCTCTGTCTCTGTCTCTGTCTCTGTCTCTGTCTCTGTCTCTGTCTCTGTCTCTGTCTGAGACTCTGCCTCTGTCTCTGTCTCTGTCTGTGTCTCTGTCTCTGTCTCTGTCTCTGTCTCTGTCTCTGTCTCCGTCTCTGTCTCTGCCTCTGTCTCTGTCCCTGTCCCTCCGCTTGTCCCTGTCGCTGTCTCTGTCTCTGTCTCTGTCTCTGTCCCTGTCTCTGCATCTGTCTCTGTCTCTGTCTCTGTCTCTGTCTCTGTCTCTGTCCCTGTCTCTGTCTCTGTCTCTGTCTCTGTTTCTGTCTCTGTCGCTGTCTCTGTCGCTGTCTCTCCCTCTGTCTCTGTCTCTGTCTCTGTCTCAGTCTCTGTCTCTGCCTCTGTCTCCGTCTCTGTCTCTGTCTCTGTCTGTGTCTCTGTCTCTGTCTCTGTCTGTGTCTCTGTCTCTGTCTCTGTCTCTGTCTCGGTATCTGTCTCTGTCTCTGTCTCTCTCTTTGTCTCTGTCTCTGTCTCTGTCTCAGTCTCTGTCTCTGTCTCTGTCTCTGTCACTGTCTCTGTCTCTGTCTCTGCCTGTGTCTCAGTCTCTGCGTCTGTCTCGGTCTTTGTCTCCGTCTCTGTCTCTGTCTCTGTCTCTGTCTCTGTCTCTGTCTCTGTCTCTGCCTCTGTCTCCGTCTCTGTCTCTGTCTCTGTCTGTTTCTCTGTCTGTTTCTCTGTCTCTGTCTCTGTCTCTGTCTCTGTCTCTGTCTCTCTCTCTGTCTCTGTCTCTGTCTCTGTCTCTGTCTCTGTCTCTATCTCTGTCTCTGTCTCTGTCTCTGTCTCTGTCTCTGTCTCTGTCTCTGTCTGTGTGTCTGTCTCTGTCTCTGTCTCTGTCTCCGTCTCTGTCTCTGCCTCTGTCTCTGTCCCTGTCCCTCCGCTTGTCCCTGTCGCTGTCTCTGTCTCTGTCTCTGTCTCTGTCTCTGTCCCTGTCTCTGCATCTGTCTCTGTCTCTGTCTCTGTCTCTGTCTCTGTCTCTGTCCCTGTCTCTGTCTCTGTCTCTGTCTCTGTCTCTGTCTCTGTCGCTGTCTCTGTCGCTGTCTCTCCCTCTGTCTCTGTCTCTGTCTCTGTCTCTGTCTCTGTCTCTGTCTCTGTCTCTGTCTCTGTCTCTGTCTCTGTCTCTGTCTGAGGCTCTGTCTCTGTCTCTGTCTCTGTCTCTGTCTTTGTCTCTGTCTCTGCCTCTGTCTCTGTCTCTGTCTCAGTCTCTGTCTCTGTCTCTGTCTCTGTCTCTGTCTCTGTCTCTGCCTCTGTCTCTGTCTCTGTCTCTGTCTCCGTCTCCGTCTCTGTCTCTGTCTCTGTCTCTATCTCTGTCTCCGTCTCCGTCTCCGTCTCCGTCTCCATCTCTGTCTCTGTCTCTGTCTCTCTTTCTATCTCTGTCTCTGTCTCTGCCTCCGTCTCTGTCTCCGTCTGTGTCTCTGTCCCTGTCTCTGGGTCTCTGTCTCTGGGTCTCTGTCTGAGTGTCTCTGCCTCTGTCTCTTTGTCTCTGTATCAGTTTCTCTGCATCCGTGCCTATGTCTCTGTGTCTCTGTCTCTGTCTCTGTCTCCTTGTCCCTGTCTCTGCATCTCTGCCTCCGTGCCTATGTCTCTGACTCTGTCTCTGTCTCTGTCTCTGTCTCTGTCTCTGTCTCTGTCTCTGTCTCTGTCTCTGTCTCTGTCTCTGTCTCTGTTTCTGCCTCTGTCTCTGTCTCTGTCTCTGTCTCTGTCTCTGTCTCCGTCTCTCTCTCTGTCTCTGTCTCTGTCTCTGTCTCTGTCTGTGTCTCTGTCTCTGTCTCTGTCTGTGTCTCTGTCTCTGTCTCTGTCTCCGTCTCTGTCTCTGCCTCTGTCTCTGTCCCTGTCCCTCCGCTTGTCCCTGTCGCTGTCTCTGTCTCTGTCTCTGTCTCTGTCCCTGTCTCTGTATCTGTCTCTGTCTCTGTCTCTGTCTCTGTCTCTGTCTCTGCCTCTGTCTCCGTCTCTGTCTCTGTCTCTGTCTGTGTCTCTGTCTCTGTCTCTGTCTCCGTCTCTCTCTCTGTCTCTGTCTCTGTCGCTGTCTCTCCCTCTGTCTCTGTCTTTGTCTCCGTCCCTGGCTCTGTCTCTGCCTCTGTCTCCGTCTCTATCTCTGTCTCGGTCTTTGTCTCCGTCTCTGTCTCTGTCTCTGTCTCCTCTCTCTGCCTCTGTCTGTGTCTCTGCCTCTGTCTCGGTCTTTGGCTCCGTCTCTGTCTCTGTCTCTGTCTCTGTCTCTGTCTCTGTCTCTGTCTCTGTCTCTGTCCCTGGCTCTGTCTCTGCCTCTGTCTCCGTCTCTGTCTCTGTCTCTGTCTCTGTCTCTGTCTCAGTCTCTGTCTCTGTCTCTGCCTCTGTCCCTGTCTCTGTCTCTGTCTCTGTCTCTGTCTCTGTTTCTGCCTCTGTCTCTGTCTCTGTCTCTGTCTCTGTCTCTGTCTCTGTCTCAGTCTCTGTCTCTGTCTCTGTCTCTGTCACTGTCTCTGTCTCTGTCTCTGCCTGTGTCTCAGTCTCTGCGTCTGTCTCGGTCTTTGTCTCCGTCTCTGTCTCTGTCTCTGTCTCTGTCTCTGTCTCCGTCTCTGTCTCTATCTCTGTCTCAGTCTCTGTCTCTGTCTCTGTCTCTGTCACTGTCTCTGTCTCTGTCTCTACCTGTGTCTCAGTCTCTGTATTTGTCTCTGTCTCTGTCTCTGTCTCTGTCTCTGTCTCTGTCTCTGTCTCTGTCTCTGTCTCTGTCTCTGTCTCTGTCTCTGTCCCTCTTTCTATCTCTGTCTCTGTCTCTGCCTCCGTCTCTGTCTCCGTCTGTGTCTCTGTCCCTGTCTCTGGGTCTCTGTCTCTGGGTCTCTGTCTGAGTGTCTCTGCCTCTGTCTCTTTGTCTCTGTATCAGTTTCTCTGCATCCGTGCCTATGTCTCTGTGTCTCTGTCTCTGTCTCTGTCTCCTTGTCCCTGTCTCTGTCTCTGTCTCTGTCTCCGTCTCTCTCTCTGTCTCTGTCTCTGTCTCTGTCTCTGTCTGTGTCTCTGTCTCTGTCTCTGTCTGTGTCTCTGTCTCTGTCTCTGTCTCCGTCTCTGTCTCTGCCTCTGTCTCTGTCCCTGTCCCTCCGCTTGTCCCTGTCGCTGTCTCTGTCTCTGTCTCTGTCTCTGTCCCTGTCTCTGTATCTGTCTCTGTCTCTGTCTCTGTCTCTGTCTCTGCCTCTGTCTCCGTCTCTGTCTCTGTCTCTGTCTGTGTCTCTGTCTCCTTGTCCCTGTCTCTGTCTCTGTCTCTGTCTCCGTCTCTCTCTCTGTCTCTGTCTCTGTCTCTGTCTCCGTCTCTCTCTCTGTCTCTGTCTCTGCCTCTGTCTCTGTCTCTGTCTCTGTCTCTGTCTCTGTCTCTGCCTCTGTCTCTGTCTCTGTCTCTGTCTCTGCCTCTGTCTCTGTCTCTGTCTCTGTTTCTGCCTCTGTCTCTGTCTCTGTCTCTGTCTCTGTCTGTGTCTCTGTCTCTGTCTCTGTCTCTGTCTCTGTCTCTGTCTCTGTCTCTGTCTCTGTCTCTGGCTCTGTCTCTGTCTCTGTCTCTGTCTCTGTCTCTGTCTCTGTCTCTGTCTCTGTCTGTGTCTCTGTCTCTGTCTCCGTCCCTGTCTCTGCCGCTGTCTCTGTCTCCGTCTCAGTCTCTGTCTCTGTCTCCGTCTCTCTCTCTGTCTCTGTCTCTGCCCCTGTCTCTGCCTCTGTCTCTGTCTCTGTCTCTGTCTCTGTCTCTGTCCCTGGCTCTGTCTCTGCCTCTGTCTCCGTCTCTGTCTCTGTCTCTGTCTCTGTCTCTGTCTCTGTCTCAGACTCTGTCTCTGTCTCTGTCTCTGTCCCTGTCTCTGTCTCTGTCTCTGTCTGTGTCTCTGTCTCTGTCTCCGTCCCTGTCTCTGCCGCTGTCTCTGTCTCCGTCTCAGTCTCAGTCTCTGTCTCCGTCTCTCTCTCTGTCTCTGTCTCTGTCGCTGTCTCTCCCTCTGTCTCTGTCTTTGTCTCCGTCCCTGGCTCTGTCTCTGCCTCTGTCTCCGTCTCTATCTCTGTCTCGGTCTTTGTCTCCGTCTCTGTCTCTGTCTCTGTCTCTGTCTCTGCCTCTGTCTGTGTCTCTGCCTCTGTCTCGGTCTTTGGCTCCGTCTCTGTCTCTGTCTCTGTCTCTGTCTCTGTCTCTGTCTCTGTCCCTGGCTCTGTCTCTGCCTCTGTCTCCGTCTCTGT
>CAMAOD020000002.1:270000-275000 GCA_945859595.2 Megachile willughbiella | reverse complement strand
CTCTGCCTCTGTCTGTGTCTCTGCCTCTGTCTCGGTCTTTGGCTCCGTCTCTGTCTCTGTCTCTGTCTCTGGCTCTGTCTCTGTCTCTGTCTCTGTCTCTGTCTCTGTCTCTGTCCCTGGCTCTGTCTCTGCCTCTGTCTCCGTCTCTGTCTCTGTCTCTGTCTCTGTCTCTGTCTCAGTCTCTGTCTCTGTCTCTGCCTCTGTCCCTGTCTCTGTCTCTGTCTCTGTCTCTGTCTCTGTCTCTGTCTGTGTCTCTGTCTCTGTCTCCGTCCCTGTCTCTGCCGCTGTCTCTGTCTCCGTCTCAGTCTCTGTCTCTGTCTCCGTCTCTCTCTCTGTCTCTGTCTCTGCCTCTGTCTCTGTCTCTGTCTCTGTCTCTGTCTCTGTCTCTGTCTCTGTCTCTGTCTCTGTCTCTGTCTCTGTCTCTGTCTCTGTCTCTGTCTCTGTCTCTGTCTCTGTCTCTGTCTCTGCCTCTGTCTCTGTCTCTGTCTCTGTTTCTGCCTCTGTCTCTGTCTCTGTCTCTGTCTCTGGCTCTGTCTCTGTCTCTGTCTCAGTCTCTGTCTCTGTCTCTGTCTCTGTCACTGTCTCTGTCTCTGTCTCTGCCTGTGTCTCAGTCTCTGCGTCTGTCTCGGTCTTTGTCTCCGTCTCTGTCTCTGTCTCTGTCTCTGTCTCTGTCTCCGTCTCTGTCTCTGTCTCTGTCTCAGTCTCTGTCTCTGTCTCTGTCTCTGTCACTGTCTCTGTCTCTGTCTCTGCCTGTGTCTCAGTCTCTGTCTTTGTCTCTGTCTCTGTCTCTGTCTCTGTCTCTGTCTCTGTCTCTGTCTCTGTCTCTGTCTCTGTCTCTGTCTCTGTCTCTGTCTCTGTCTCTGTCTCTGTCTCCGTCTCCGTCTCTGTCTCTGTCTCTGTCTCTGTCTCTGTCTCTATCTCTGTCTCCGTCTCCGTCTCCGTCTCCGTCACCATCTCTGTCTCTGTCTCTGTCTCTCTTTCTATCTCTGTCTCTGTCTCTGCCTCCGTCTCTGTCTCCGTCTGTGTCTCTGTCCCTGTCTCTGGGTCTCTGTCTCTGGGTCTCTGTCTGAGTGTCTCTGCCTCTGTCTCTTTGTCTCTGTATCAGTTTCTCTGCATCCGTGCCTATGTCTCTGTGTCTCTGTCTCTGTCTCTGTCTCCTTATCTCTGTCTCTGCATCTCTGCCTCCGTGCCTATGTCTCTGACTCTGTCTCTGTCTCTGTCTCTGTCTCTGTCTCTGTCTCTGTCTCTGTCTCTGTCTCTGTCTCTGCCTCTGTCTCCGTCTCTGTCTCTGTCTCTGTCTGTGTCTCTGTCTCTGTCTCTGTCTCCGTCTCTCTCTCTGTCTCTGTCTCTGTCGCTGTCTCTCCCTCTGTCTCTGTCTTTGTCTCCGTCCCTGGCTCTGTCTCTGCCTCTGTCTCCGTCTCTATCTCTGTCTCTGTCTCTGTCTCTGTCTCTGCCTCTGTCTGTGTCTCTGCCTCTGTCTCGGTCTTTGGCTCCGTCTCTGTCTCTGTCTCTGTCTCTGGCTCTGTCTCTGTCTCTGTCTCTGTCTCTGTCTCTGTCTCTGTCCCTGGCTCTGTCTCTGCCTCTGTCTCCGCCTCTGTCTCTGTCTCTGTCTCTGTCTCTGTCTCAGTCTCTGTCTCTGTCTCTGCCTCTGTCCCTGTCTCTGTCTCTGTCTCTGTCTCTGTCTCTGTCTCTGTCTGTGTCTCTGTCTCTGTCTCCGTCCCTGTCTCTGCCGCTGTCTCTGTCTCCGTCTCAGTCTCTGTCTCTGTCTCCGTCTCTCTCTCTGTCTCTGTCTCTGCCTCTGTCTCTGTCTCTGTCTCTGTCTCTGTCTCTGTCTCTGTCTCTGTCTCTGTCTCTGTCTCTGTCTCTGTCTCTGTCTCTGTCTCTGTCTCTGCCTCTGTCTCTGTCTCTGTCTCTGTTTCTGCCTCTGTCTCTGTCTCTGTCTCTGTCTCTGGCTCTGTCTCTGTCTCTGTCTCAGTCTCTGTCTCTGTCTCTGTCTCTGTCACTGTCTCTGTCTCTGTCTCTGCCTGTGTCTCAGTCTCTGCGTCTGTCTCGGTCTTTGTCTCCGTCTCTGTCTCTGTCTCTGTCTCTGTCTCTGTCTCCGTCTCTGTCTCTGTCTCTGTCTCAGTCTCTGTCTCTGTCTCTGTCTCTGTCACTGTCACTGTCTCTGTCTCTGTCTCTGCCTGTGTCTCAGTCTCTGTCTTTGTCTCTGTCTCTGTCTCTGTCTCTGTCTCTGTCTCTGTCTCTGTCTCTGTCTCTGTCTCTGTCTCTGTCTCTGTCTCTGTCTCTGTCTCCGTCTCCGTCTCTGTCTCTGTCTCTGTCTCTGTCTCTGTCTCTATCTCTGTCTCCGTCTCCGTCTCCGTCTCCGTCACCATCTCTGTCTCTGTCTCTGTCTCTCTTTCTATCTCTGTCTCTGTCTCTGCCTCCGTCTCTGTCTCCGTCTGTGTCTCTGTCCCTGTCTCTGGGTCTCTGTCTCTGTCTCCGTCTCTGTCTCTATCTCTGTCTCAGTCTCTGTCTCTGTCTCTGTCTCTGTCACTGTCTCTGTCTCTGTCTCTGCCTGTGTCTCGGTCTCTGTATTTGTCTCTGTCTCTGTCTCTGCCTCTGTCTGTGTCTCTGCCTCTGTCTCGGTCTTTGGCTCCGTCTCTGTCTCTGTCTCTGTCTCTGGCTCTGTCTCTGTCTCTGTCTCTGTCTCTGTCTCTGTCTCTGTCCCTGGCTCTGTCTCTGCCTCTGTCTCCGTCTCTGTCTCTGTCTCTGTCTCTGTCTCTGTCTCAGTCTCTGTCTCTGTCTCTGCCTCTGTCCCTGTCTCTGTCTCTGTCTCTGTCTCTGTCTCTGTCTCTGTCTCTGTCTCTGTCTCTGTCTCTGTCTCTGTCTCTGTCTCTGTCTCCGTCCCTGTCTCTGCCGCTGTCTCTGTCTCCGTCTCAGTCTCTGTCTCTGTCTCCGTCTCTCTCTCTGTCTCTGTCTCTGCCTCTGTCTCTGTCTCTGTCTCTGTCTCTGTCTCTGTCTCTGTCTCTGTCTCTGTCTCTGTCTCTGTCTCTGTCTCTGTCTCTGTCTCTGTCTCTGTCTCTGTCTCTGCCTCTGTCTCTGTCTCTGTCTCTGTTTCTGCCTCTGTCTCTGTCTCTGTCTCTGTCTCTGTCTCTGTCTCTGTCTCTGTCTCAGTCTCTGTCTCTGTCTCTGTCTCTGTCACTGTCTCTGTCTCTGTCTCTGCCTGTGTCTCAGTCTCTGCGTCTGTCTCGGTCTTTGTCTCCGTCTCTGTCTCCGTCTCTGTCTCTGTCTCTATCTCTGTCTCAGTCTCTGTCTCTGTCTCTGTCTCTGTCACTGTCTCTGTCTCTGTCTCTGCCTGTGTCTCAGTCTCTGTATTTGTCTCTGTCTCTGTCTCTGTCTCTGTCTCTGTCTCTGTCTCTGTCTCTGTCTCTGTCTCTGTCTCTCTTTCTATCTCTGTCTCTGTCTCTGCCTCCGTCTCTGTCTCCGTCTGTGTCTCTGTCCCTGTCTCTGGGTCTCTGTCTCTGGGTCTCTGTCTGAGTGTCTCTGCCTCTGTCTCTTTGTCTCTGTATCAGTTTCTCTGCATCCGTGCCTATGTCTCTGTGTCTCTGTCTCTGTCTCTGTCTCCTTGTCCCTGTCTCTGTCTCTGTCTCTGTCTCCGTCTCTCTCTCTGTCTCTGTCTCTGTCTCTGTCTCTGTCTGTGTCTCTGTCTCTGTCTCTGTCTGTGTCTCTGTCTCTGTCTCTGTCTCCGTCTCTGTCTCTGCCTCTGTCTCTGTCCCTGTCCCTCCGCTTGTCCCTGTCGCTGTCTCTGTCTCTGTCTCTGTCTCTGTCCCTGTCTCTGTATCTGTCTCTGTCTCTGTCTCTGTCTCTGTCTCTGCCTCTGTCTCCGTCTCTGTCTCTGTCTCTGTCTCTGTCTCTGCCTCTGTCTCTGTCTCTGTCTCTGCCTCTGTCTCTGTCTCTGTCTCTGTCTCTGTCTCTGTCTGTGTCTCTGTCTCTGTCTCCGTCCCTGTCTCTGCCGCTGTCTCTGTCTCCGTCTCAGTCTCAGTCTCTGTCTCCGTCTCTCTCTCTGTCTCTGTCTCTGTCGCTGTCTCTCCCTCTGTCTCTGTCTTTGTCTCCGTCCCTGGCTCTGTCTCTGCCTCTGTCTCCGTCTCTATCTCTGTCTCGGTCTTTGTCTCCGTCTCTGTCTCTGTCTCTGTCTCTGTCTCTGCCTCTGTCTGTGTCTCTGCCTCTGTCTCGGTCTTTGGCTCCGTCTCTGTCTCTGTCTCTGTCTCTGGCTCTGTCTCTGTCTCTGTCTCTGTCTCTGTCTCTGTCTCTGTCTCTGTCTCTGTCCCTGGCTCTGTCTCTGCCTCTGTCTCCGTCTCTGTCTCTGTCTCTGTCTCTGTCTCTGTCTCAGTCTCTGTCTCTGTCTCTGCCTCTGTCCCTGTCTCTGTCTCTGTCTCTGTCTCTGTCTCTGTCTCCGTCCCTGTCTCTGCCGCTGTCTCTGTCTCCGTCTCAGTCTCTGTCTCCGTCTCCGTCTCTCTCTCTGTCTCTGTCTCTGCCTCTGTCTCTGTCTCTGTCTCTGTCTCTGTCTCTGTCTCTGTCTCTGTCTCTGTCTCTGTCTCTGTCTCTGTCTCTGTCTCTGTCTCTGTCTCTGTCTCTGTCTCTGTCTCTGTCTCTGTCTCTGCCTCTGTCTCTGTCTCTGTCTCTGTTTCTGCCTCTGTCTCTGTCTCTGTCTCTGTCTCTGTCTCTGTCTCTGTCTCTGTCTCTGTCTCTGTCTCAGTCTCTGTCTCTGTCTCTGTCTCTGTCACTGTCTCTGTCTCTGTCTCTGCCTGTGTCTCAGTCTCTGCGTCTGTCTCGGTCTTTGTCTCCGTCTCTGTCTCTGTCTCTGTCTCTGTCTCTGTCTCCGTCTTTGTCTCTATCTCTATCTCAGTCTCTGTCTCTGTCTCTGTCTCTGTCACTGTCTCTGTCTCTGTCTCTGCCTGTGTCTCAGTCTCTGTATTTGTCTCTGTCTCTGTCTCTGTCTCTGTCTCTGTCTCTGTCTCTGT
>CAMAOD020000002.1:0-265000 GCA_945859595.2 Megachile willughbiella | reverse complement strand
CTCTGTCTCTGTCTCTGTCTCTGTCTCTATCTCTGTCTCTGTCTCTGTCTCTGTCTCTGTCTCTGTCTCTGTCTCTGTCTCTGTCTCTGTCTCTGTCTCTGTCTCTGTCTCTGTCTGAGGCTCTGTCTCTGTCTCTGTCTCTGTCTCTGTCTTTGTCTCTGTCTCTGCCTCTGTCTCTGTCTCTGTATCAGTCTCTGTCTCTGTCTCTGTCTCTGTCTCTGTCTCTGTCTCTGTCTCTGTCTCTGCCTCTGTCTCTGTCTCTGTCTCTGTCTCCGTCTCCGTCTCTGTCTCTGTCTCTGTCTCTGTCTCTGTCTCTGTCTCTATCTCTGTCTCCGTCTCCGTCTCCGTCTCCGTCTCCATCTCTGTCTCTGTCTCTGTCTCTCTTTCTATCTCTGTCTCTGTCTCTGCCTCCGTCTCTGTCTCCGTCTGTGTCTCTGTCCCTGTCTCTGGGTCTCTGTCTCTGGGTCTCTGTCTGAGTGTCTCTGCCTCTGTCTCTTTGTCTCTGTATCAGTTTCTCTGCATCCGTGCCTATGTCTCTGTGTCTCTGTCTCTGTCTCTGTCTCCTTATCCCTGTCTCTGCACCTCTGCCTCCGTGCCTATGTCTCTGACTCTGTCTCTGTCTCTGTCTCTGTCTCTGTCTCTGTCTCTGTCTCTGTCTCTGTCTCTGTCTCTGTCTCTGTTTCTGCCTCTGTCTCTGTCTCTGTCTCTGTCTCTGTCTCTGTCGCCGTCTCTCTCTCTGTCTCTGTCTCTGTCTCTGTCTCTGTCTGTGTCTCTGTCTCTGTCTCTGTCTGTGTCTCTGTCTCTGTCTCTGTCTCCGTCTCTGTCTCTGCCTCTGTCTCTGTCCCTGTCCCTCCGCTTGTCCCTGTCGCTGTCTCTGTCTCTGTCTCTGTCTCTGTCCCTGTCTCTGTATCTGTCTCTGTCTCTGTCTCTGTCTCTGTCTCTGCCTCTGTCTCCGTCTCTGTCTCTGTCTCGGTCTGTGTCTCTGTCTCTGTCTCTGTCTCCGTCTCTCTCTCTGTCTCTGTCTCTGTCGCTGTCTCTCCCTCTGTCTCTGTCTTTGTCTCCGTCCCTGGCTCTGTCTCTGCCTCTGTCTCCGTCTCTATCTCTGTCTCGGTCTTTGTCTCCGTCTCTGTCTCTGTCTCTGTCTCTGTCTCTGCCTCTGTCTGTGTCTCTGCCTCTGTCTCGGTCTTTGGCTCCGTCTCTGTCTCTGTCTCTGTCTCTGGCTCTGTCTCTGTCTCTGTCTCTGTCTCTGTCTCTGTCTCTGTCTCTGTCCCTGGCTCTGTCTCTGCCTCTGTCTCCGTCTCTGTCTCTGTCTCTGTCTCTGTCTCTGTCTCTGTCTCAGTCTCTGTCTCTGTCTCTGCCTCTGTCCCTGTCTCTGTCTCTGACTCTGTCTCTGTCTCTGTCTCTGTCTGTGTCTATGTCTCCGACTCCGTCTCCAACTTTGTCTATGTCTCCTACTCCGTCTCCATCTTTGTCTCTCTCTCGGTCTCGGTCTCTATCTATGTCTCTGTCTCAGTCTCTGCTTTGGTCTCCGTCTCTGCCTACGTCTCTGTCTCTGTCTCTGTATCTGTCTCTGTCTCCGTCTCTACCTCTATCTCTGTCTCTGTCTCTGTGTCTCTGTCTCTTTGTCTCTGTCTCTGTGTCTCTGTCTCGGTGTCTCTGTCTCTGTGTCTCTGTCTCCGTGTCTCTGTCTCTGTGTCTCTGTCTCTGTGTCTAACTCTCCTTGTATCTGTCTCTGTGCCTCTGCCTCTGTCTCCGTGTGTCTTAATCTGTTTCTCAGTCTGTGCGCCTATGTATTTGTGTCTCCGTCTCTCTGTCTCTGTCTCTGTCTCTGTCTCTGTCTCCGTCTCCGTCTCTGTGTCTCTGTCTCTGTGTCTCTGTCTCTGTGTCTCTGTCTCTGTGTCTCTGTCTCTGTGTCTCTGTCTCTGTGTCTCTGTCTCTGTGTCTCTGTCTCTGTGTCTCTGTCTCTGTGTCTCTGTCTCTGTGTCTCTGTCTCTGTGTCTCTGTGTCTCTGTCCCTGTGTCTCTGTCTCTGTGTCTCTGTCCCTGTGTATCTGTCTCTGTGTCTCTGTCTCTGTGTCTCTGTCTCTGTCTCTGTCTCTGTCTCCGTCTCCGTCTCCGTCTCCGTCTCTGTCTCTGTCTCTGTCTCTGTCTCTGTCTCTGTCTCTGTCTCTGTCTCTGTCTCTGTCTCTGTCTCTGTCTCTGTCTCTGTCTCTGTCTCTGTCTCTGTCTCTGCCTCTGTCTCTGTCTCTGTCTCCGTCTCTGTCTCTGCCTCTGTCTCTGTCCCTGTCTCTGTCTGTGTCTCTGTCTCTGTCTCTGTCTGTGTCTCTGTCTCTCTTTCTCTGTCTCTGTGTCTCTGTCTCTGTCTCTGTCTCTGTCTCTGTCTCTGTCTCTGTCTCTATCTCTCTCTCTGTCTCCGTCTCTGTCTCTGTCTCTGTGCCCCTGTCCCTGTGTCTCTGTCTGTGTGTCTCTGTCTCTGTGTATCTGTCTCTGTGTCTCTATCTCTGCCTCTATCTCTGTCTCTGTCTCTGTCTCTGTCTCTGTCTCTGTCTCTGTCTCTGTCTCTGTCTCTGTCTCTGCCTCTGTCGCTGTCTCTGCCTCTGTCTCTGTCTCTGTCTCTGTCTCTGTCTCTGTCTCTGTCTCTGTCTCTGTCTCTGTCTCTGTCTCTGTCTCTGTCTCTGTCTCTGTCTCTGTCTCTGTCTCTGTCTCTGTCTCTGTCTCTGTCTCTGTCTCTGTCTCTGTGTCTCTGTTTCTGTGTCTAAGTCTCCGGTTCTCTGTCTCTGTGTCTCTGCCTCTGTGTCTAAGTCTCCGGGTCTCTGTCTCTGTGTCTCTGCCTCTGTGTCTAAGTCTCCGGGTCTCTGTCTCTGTGTCTCTGCCTCTGTCTCCGTGTGTCTTAATCTGTGTCTCTGTCTGTGCGCCTATGTATCTGTGACTCCGTCTCTGTGTCTGTGGCTCTTTGTCCCTGTCTCTGTCTCTGTCTCTGTCTCTGTCTCTGTCTCTGTCTCTGTCTCTGTCTCTGTCTCTGTCTCTGTCTCTGTCTCTGTCTCTGTCTCTGTCTCTGTCTCTGTCTCTGTCTCTGTCTCTGTCTCTGTCTCTGTCTCTGTCTCTGTCTCTGTCTCTATCTCTGTGTCTCTGTTTCTGTGTCTAAGTCTCCGGTTCTCTGTCTCTGTGTCTCTGCCTCTGTGTCTAAGTCTCCGGGTCTCTGTCTCTGTGTCTCTGCCTCTGTGTCTAAGTCTCCGGGTCTCTGTCTCTGTGTCTCTGCCTCTGTCTCCGTGTGTCTTAATCTGTGTCTCTGTCTGTGCGCCTATGTATCTGTGACTCCGTCTCTGTGTCTGTGGCTCTTTGTCCCTGTCTCTGTCTCTGTCTCTGTCTCTGTCTCTGTCTCTGTCTTTGTCTCTGTCTCTGTCTCTGTCTCTGTCTCTGTCTCTGTCTCTGTCTCTGTCTCTGTCTCTGTCTCTGTCTCTGTCTCTGTCTCTGTCTCTGTCTCTGTCTCTGTCTCTGTCTCTGTCTCTGTCTCTGTCTCTGTCTCTGTCTCTGTCTCTGTCTCTGTCTCTGTATCTGTCTCTGTCTCTGTCTCTGTCTCTGTCTCTGTCTCTGTCTCTGTCTCTGTCTCTGTCTCTGTCTCTGTCTCTGTCTCTGTCTCTGTCTCTGTCTCTGACTCTGTCTCTGTCTCTGTCTCTGTCTCTGTCTCTGTGTCTCTGTCTCTGCGTCTCTGTCTCTGTGTCTCTGTCTCTGTGTCTCTGTCTCTGTGTCTAAGTCTCCTTGTGTCTGTCTCTGTGTCTCTGCCTCTGTCTCCGTGTGTCTTAATCTGTGTCTCTGTCTGTGCGCCTATGTATCTGTGACTCCGTCCCTGTGCCTGTGGCTCTGTCTCTGTATCTCTGTCTCTGTCTCTGCCTCTGTCGCTGTCTCTGCCTCTGTCTCTGTCTCTATCTCTGTCTCTGTCTCTGTCTCTGTCTCTGTCTCTGTCTCTGTCTCTGTCTCTGTCTCTGTCTCTGTCTCTGTCTCTGTCTCTGTCTCTGTGTCTCTGTCTCTGTGTCTCTGTCTCTGTGTCTCTGTCTCTGTGTCTCTGTCTCTGTGTCTAAGTCTCCTTGTGTCTGTCTCTGTGTCTCTGCCTCTGTCTCCGTGTGTCTTAATCTGTGTCTCTGTCTGTGCGCCTATGTATCTGTGACTCCGTGTCTGTGCCTGTGGCTCTGTCTCTGTATCTCTGTCTCTGTCTCTGCCTCTGTCTCCGTCTCTACCTACGTCTCTGTCTCTGTCTCTGTGTCTCTGTCTCTTTGTCTCTGTCTCTGTGTCTCTGTCTCGGTGTCTCTGTCTCTGTGTCTCTGTCTCCGTGTCTCTGTCTCTGTGTCTCTGTCTCTGTGTCTAACTCTCCTTGTATCTGTCTCTGTGCCTCTGCCTCTGTCTCCGTGTGTCTTAATCTGTTTCTCAGTCTGTGCGCCTATGTATTTGTGTCTCCGTCTCTCTGTCTCTGTCTCTGTCTCTGTCTCTGTCTCCGTCTCCGTCTCTGTGTCTCTGTCTCTGTGTCTCTGTCTCTGTGTCTCTGTCTCTGTGTCTCTGTCTCTGTGTCTCTGTCTCTGTGTCTCTGTCTCTGTGTCTCTGTCTCTGTGTCTCTGCGTCTCTGTCCCTGTGTCTCTGTCCCTGTGTATCTGTCTCTGTGTCTCTGTCTCTGTGTCTCTGTCTCTGTCTCTGTCTCTGTCTCCGTCTCCGTCTCCGTCTCCGTCTCTGTCTCTGTCTCTGTCTCTGTCTCTGTCTCTGTCTCTGTCTCTGTCTCCGTCTCTGTCTCTGCCTCTGTCTCTGTCTCTGTCTCTGCCTCTGTCTCTGTCTCTGTCTCCGTCTCTGTCTCTGCCTCTGTCTCTGTCCCTGTCTCTGTCTGTGTCTCTGTCTCTGTCTCTGTCTGTGTCTCTGTCTCTCTTTCTCTGTCTCTCTGTCTCTGCCTCTGTCTCTGTCCCTGTATCTGTCTGTGTCTCTGTCTCTGTCTCTGTCTGTGTCTCTGTCTCTCTTTCTCTGTCTCTGTGTCTCTGTCTCTGTCTCTGTCTCTGTCTCTGTCTCTATCTCTCTCTCTGTCTCCGTCTCTGTCTCTGTCTCTGTGCCCCCTGTCCCTGTGTCTCTGTCTCTGTGTCTCTGTCTCTGTGTATCTGTCTCTGTGTCTCTATCTCTGCCTCTATCTCTGTCTCTGTCTCTGTCTCTGTCTCTGTCTCTGTCTCTGTCTCTGTCTCTGTCTCTGTCTCTGTCTCTGCCTCTGTCGCTGTCTCTGCCTCTGTCTCTGTCTCTGTCTCTGTCTCTGTCTCTGTCTCTGTCTCTGTCTCTGTCTCTGTCTCTGTCTCTGTCTCTGTGTCTCTGTCTCTGTGTCTCTGTTTCTGTGTCTAAGTCTCCGGGTCTCTGTCTCTGTGTCTCTGCCTCTGTGTCTAAGTCTCCGGGTCTCTGTCCCTGTGTCTCTGCCTCTGTCTCCGTGTGTCTTAATCTGTGTCTCTGTCTGTGCGCCTATGTATCTGTGACTCCGTCTCTGTGTCTGTGGCTCTTTGTCCCTGTCTCTGTCTCTGTCTCTGTCTCTGTCTCTGTCTCTGTCTCTGTCTCTGTCTCTGTCTCTGTCTCTGTCTCTGTCTCTGTCTCTGTCTCTGTCTCTGTCTCTGTCTCTGTCTCTGTCTCTGTCTCTGTCTCTGTCTCTGTCTCTGTCTCTGTCTCTGCCTCTGTCTCTGTATCTGTCTCTGTCTCTGTCTCTGTCTCTGTCTCTGTCTCTGTCTCTGCCTCTGTCGCTGTCTCTGCCTCTGTCTCTGTCTCTGTCTCTGTCTCTGTCTCTGTCTCTGTCTCTGTCTCTGTCTCTGCCTCTGTCTCTGTCCCTGTCTCTGTCTGTGTCACTGTCTCTGTCTCTGCCTGTGTCTCTGTCTCCCTTTCTCTGTCTCTGTGTCTCTGTCTCTGTCTCTGTCTCTGTCTCTATCTCTCTCTCTGTCTCCGTCTCTGTCTCTGTCTCTGTGCCCCTGTCCCTGTGTCTCTGTCTCTGTGTCTCTGTCTCTGTGTATCTGTCTCTGTGTCTCTATCTCTGCCTCTATCTCTGTCTCTGTCTCTGTCTCTGTCTCTGTCTCTGTCTCTGTCTCTGTCTCTGTCTCTGTCTGTGTCTCTGTCTCTGCCTCTGTCTCTGTCCCTGTCTCTGTCTCTCTCTCTGTCTATGTCTCTTTCTCTGTCTCTGTCTCTCTTTCTCTGTCCCTGTGTTTTTGTCTCTGTCTCTGCCTCTGTCTCTGTCTCTATCTCTCTCTCTGTCTCCGTCTCTGTCTCTGACTCTGTGCCCCTGCCTCTGTGTCTCTGTCTCTGTCTCTGTCTCTGTCTCTGTCTCTGTCTCTGTCTCTGTATCTGTCTCTGCCTCTGTCGCAGTCTCTGCCTCTGTCTCTGTCTCTGTCTCTGTCTCTGTCTCTGTCTCTGTCTCTGTCTCTGTCTCTGTCTCTGTCTCTGTCTCTGTCTCTGTCTCTGTCTCTGTCTCTGTCTCTGTCTCCGTCTCCGTCTCCGTCTCCGTCTCTGTCTCTGTCTCTGTCTCTGTCTCTGTCTCTGTCTCTGTCTCTGTCCTCTGTCTCTGTCTCTGTCTCTGTCTCTGCCTCTGTCTCTGTCCCTGTCTCTGTCTCTCTCTCTGTCTCTGTCTCTGTCTCTGTCTCTCTTTCTCTGTCTCTGTGTCTCTGTCTCTGTCTCTGTCTCTGTCTCTGTCTCTGTCTCTGTCTCTGTCTCTGTCTCTGTCTCTGTCTCTGTCTCTGTCTCTGTCTCTGTCTCTGTCTCTGTCTCCGTCTCCGTCTCTGTGTCTCTGTCTCTGTGTCTCTGTCTCTGTGTCTCTGTCTCTGTGTCTCTGTCTCTGTGTCTCTGTCTCTGTGTCTCTGTCTCTGTGTCCCTGTCTCTGTGTCTCTGTCTCTTTGTCTCTGTCTCTGTGTCTCTGTCTCTGTGTCTCTGTCTCTGTGTCTCTGTCTCCGTGTCTCTGTCTCTGTGTCTCTGTCTCTGTGTCTAACTCTCCTTGTATCTGTCTCTGTGCCTCTGCCTCTGTCTCCGTGTGTCTTAATCTGTTTCTCAGTCTGTGCGCCTATGTATTTGTGTCTCCGTCTCTGTGTCTCTGTCTCTGTCTATGTCTCTGTCTCCGTCTCTGTGTCTCTGTCTCTGTCTATGTCTCTGTCTCCGTCTCCGTCTCTGTGTCTCTGTCTCTGCGTCTCTGTCTCTGTGTCTCTGTCTCTGTGTCTCTATGTCTCTGTCCCTGTGTCTCTGTCTCTGTGTCTCTGTCTCTGTGTATCTGTCTCTGTGTCTCTGTCTCTGTGTCTCTGTCTCTGTCTCTGTCTCTGTCTCTGTCTCTGTCTCTGTCTCTGTCTCCGTCTCCGTCTCCGTCTCCGTCTCTGTCTCTGTCTCTGTCTCTGTCTCTGTCTCTGTCTCTGTCTCTGTCTCTGTCTCTGTCTCTGGCTCTGTCTCTGTCCCTGTCTCTGTCTCTCTCTCTGTCTCTGTCTCTGCCTCTGCCTCTGCCCCTGTCTCCGGCTCTGTAGCTATGTCTCCATGTCTCTGTCTCTGTCTCTGTGTCTCTGTCTCTGTGTCTCTGCGTCTCTGTCCCTGTGTCTCTGTCCCTGTGTATCTGTCTCTGTGTCTCTGTCTCTGTGTCTCTGTCTCTGTCTCTGTCTCTGTCTCCGTCTCCGTCTCCGTCTCCGTCTCTGTCTCTGTCTCTGTCTCTGTCTCTGTCTCTGTCTCTGTCTCTGTCTCCGTCTCTGTCTCTGCCTCTGTCTCTGTCTCTGTCTCTGCCTCTGTCTCTGTCTCTGTCTCCGTCTCTGTCTCTGCCTCTGTCTCTGTCCCTGTCTCTGTCTGTGTCTCTGTCTCTGTCTCTGTCTGTGTCTCTGTCTCTCTTTCTCTGTCTCTCTGTCTCTGCCTCTGTCTCTGTCCCTGTCTCTGTCTGTGTCTCTGTCTCTGTCTCTGTCTGTGTCTCTGTCTCTCTTTCTCTGTCTCTGTGTCTCTGTCTCTGTCTCTGTCTCTATCTCTCTCTCTGTCTCCGTCTCTGTCTCTGTCTCTGTGTCTCTGTCTCTTTGTCTCTGTCTCTGTGTCTCTGTCTCGGTGTCTCTGTCTCTGTGTCTCTGTCTCCGTGTCTCTGTCTCTGTGTCTCTGTCTCTGTGTCTAACTCTCCTTGTATCTGTCTCTGTGCCTCTGCCTCTGTCTCCGTGTGTCTTAATCTGTTTCTCAGTCTGTGCGCCTATGTATTTGTGTCTCCGTCTCTCTGTCTCTGTCTCTGTCTCTGTCTCTGTCTCCGTCTCCGTCTCTGTGTCTCTGTCTCTGTGTCTCTGTCTCTGTGTCTCTGTCTCTGTGTCTCTGTCTCTGTGTCTCTGTCTCTGTGTCTCTGTCTCTGTGTCTCTGTCTCTGTGTCTCTGTCTCTGTGTCTCTGTCTCTGTGTCTCTGTGTCTCTGTCCCTGTGTCTCTGTCTCTGTGTCTCTGTCCCTGTGTATCTGTCTCTGTGTCTCTGTCTCTGTGTCTCTGTCTCTGTCTCTGTCTCTGTCTCCGTCTCCGTCTCCGTCTCCGTCTCTGTCTCTGTCTCTGTCTCTGTCTCTGTCTCTGTCTCTGTCTCTGTCTCTGTCTCTGTCTCTGTCTCTGTCTCTGTCTCTGTCTCTGTCTCTGTCTCTGTCTCTGTCTCTGTCTCTGTCTCTGTCTCTGTCTCTGCCTCTGTCTCTGTCTCTGTCTCCGTCTCTGTCTCTGCCTCTGTCTCTGTCCCTGTCTCTGTCTGTGTCTCTGTCTCTGTCTCTGTCTGTGTCTCTGTCTCTCTTTCTCTGTCTCTGTGTCTCTGTCTCTGTCTCTGTCTCTGTCTCTGTCTCTGTCTCTATCTCTCTCTCTGTCTCCGTCTCTGTCTCTGTCTCTGTGCCCCTGTCCCTGTGTCTCTGTCTGTGTGTCTCTGTCTCTGTGTATCTGTCTCTGTGTCTCTATCTCTGCCTCTATCTCTGTCTCTGTCTCTGTCTCTGTCTCTGTCTCTGTCTCTGTCTCTGTCTCTGTCTCTGTCTCTGTCTCTGCCTCTGTCGCTGTCTCTGCCTCTGTCTCTGTCTCTGTCTCTGTCTCTGTCTCTGTCTCTGTCTCTGTCTCTGTCTCTATCTCTGTCTCTGTCTCTGTCTCTGTCTCTGTGTCTCTGTTTCTGTGTCTAAGTCTCCGGTTCTCTGTCTCTGTGTCTCTGCCTCTGTGTCTAAGTCTCCGGGTCTCTGTCTCTGTGTCTCTGCCTCTGTGTCTAAGTCTCCGGGTCTCTGTCTCTGTGTCTCTGCCTCTGTCTCCGTGTGTCTTAATCTGTGTCTCTGTCTGTGCGCCTATGTATCTGTGACTCCGTCTCTGTGTCTGTGGCTCTTTGTCCCTGTCTCTGTCTCTGTCTCTGTCTCTGTCTCTGTCTCTGTCTTTGTCTCTGTCTCTGTCTCTGTCTCTGTCTCTGTCTCTGTCTCTGTCTCTGTCTCTGTCTCTGTCTCTGTCTCTGTCTCTGTCTCTGTCTCTGCCTCTGTCTCTGTATCTGTCTCTGTCTCTGTCTCTGTCTCTGTCTCTGTCTCTGTCTCCGTCTCCGTCTCTGTGTCTCTGTCTCTGTGTCTCTGTCTCTGTGTCTCTGTCTCTGTGTCTCTGTCTCTGTGTCTCTGTCTCTGTGTCTCTGTCTCTGTGTCTCTGTCTCTGTGTCTCTGTCTCTGTGTCTCTGCGTCCTCTGTCCCTGTGTCTCTGTCCCTGTGTATCTGTCTCTGTGTCTCTGTCTCTGTGTCTCTGTCTCTGTCTCTGTCTCTGTCTCCGTCTCCGTCTCCGTCTCCGTCTCTGTCTCTGTCTCTGTCTCTGTCTCTGTCTCTGTCTCTGTCTCTGTCTCTGTCTCCGTCTCTGTCTCTGCCTCTGTCTCTGTCTCTGTCTCTGCCTCTGTCTCTGTCTCTGTCTCCGTCTCTGTCTCTGCCTCTGTCTCTGTCCCTGTCTCTGTCTGTGTCTCTGTCTCTGTCTCTGTCTGTGTCTCTGTCTCTCTTTCTCTGTCTCTCTGTCTCTGCCTCTGTCTCTGTCCCTGTCTCTGTCTGTGTCTCTGTCTCTGTCTCTGTCTGTGTCTCTGTCTCTCTTTCTCTGTCTCTGTGTCTCTGTCTCTGTCTCTGTCTCTGTCTCTGTCTCTATCTCTCTCTCTGTCTCCGTCTCTGTCTCTGTCTCTGTGCCCCTGTCCCTGTGTCTCTGTCTCTGTGTCTCTGTCTCTGTGTATCTGTCTCTGTGTCTCTATCTCTGCCTCTATCTCTGTCTCTGTCTCTGTCTCTGTCTCTGTCTCTGTCTCTGTCTCTGTCTCTGTCTCTGTCTCTGTCTCTGTCTCTGTCTCTGCCCTCTGTCGCTTGTCTCTGCCTCTGTCTCTGTCTCTGTCTCTGTCTCTGTCTCTGTCTCTGTCTCTGTCTCTGTCTCTGTCTCTGTCTCTGTCTCTGTCTCTGTCTCTGTCTCTGTCTCTGTCTCTGTCTCTGTGTCTCTGTCTCTGTGGTCTCTGTTTCTGTGTCTAAGTCTCCGGGTCTCTGTCTCTGTGTCTCTGCCTCTGTGTCTAAGTCTCCGGGTCTCTGTCCCTGTGTCTCTGCCTCTGTCTCCGTGTGTCTTAATCTGTGTCTCTGTCCGTGCGCCTATGTATCTGTGACTCCGTCTCTGTGTCTGTGGCTCTTTGTCCCTGTCCTCTGTCTCTGTCTCTGTCTCTTCTCTGTCTCTGTCTCTGTCTCTGTCTCTGTCTCTGTCTCTGTCTCTGTCTCTGTCTCTGTCTCTGTCTCTGTCTCTGTCTCTGTCTCTGTCTCTGTCTCTGTCTCTGCCTCTGTCTCTGTATCTGTCCTCTGTCTCTGTCTCTGTCTCTGTCTCTGTCTCTGTCTCTGCCTCTGTCGCTGTCTCTGCCTCTGTCTCTGTCTCTGTCTCTGTCTCTGTCTCTGTCTCTGTCTCTGTCTCTGCCTCTGTCTCTGTCCCTGTCTCTGTCTGTGTCACTGTCTCTGTCTCTGCCTGTGTCTCTGTCTCCCTTTCTCTGTCTCTGTGTCTCTGTCTCTGTCTCTGTCTCTGTCTCTATCTCTCTCTCTGTCTCCGTCTCTGTCTCTGTCTCTGTGCCCCTGTCCCTGTGTCTCTGTCTCTGTGTCTCTGTCTCTGTGTATCTGTCTCTGTGTCTCTATCTCTGCCTCTATCTCTGTCTCTGTCTCTGTCTCTGTCTCTGTCTCTGTCTCTGTCTCTGTCTCTGTCTCTGTCTGTGTCTTTGTCTCTGCCTCTGTCTCTGTCCCTGTCTCTGTCTCTCTCTCTGTCTATGTCTCTTTCTCTGTCTCTGTCTCTCTTTCTCTGTCCCTGTGTTTTTGTCTCTGTCTCTGCCTCTGTCTCTGTCTCTATCTCTCTCTCTGTCTCCGTCTCTGTCTCTGACTCTGTGCCCCTGCCTCTGTGTCTCTGTCTCTGTCTCTGTCTCTGTCTCTGTCTCTGTCTCTGTCTCTGTATCTGTCTCTGCCTCTGTCGCAGTCTCTGCCTCTGTCTCTGTCTCTGTCTCTGTCTCTGTCTCTGTCTCTGTCTCTGTCTCTGTCTCTGTCTCTGTCTCTGTCTCTGTCTCTGTCTCTGTCTCTGTCTCTGTCTCTGTCTCTGTCTCTGTCTCCGTCTCCGTCTCCGTCTCCGTCTCTCCGTCTCTGTCTCTGTCTCTGTCTCTGTCTCTGTCTCTGTCTCTGTCTCTGTCTCTGTCTCTGTCTCTGTCTCTGTCTCTGCCTCTGTCTCTGTCCCTGTCTCTGTCTCTCTCTCTGTCTCTGTCTCTGTCTCTGTCTCTCTTTCTCTGTCTCTGTGTCTCTGTCTCTGTCTCTGTCTCTGTCTCTGTCTCTGTCTCTGTCTCTGTCTCTGTCTCTGTCTCTGTCTCTGTCTCTGTCTCTGTCTCTGTCTCTGTCTCTGTCTCTGTCTCTGTCTCTGTCTCCGTCTCCGTCTCTGTGTCTCTGTCTCTGTGTCTCTGTCTCTGTGTCTCTGTCTCTGTGTCTCTGTCTCTGTGTCTCTGTCTCTGTGTCTCTGTCTCTGTGTCCCTGTCTCTGTGTCTCTGTCTCTTTGTCTCTGTCTCTGTGTCTCTGTCTCTGTGTCTCTGTCTCTGTGTCTCTGTCTCCGTGTCTCTGTCTCTGTGTCTCTGTCTCTGTGTCTAACTCTCCTTGTATCTGTCTCTGTGCCTCTGCCTCTGTCTCCGTGTGTCTTAATCTGTTTCTCAGTCTGTGCGCCTATGTATTTGTGTCTCCGTCTCTGTGTCTCTGTCTCTGTCTATGTCTCTGTCTCCGTCTCCGTCTCTGTGTCTCTGTCTCTGCGTCTCTGTCTCTGTGTCTCTGTCTCTGTGTCTCTGTGTCTCTGTCCCTGTGTCTCTGTCTCTGTGTCTCTGTCTCTGTGTATCTGTCTCTGTGTCTCTGTCTCTGTGTCTCTGTCTCTGTCTCTGTCTCTGTCTCTGTCTCTGTCTCTGTCTCTGTCTCCGTCTCCGTCTCCGTCTCCGTCTCTGTCTCTGTCTCTGTCTCTGTCTCTGTCTCTGTCTCTGTCTCTGTCTCTGTCTCTGTCTCTGGCTCTGTCTCTGTCCCTGTCTCTGTCTCTCTCTCTGTCTCTGTCTCTGCCTCTGCCTCTGCCCCTGTCTCCGGCTCTGTAGCTATGTCTCCATGTCTCTGTCTCTGTCTCTGTGTCTCTGGTCTCTGTGTCTCTGTCTCTGTGTCTCTGTCTCTGTGTCTCTGTCCTCTGTGTCTCTGTCTCTGTGTCTCTGTCTCTGCGTCTCTGTCTCTGTGTCTCTGTCTCTGTGTCTCTGTCTCTGTGTCTCTGTCCCTTTGTCTCTGTCTCTGTGTCTCTGTCTCTGTGTCTCTGTCTCTGTGTCTCTGTCTCTGTGTCTCTGTCTCTGTCTCTCTCTCTGTCTCTGTCTCTGTCTCTGTCTCTGTCTCTGTCTCTGTCCTCTGTCTCTGTCTGTGTCTCTGTCTCTGCCTCTGTCTCTGTCCCCGTCTCTGTCTCTCTCTCTGTCTATGTCTCTTTCTCTGTCTCTGTCTCTCTTTCTCTGTCCCTGTGTTTTTGTCTCTGCCTCTGCCTCTGTCTCTGTCTCTATCTCTCTCTCTGTCTCCGTCTCTGTCTCTGACTCTGTGCCCCTGCCTCTGTGTCTCTGTCTCTGTCTCTGTCTCTGTCTCTGTCTCTGTCTCTGTCTCTGTCTCTGTCTCTGTATCTGTCTCTGCCTCTGTCGCACTCTCTGCCTCTGTCTCTGTCTCTGTCTCTGTCTCTGTCTCTGTCTCTGTCTCTGTCTCTGTCTCTGTCTCTGTCTCTGTCTCTGTCTCTGTCTCTGTCTCTGTCTCTGTCTCTGTCTCTGTCTCTGTCTCTGTCTCTGTCTCTGTCTCTGTCTCTGTCTCTGTCTCTGTCTCCGTCTCCGTCTCTGTGTCTCTGTCTCTGTGTCTCTGTCTCTGTGTCTCTGTCTCTGTGTCCCTGTCTCTGAGTCCCTGTCTCTGTGTCTCTGTCTCTTTGTCTCTGTCTCTGTGTCTCTGTCTCTGTGTCTCTGTCTCTGTGTCTCTGTCTCCGTGTCTCTGTCTCTGTGTCTCTGTCTCTGTGTCTAACTCTCCTTGTACCTGTCTCTGTGCCTCTGCCTCTGTCTCCGTGTGTCTTAATCTGTTTCTCAGTCTGTGCGCCTATGTATTTGTGTCTCCGTCTCTGTGTCTCTGTCTCTGTCTATGTCTCTGTCTCCGTCTCCGTCTCTGTGTCTCTGTCTCTGTGTCTCTGTCTCTGTGTCTCTGTGTCTCTGTCCCTGTGTCTCTGTCTCTGTGTCTCTGTCTCTGTGTATCTGTCTCTGTGTCTCTGTCTCTGTGTCTCTGTCTCTGTCTCTGTCTCTGTCTCTGTCTCCGTCTCCGTCTCCGTCTCCGTCTCTGTCTCTGTCTCTGTCTCTGTCTCTGTCTCTGTCTCTGTCTCTGTCTCTGTCTCTGTCTCTGTCTCTGCCTCTGTCTCTGTCCCTGTCTCTGCCTCTGTCTCTGTCCCTGTCTCTGTCTGTGTCTCTGTCTCTGTGTCTCTGTCTCTGTGTCTAACTCTCCTTGTATCTGTCTCTGTGCCTCTGCCTCTGTCTCCGTGTGTCTTAATCTGTTTCTCAGTCTGTGCGCCTATGTATTTGTGTCTCCGTCTCTGTGTCTCTGTCTCTGTCTATGTCTCTGTCTCCGTCTCCGTCTCTGTGTCTCTGTCTCTGTGTCTCTGTCTCTGTGTCTCTGTCTCTGTGTCTCTGTCTCTGTGTCTCTGTGTCTCTGTCCCTCTGTCTCTGTCTCTGTGTCTCTGTCTCTGTGTATCTGTCTCTGTGTCTCTGTCTCTGTGTCTCTGTCTCTGTCTCTGTCTCTGTCTCTGTCTCCGTCTCCGTCTCCGTCTCCGTCTCTGTCTCTGTCTCTGTCTCTGTCTCTGTCTCTGTCTCTGTCTCTGTCTCTGTCTCTGTCTCTGTCTCTGCCTCTGTCTCTGTCCCTGCCTCTGTCTCTCTCTCTGTCTCTGTCTCTGTCTCTGTCTCTCTTTCTCTGTCTCTGTGTCTCTGTCTCTGTCTCTGTCTCTGTCTCTGTCTCTGTCTCTGTCTCTGTCTCTGTCTCTGCCTCTGTCTCTGTCCCTGTCTCTGTCTGTGTCTCTGTCTCTGTCTCTGTCTGTGTCTCTGTCTCCCTTTCTCTGTCTCTGTGTCTCTGTCTCTGTCTCTGTCTCTGTCTCTATCTCTCTCTCTGTCTCCGTCCCTGTCTCTGTCTCTGTGCCCCTGTCCCTGTGTCTCTGTCTCTGTGTCTCTGTCTCTGTGTATCTGTCTCTGTGTCTCTATCTCTGCCTCTATCTCTGTCTCTGTCTCTGTCTCTGTCTCTGTCTCTGTCTCTGTCTCTGTCTCTGTCTCTGTCTCTGTCTGTGTCTCTGTCTCTGCCTCTGTGTCTGTCCCTGTCTCTGTCTCTCTCTCTGTCTATGTCTCTTTCTCTGTCTCTGTCTCTCTTTCTCTGTCCCTGTGTTTTTGTCTCTGTCTCTGCCTCTGTCTCTGTCTCTATCTCTCTCTCTGTCTCCGTCTCTGTCTCTGACTCTGTGCCCCTGCCTCTGTGTCTCTGTCTCTGTCTCTGTCTCTGTCTCTGTCTCTGTCTCTGTCTCTGTATCTGTCTCTGCCTCTGTCGCAGTCTCTGCCTCTGTCTCTGTCTCTGTCTCTGTCTCTGTCTCTGTCTCTGTCTCTGTCTCTGTCTCTGTCTCTGTCTCTGTCTCTGTCTCTGTCTCTGTCTCTGTCTCCGTCTCCGTCTCCGTCTCCGTCTCTGTCTCTGTCTCTGTCTCTGTCTCTGTCTCTGTCTCTGTCTCTGTCTCTGTCTCTGTCTCTGCCTCTGTCTCTGTCCCTGTCTCTATCTCTGTCTCTGTCTCCGTCTCCGTCTCCGTCTCCGTCTCTGTCTCTGTCTCTGTCTCTGTCTCTGTCTGTGTCTCTGTCTCTGTCTCTGTCTCTGTCTCTGTCTCTGTCTCTGCCTCTGTCTCTGTCCCTGTCTCTGTCTCTCTCTCTGTCTCTGTCTCTCTTTCTCTGTCTCTGTGTCTCTGTCTCTGTCTCTGTCTCTGTCTCTGTCTCTGTCTCTGTCTCTGTCTCTGTCTCTGTGTCTCTGTCTCTGCGTCTCTGTCTCTGTGTCTCTGTCTCTGTGTCTCTGTCTCTGTGTCTCTGTCCCTTTGTCTCTGTCTCTGTGTCTCTGTCTCTGTGTCTCTGTCTCTGTGTCTCTGTCTCTGTGTCTCTGTCTCTGTCTCTGTCTCTGTCTCTGTCTCTGTCTCTGTCTCTGTCTCTGTCTCTGTCTCTGTCTCTGTCTCTGTCTGTGTCTCTGTCTCTGCCTCTGTTTCTGTCCCCGTCTCTGTCTCTCTCTCTGTCTATGTCTCTTTCTCTGTCTCTGTCTCTCTTTCTCTGTCCCTGTGTTTTTGTCTCTGCCTCTGCCTCTGTCTCTGTCTCTATCTCTCTCTCTGTCTCCGTCTCTGTCTCTGAATCTGTGCGCCTGCCTCTGTGTCTCTGTCTCTGTCTCTGTCTCTGTCTCTGTCTCTGTCTCTGTCTCTGTATCTGTCTCTGCCTCTATCGCACTCTCTGCCTCTGTCTCTGTCTCTGTCTCTGTCTCTGTCTCTGTCTCTGTCTCTGTCTCTGTCTCTGTCTCTGTCTCTGTCTCTGTCTCTGTCTCTGTCTCTGTCTCTGTCTCTGTCTCTGTCTCTGTCTCTGTCTCTGTCTCTGTCTCTGTCTCTGTCTCCGTCTCCGTCTCTGTGTCTCTGTCTCTGTGTCTCTGTCTCTGTGTCTCTGTCTCTGTGTCTCTGTCTCTGTGTCCCTGTCTCTGTGTCTCTGTCTCTTTGTCTCTGTCTCTGTGTCTCTGTCTCTGTGTCTCTGTCTCTGTGTCTCTGTCTCCGTGTCTCTGTCTCTGTGTCTCTGTCTCTGTGTCTAACTCTCCTTGTATCTGTCTCTGTGCCTCTGCCTCTGTCTCCGTGTGTCTTAATCTGTTTCTCAGTCTGTGCGCCTATGTATTTGTGTCTCCGTCTCTGTGTCTCTGTCTCTGTCTCTGTCTCTGTCTCTGTCTCTGTCTCTGTCTCTGTCTCTGTCTCTGTCTCTGCCTCTGTCTCTGTCCCTGCCTCTGTCTCTCTCTCTGTCTCTGTCTCTGTCTCTGTCTCTCTTTCTCTGTCTCTGTGTCTCTGTCTCTGTCTCTGTCTCTGTCTCTGTCTCTGTCTCTGCCTCTGTCTCTGTCCCTGTCTCTGTCTGTGTCTCTGTCTCTGTCTCTGTCTGTGTCTCTGTCTCCCTTTCTCTGTCTCTGTGTCTCTGTCTCTGTCTCTGTCTCTGTCTCTATCTCTCTCTCTGTCTCCGTCTCTGTCTCTGTCTCTGTGCCCCTGTCCCTGTGTCTCTGTCTCTGTGTCTCTGTCTCTGTGTATCTGTCTCTGTGTCTCTATCTCTGCCTCTATCTCTGTCTCTGTCTCTGTCTCTGTCTCTGTCTCTGTCTCTGTCTCTGTCTCTGTCTCTGTCTGTGTCTCTGTCCCTGCCTCTGTGTCTGTCCCTGTCTCTGTCTCTCTCTCTGTCTATGTCTCTTTCTCTGTCTCTGTCTCTCTTTCTCTGTCCCTGTGTTTTTGTCTCTGTCTCTGCCTCTGTCTCTGTCTCTATCTCTCTCTCTGTCTCCGTCTCTGTCTCTGACTCTGTGCCCCTGCCTCTGTGTCTCTGTCTCTGTCTCTGTCTCTGTCTCTGTCTCTGTCTCTGTCTCTGTATCTGTCTCTGCCTCTGTCGCAGTCTCTGCCTCTGTCTCTGTTTCTGTCTCTGTCTCTGTCTCTGTCTCTGTCTCTGTCTCTGTCTCTGTCTCTGTCTCTGTCTCTGTCTCTGTCTCTGTCTCTGTCTCTGTCTCCGTCTCCGTCTCCGTCTCCGTCTCTGTCTCTGTCTCTGTCTCTGTCTCTGTCTCTGTCTCTGTCTCTGTCTCTGTCTCTGTCTCTGTCTCTGCCTCTGTCTCTGTCCCTGTCTCTGTCTCTGTCTCTGTCTCTGTCTCTGTCTCTGCCTCTGTCTCTGTCCCTGTCTCTGTCTCTCTCTCTGTCTCTGTCTCTGTCTCTGTCTCTCTTTCTCTGTCTCTGTGTCTCTGTCTCTGTCTCTGTCTCTGTCTCTGTCTCTGTCTCTGTCTCTGTCTCTGTCTCTGTCTCTGTCTCTGTCTCTGTCTCTGTCTCTGTCTCTGTCTCTGTCTCTGTCTCTGTCTCTGTCTCTGTCTCCGTCTCCGTCTCTGTGTCTCTGTCTCTGTGTCTCTGTCTCTGTGTCTCTGTCTCTGTGTCTCTGTCTCTGTGTCTCTGTCTCTGTGTCTCTGTCTCTGTGTCTCTGTCTCTGTGTCTCTGTCTCTGTCTCTGTCTCTGTCTCTGTCTCTGTGTCTCTGTCTCTGTGTCTCTGTCCCTGTGTCTCTGTCTCTGTGTCTCTGTCTCTGTGTCTCTGTCTCTGTGTCTCTGTCTCTGTGTCTCTGTCTCTGTGTCTCTGTCTCTGTCTCTGTCTCTGTCTCTGTCTCTGTCTCTGTCTCTGTCTCTGTCTCTGTCTCTGTCTCTGTCTCTGTCTGTGTCTCTGTCTCTGCCTCTGTCTCTGTCCCCGTCTCTGTCTCTCTCTCTGTCTATGTCTCTTTCTCTGTCTCTGTCTCTCTTTCTCTGTCCCTGTGTTTTTGTCTCTGCCTCTGCCTCTGTCTCTGTCTCTATCTCTCTCTCTGTCTCCGTCTCTGTCTCTGACTCTGTGCCCCTGCCTCTGTGTCTCTGTCTCTGTCTCTGTCTCTGTCTCTGTCTCTGCCTCTGTCTCTGTATCTGTCTCTGCCTCTGTCGCACTCTCTGCCTCTGTCTCTGTCCCTGTCTCTGTCTCCGCCTCTGTCCCTGTCTCTGCCTCTGCCTCTGCCTCTGTCTCCGGCTCTGTAGCTATGTCTCCGTGTCTCTCTCTGGGGGTGTCCCGTTTGGACGCATCCCGATTGGACGTCTTCCACTTCGAATCGGTGCCGATTGAACACTAATTTCCCTTACGTTAGGCTATGTTAGGTGGAGTTAGGTTATTTTAGGTTCTGTTAGGCCTGGTTAGGTCTTATCTGCACCGCTTTGAATTCGAACGCGTCCAATCGGGACGCGTCCAAACGGGATGCGTCCAAACGGCACGCGTCCAATCGAGACGCGTCCAAACGGTCGACGTCCAAGTGGGCATCACTCTCTCTCTCTCTGTGTCTCTGTCTCTTTATCTCTGTCTCTGTGTCTCTGTATCTGTGTCTCTGTCTCTGTGTCTCTGTCTCTGTGTCTCTGTCTCTGTGTCTCTGTCTCTGTGTCTCTGTCTCTGTCTCTGTCTCTGTCTCTGTGTCTCTGTCTCTGTGTCTCTGTCTCTGTGTCTCTGTCTCTGTGTCTCTGTCTCTGTGCCTCTGTCTCTGTGCCTCTGTCTCTGTGTCTCTGTCTCTGTGTCTCTGTCTCTGTGTCTCTGTCCCTGTGTCTCTGTCTCTGTGTCTCTGTCTCTGTGTCTCTGTCTCTGTGTCTCTGTCTCTGTGTCTCTGTCTCTGTGTCTCTGTCTCTGTGTCTCTGTCTCTGTGTCTCTGACTCTGTGTCTCTGTCTCTGTGTCTAAGTCTCCTTGTCTCTGTCTGTGCGCCTATGTATCTGTGACTCCGTCTCTGTGCCTGTGGATCTGTCTCTGTATCTCTGTCTCTGTCTCTGCCTCTGTCTCCGTCTCTACCTACGTCTCTGTCTCTGTCTCTGTCTCTGTCTCTGTCTCTGTCTCTGTGTCTCTGTCTCTGTGTCTCTGTCTCTGTGTCTCTGTCTCTGTGTCTCTGTCTCTGTCTCTGTCTCTGTCTCTGTCTCTGTCTCTGTCTCTGTCTCTGTCTCTGTCTCTGCCTCTGTCTCTGTCCCTGTCTCTCTCTCTCTCTCTGTCTCTGTCTCTGTCTCTGTATCTCTTTCTCTGTCTCTGTGCCTCTGTCTCTGTCTCTGTCTCTGTCTCCGTCTCTGTCTCTGCCTCTGTCTCTGTCCCTGTCCCTGTCTGTGTCTCTGTCTCTGTCTCTGTCTGTGTCTCTGTCTCTCTTTCTCTGTCCCTGTGCCTCTGTCTCTGTCTCTGTCTCTGTCTCCGTCTCTGTCTCTGCCTCTGTCTCTGTCCCTGTCCCTGTCTGTGTCTCTGTCTGTGTCTCTGTCTCTGTCTCTGTCTCTGTCTCTGTCTCTGTCTCTGTCTCTGTCTCTGTCTCTGTCTCTGTCTCTGTGTCTCTGTGTCTGTGTCTCTGTCTCTGTGTCTCTGTCCCTGTGTCTCTGTCTCTGCGTCTCTGTCTCTGTGTCTCTGTCTCTGTGTCTCTGTCTCTGTGTCTCTGTCTCTGTGTCTCTGTCTCTGTGTCTCTGTCTCTGTGTCTCTGTCTCTGTGTCTCTATCTCTGTGTCTCTGTCTCTGTGTCTCTGTCTCTGTGTCTCTGTCTCTGTGTCTCTGTCTCTGTGTCTCTGTCTCTGTGTCTCTGTCTCTGTGTATCTGTCTCTGTGTCTCTATCTCTGCCTCTATCTCTGTCTCTGTCTCTGTGTCTCTGTCTCTGTGTCTCTGTCTCTGTGTCTCTGTCTCTGTGTCTCTGTCTCTGTGTCTCTGTCTCTGTGTCTCTGTCTCTGTGTCTCTGTCTCCGTGTCTCTGTCTCCGTGTCTCTGTCTCTGTGTCTCTGTCTCTGTGTCTCTGTCTCTGTGTCTCTGTCTCTGTGTCTCTGTCTCTGTGTCTCTGTCTCTGTGTCTCTGTCTCTGTGTCTCTGTCTCTGTCTGTGTCTCTGTCTCTGTCTCTGTCTCTGTCTCAGTGTCTCTGTGTCTGTGTCTCTGTCTCTGTGTCTCTGTCTCTGTGTCTCTGTCCCTGTGTCTCTGTCTCTGTGTCTCTGTCTCTGTGTCTCTGTCTCTGTGTCTCTGTCTCCGTGTCTCTGTCTCCGTGTCTCTGTCTCCGTGTCTCTGTCTCCGTGTCTCTGTCTCCGTGTCTCTGTCTCTGTGTCTCTATCTCTGTGTCTCTGTCTCTGTGTCTCTGTCTCTGTGTCGCTGTCTCTGTGTCTCTGTCTCTGTGTCTCTGTCTCTGTGTCTCTGTCTCTGTGTCTCTGTCTCTGTGTCTCTGTCTCTGTGTGTCTGTCTCTGTGTCTAAGTCTCCTTGTGTCTGTCTCTGTGTCTCTGCCTCTGTCTCCGTGTGTCTTAATCTGTGTCTCTGTCTGTGCGCCTATGTATCTGTGACTCCGTCTCTGTGCCTGTGGCTCTGTCTCTGTCTCTGCCTCTGTCTCCGTCTCTACCTACGTCTCTGTCTCTGTCTCTGTGTCTCTGTCTCTTTGTCTCTGTCTCTGTGTCTCTGTCTCGGTGTCTCTGTCTCTGTGTCTCTGTCTCCGTGTCTCTGTCTCTGTGTCTCTGTCTCTGTGTCTAACTCTCCTTGTATCTGTCTCTGTGCCTCTGCCTCTGTCTCCGTGTGTCTTAATCTGTTTCTCAGTCTGTGCGCCTATGTATTTGTGTCTCCGTCTCTCTGTCTCTGTCTCTGTCTCTGTCTCTGTCTCCGTCTCTGTCTCTGTGTCTCTGTCTCTGTGTCTCTGTCTCTGTGTCTCTGTCTCTGTGTCTCTGTCTCTGTGTCTCTGTGTCTCTTTCCCTGTGTCTCTGTCTCTGTGTCTCTGTCTCTGTGTATCTGTCTCTGTGTCTCTGTCTCTGTGTCTCTGTCTCTGTCTCTGTCTCTGTCTCCGTCTCCGTCTCCGTCTCCGTCTCTGTCTCTGTCTCTGTCTCTGTCTCTGTCTCTGTCTCTGTCTCTGTCTCTGTCTCTGTCTCTGTCTCTGTCTCTGTCTCTGTCTCTGTCTCTGTCTCTGTCTCTGTCTCTGTCTCTGTCTCTGTCTCTGTCTCTGTCTCTGCCTCTGTCTCTGTCCCTGTTTCTGTCTCTCTCTCTGTCTCTGTCTCTGTCTCTGTATCTCTTTCTCTGTCTCTGTGCCTCTGTCTCTGTCTCTGTCTCTGTCTCCGTCTCTGTCTCTGCCTCTGTCTCTGTCCCTGTCTCTGTCTGTGTCTCTGTCTCTGTCTCTGTCTGTGTCTCTGTCTCTATCTCTCTCTCTGACTCCGTCTCTGTCTCTGTCTCTGTGCCCCTGTCTCTGTGTCTCTGTCTCTGTCTCTGTCTCTGTCTCCGTCTCCGTCTCCGTCTCCGCCTCTGTCTCTGTCTCTGTCTCTGTCTCTGTGTCTCTGTCTCTGTCTCTGTCTCTGTCTCTGTCTCTGTGTCTCTGTCTCTGTGTCTCTGTCTCTGTGTCTCTGTCTCTGTGTCTCTGTCTCTGTGTCTCTGTCTCTGTGTCTCTGTCTCTGTGTCTCTGTCTCTGTGTCTCTGTCTCTGTGTCTCTGTCTCTGTGTCTCTGTCTCTGTGTCTAAGTCTCCTTGTGTCTGTCTCTGTGTCTCTGCCTCTGTCTCCGAGTGTCTTAATCTGTGTCTCTGTCTGTGCGCCTATGTATCTGTGACTCCGTCTCTGTGCCTGTGGCTCTGTCTCTGTATCTCTGTCTCTGTCTCTGCCTCTGTCTCCGTCTCTACCTACGTCTCTGTCTCTGTCTCTGTGTCTCTGTCTCTTTGTCTCTGTCTCTGTGTCTCTGTCTCGGTGTCTCTGTCTCTGTGTCTCTGTCTCCGTGTCTCTGTCTCTGTGTCTCTGTCTCTGTGTCTAACTCTCCTTGTATCTGTCTCTGTGCCTCTGCCTCTGTCTCCGTGTGTCTTAATCTGTTTCTCAGTCTATGCGCCTATGTATTTGTGTCTCCGTCTCTCTGTCTCTGTCTCTGTCTCTGTCTCTGTCTCCGTCTCCGTCTCTGTGTCTCTGTCTCTGTGTCGCTGTCTCTGTGTCTCTGTCTCTGTGTCTCTGTCTCTGTGTCTCTGTCTCTGTGTCTCTGTCTCTGTGTCTCTGTCTCTGTGTGTCTGTCTCTGTGTCTAAGTCTCCTTGTGTCTGTCTCTGTGTCTCTGCCTCTGTCTCCGTGTGTCTTAATCTGTGTCTCTGTCTGTGCGCCTATGTATCTGTGACTCCGTCTCTGTGCCTGTGGCTCTGTCTCTGTATCTCTGTCTCTGTCTCTGCCTCTGTCTCCGTCTCTACCTACGTCTCTGTCTCTGTCTCTGTGTCTCTGTCTCTTTGTCTCTGTCTCTGTGTCTCTGTCTCGGTGTCTCTGTCTCTGTGTCTCTGTCTCCGTGTCTCTGTCTCTGTGTCTCTGTCTCTGTGTCTAACTCTCCTTGTATCTGTCTCTGTGCCTCTGCCTCTGTCTCCGTGTGTCTTAATCTGTTTCTCAGTCTGTGCGCCTATGTATTTGTGTCTCCGTCTCTCTGTCTCTGTCTCTGTCTCTGTCTCTGTCTCTGTCTCCGTCTCTGTCTCTGTGTCTCTGTCTCTGTGTCTCTGTCTCTGTGTCTCTGTCTCTGTGTCTCTGTCTCTGTGTCTCTGTGTCTCTTTCCCTGTGTCTCTGTCTCTGTGTCTCTGTCTCTGTGTATCTGTCTCTGTGTCTCTGTCTCTGTGTCTCTGTCTCTGTCTCTGTCTCTGTCTCCGTCTCCGTCTCCGTCTCCGTCTCTGTCTCTGTCTCTGTCTCTGTCTCTGTCTCTGTCTCTGTCTCTGTCTCTGTCTCTGTCTCTGTCTCTGTCTCTGTCTCTGTCTCTGTCTCTGTCTCTGTCTCTGTCTCTGTCTCTGTCTCTGTCTCTGCCTCTGTCTCTGTCCCTGTTTCTGTCTCTCTCTCTGTCTCTGTCTCTGTCTCTGTATCTCTTTCTCTGTCTCTGTGCCTCTGTCTCTGTCTCTGTCTCTGTCTCCGTCTCTGTCTCTGCCTCTGTCTCTGTCCCTGTCTCTGTCTGTGTCTCTGTCTCTGTCTCTGTCTGTGTCTCTGTCTCTATCTCTCTCTCTGACTCCGTCTCTGTCTCTGTCTCTGTGCCCCTGTCTCTGTGTCTCTGTCTCTGTCTCTGTCTCTGTCTCCGTCTCCGTCTCCGTCTCCGCCTCTGTCTCTGTCTCTGTCTCTGTCTCTGTCTCTGTCTCTGTCTCTGTCTCTGTCTCTGTCTCTGTCTCTGTCTCTGTCTCTGTCTCTGTCTCTGTCTCTGTCTCTGTCTCTGCCTCTGTCTCTGTCTCTGTCTCCGTCTCCGTCTCTGCCTCTGTCTCTGTCCCTGTCTCTGTCTGTGTCTCTGTCTCTGTCTCTGTCTGTGTCTCTGTCTCTCTTTCTCTGTCTCTGTGTCTCTGTCTCTGTCTCTGTCTCTATCTCTCTCTCTGTCTCCGTCTCTGTCTCTGTCTCTGTGACCCTGTCCCTGTGTCTCTGTCTCTGTGTCTCTGTCTCTGTGTCTCTACCTCTGCCTCTATCTCTGTCTCTGTCTCTGTCTCTGTCTCTGTCTCTGTCTCTGTCTCTGTCTCTGTCTCTGTCTCTGTCTCTGTCTCTGTTTCTGTCTCTGTCTCTGTCTCAGTGTCTCTGTCTCTTTGTCTCTGTGTCTGTGTCTCTGTCTCTGTGTCTCTGTCCCTGTGTCTCTGTCTCTGTGTTTCTGTCTCTGTGTCTCTGTCTCTGTGTCTCTGTCTCTGTGTCTCTGTCTCTGTGTCTCTCTCTCTGTGTCTCTGTCTCTGTGTCTCTGTCTCTGTGTCTCTGTCTCTGTGTCTCTATCTCTGTGTCTCTGTCTCTGTGTCTCTGTCTCTGTGTCTCTGTCTCTGTGTCTCTGTCTCTGTGTCTCTGTCTCTGTGTCTCTGTCTCTGTGTCTCTGTCTCTGTGTCTCTGTCTCTGTGTCTCTGTCTCTGTGTCTCTGTCTCTGTGTCTCTGTCTCTGTGTCTCTGTCTCTGTGTCTCTGTCTCTGTGTCTCTGTCTCTGTGTCTCTGTCTCTGTGTCTAAGTCTCCTTGTGTCTGTCTCTGTGTCTCTGCCTCTGTCTCCGAGTGTCTTAATCTGTGTCTCTGTCTGTGCGCCTATGTATCTGTGACTCCGTCTCTGTGCCTGTTGCTCTGTCTCTGTATCTCTGTCTCTGTCTCTGCCTCTGTCTCCGTCTCTACCTACGTCTCTGTCTCTGTCTCTGTGTCTCTGTCTCTTTGTCTCTGTCTCTGTGTCTCTGTCTCGGTGTCTCTGTCTCTGTGTCTCTGTCTCCGTGTCTCTGTCTCTGTGTCTCTGTCTCTGTGTCTAACTCTCCTTGTATCTGTCTCTGTGCCTCTGCCTCTGTCTCCGTGTGTCTTAATCTGTTTCTCAGTCTATGCGCCTATGTATTTGTGTCTCCGTCTCTCTGTCTCTGTCTCTGTCTCTGTCTCTGTCTCCGTCTCCGTCTCTGTGTCTCTGTCTCTGTGTCGCTGTCTCTGTGTCTCTGTCTCTGTGTCTCTGTCTCTGTGTCTCTGTCTCTGTGTCTCTGTCTCTGTGTCTCTGTCTCTGTGTGTCTGTCTCTGTGTCTAAGTCTCCTTGTGTCTGTCTCTGTGTCTCTGCCTCTGTCTCCGTGTGTCTTAATCTGTGTCTCTGTCTGTGCGCCTATGTATCTGTGACTCCGTCTCTGTGCCTGTGGCTCTGTCTCTGTATCTCTGTCTCTGTCTCTGCCTCTGTCTCCGTCTCTACCTACGTCTCTGTCTCTGTCTCTGTGTCTCTGTCTCTTTGTCTCTGTCTCTGTGTCTCTGTCTCGGTGTCTCTGTCTCTGTGTCTCTGTCTCCGTGTCTCTGTCTCTGTGTCTCTGTCTCTGTGTCTAACTCTCCTTGTATCTGTCTCTGTGCCTCTGCCTCTGTCTCCGTGTGTCTTAATCTGTTTCTCAGTCTGTGCGCCTATGTATTTGTGTCTCCGTCTCTCTGTCTCCGTCTCCGTCTCTGTGTCTCTGTCTCTGTGTCTCTGTCTCTGTGTCTCTGTCTCTGTGTCTCTGTCTCTGTGTCTCTGTCTCTGTGTCTCTGTCTCTGTGTCTCTGTGTCTCTTTCCCTGTGTCTCTGTCTCTGTGTCTCTGTCTCTGTGTATCTGTCTCTGTGTCTCTGTCTCTGTGTCTCTGTCTCTGTCTCTGTCTCTGTCTCCGTCTCCGTCTCCGTCTCCGTCTCTGTCTCTGTCTCTGTCTCTGTCTCTGTCTCTGTCTCTGTCTCTGTCTCTGTCTCTGTCTCTGTCTCTGTCTCTGTCTCTGTCTCTGTCTCTGTCTCTGTCTCTGTCTCTGTCTCTGTCTCTGTCTCTGTCTCTGTCTCTGCCTCTGTCTCTGTCCCTGTTTCTGTCTCTCTCTCTGTCTCTGTCTCTGTCTCTGTATCTCTTTCTCTGTCTCTGTGCCTCTGTCTCTGTCTCTGTCTCTGTCTCCGTCTCTGTCTCTGCCTCTGTCTCTGTCCCTGTCTCTGTCTGTGTCTCTGTCTCTGTCTCTGTCTGTGTCTCTGTCTCTATCTCTCTCTCTGACTCCGTCTCTGTCTCTGTCTCTGTGCCCCTGTCTCTGTGTCTCTGTCTCTGTCTCTGTCTCTGTCTCCGTCTCCGTCTCCGTCTCCGCCTCTGTCTCTGTCTCTGTCTCTGTCTCTGTCTCTGTCTCTGTCTCTGTCTCTGTCTCTGTCTCTGTCTCTGTCTCTGTCTCTGTCTCTGTCTCTGTCTCTGTCTCTGTCTCTGTCTCTGTCTCTGTCTCTGTCTCTGTCTCTGTCTCTGTCTCTGTCTCTGTCTCTGTCTCTGTCTCTGTCTCTGTCTCTGTCTCAGTGTCTCTGTCTCTTTGTCTCTGTGTCTGTGTCTCTGTCTCTGTGTCTCTGTCCCTGTGTCTCTGTCTCTGTGTCTCTGTCTCTGTGTCTCTGTCTCTGTGTCTCTGTCTCTGTGTCTCTGTCTCTGTGTCTCTCTCTCTGTGTCTCTGTCTCTGTGTCTCTGTCTCTGTGTCTCTGTCTCTGTGTCTCTATCTCTGTGTCTCTGTCTCTGTGTCTCTGTCTCTGTGTCTCTGTCTCTGTGTCTCTGTCTCTGTGTCTCTGTCTCTGTGTCTCTGTCTCTGTGTCTCTGTCTCGGTGTCTCTGTCTCTGTGTCTCTGTCTCCGTGTCTCTGTCTCTGTGTCTCTGTCTCTGTGTCTAACTCTCCTTGTATCTGTCTCTGTGCCTCTGCCTCTGTCTCCGTGTGTCTTAATCTGTTTCTCAGTCTATGCGCCTATGTATTTGTGTCTCCGTCTCTCTGTCTCTGTCTCTGTCTCTGTCTCTGTCTCCGTCTCCGTCTCTGTGTCTCTGTCTCTGTGTCGCTGTCTCTGTGTCTCTGTCTCTGTGTCTCTGTCTCTGTGTCTCTGTCTCTGTGTCTCTGTCTCTGTGTCTCTGTCTCTGTGTGTCTGTCTCTGTGTCTAAGTCTCCTTGTGTCTGTCTCTGTGTCTCTGCCTCTGTCTCCGTGTGTCTTAATCTGTGTCTCTGTCTGTGCGCCTATGTATCTGTGACTCCGTCTCTGTGCCTGTGGCTCTGTCTCTGTATCTCTGTCTCTGTCTCTGCCTCTGTCTCCGTCTCTACCTACGTCTCTGTCTCTGTCTCTGTGTCTCTGTCTCTTTGTCTCTGTCTCTGTGTCTCTGTCTCGGTGTCTCTGTCTCTGTGTCTCTGTCTCCGTGTCTCTGTCTCTGTGTCTCTGTCTCTGTGTCTAACTCTCCTTGTATCTGTCTCTGTGCCTCTGCCTCTGTCTCCGTGTGTCTTAATCTGTTTCTCAGTCTGTGCGCCTATGTATTTGTGTCTCCGTCTCTCTGTCTCCGTCTCCGTCTCTGTGTCTCTGTCTCTGTGTCTCTGTCTCTGTGTCTCTGTCTCTGTGTCTCTGTCTCTGTGTCTCTGTCTCTGTGTCTCTGTCTCTGTGTCTCTGTCTCTGTGTCTCTGTGTCTCTTTCCCTGTGTCTCTGTCTCTGTGTCTCTGTCTCTGTGTATCTGTCTCTGTGTCTCTGTCTCTGTGTCTCTGTCTCTGTCTCTGTCTCTGTCTCCGTCTCCGTCTCCGTCTCCGTCTCTGTCTCTGTCTCTGTCTCTGTCTCTGTCTCTGTCTCTGTCTCTGTCTCTGTCTCTGTCTCTGTCTCTGTCTCTGTCTCTGTCTCTGTCTCTGTCTCTGTCTCTGTCTCTGTCTCTGTCTCTGTCTCTGTCTCTGCCTCTGTCTCTGTCCCTGTTTCTGTCTCTCTCTCTGTCTCTGTCTCTGTCTCTGTATCTCTTTCTCTGTCTCTGTGCCTCTGTCTCTGTCTCTGTCTCTGTCTCCGTCTCTGTCTCTGCCTCTGTCTCTGTCCCTGTCTCTGTCTGTGTCTCTGTCTCTGTCTCTGTCTGTGTCTCTGTCTCTATCTCTCTCTCTGACTCCGTCTCTGTCTCTGTCTCTGTGCCCCTGTCTCTGTGTCTCTGTCTCTGTCTCTGTCTCTGTCTCCGTCTCCGTCTCCGTCTCCGCCTCTGTCTCTGTCTCTGTCTCTGTCTCTGTCTCTGTCTCTGTCTCTGTCTCTGTCTCTGTCTCTGTCTCTGTCTCTGTCTCTGTCTCTGTCTCTGTCTCTGTCTCTGTCTCTGTCTCTGTCTCTGTCTCTGTCTCTGTCTCTGTCTCTGTCTCTGTCTCTGTCTCTGTCTCTGTCTCTGTCTCTGTCTCTGTCTCTGTCTCAGTGTCTCTGTCTCTTTGTCTCTGTGTCTGTGTCTCTGTCTCTGTGTCTCTGTCCCTGTGTCTCTGTCTCTGTGTCTCTGTCTCTGTGTCTCTGTCTCTGTGTCTCTGTCTCTGTGTCTCTGTCTCTGTGTCTCTCTCTCTGTGTCTCTGTCTCTGTGTCTCTGTCTCTGTGTCTCTGTCTCTGTGTCTCTATCTCTGTGTCTCTGTCTCTGTGTCTCTGTCTCTGTGTCTCTGTCTCTGTGTCTCTGTCTCTGTGTCTCTGTCTCTGTGTCTCTGTCTCTGTGTCTCTGTCTCTGTGTCTCTGTCTCTGTGTCTCTGTCTCTGTGTCTCTGTCTCTGTGTCTCTGTCTCTGTGTCTCTGTCTCTGTGTCTAAGTCTCCTTGTGTCTGTCTCTGTGTCTCTGCCTCTGTCTCCGAGTGTCTTAATCTGTGTCTCTGTCTGTGCGCCTATGTATCTGTGACTCCGTCTCTGTGCCTGTGGCTCTGTCTCTGTATCTCTGTCTCTGTCTCTGCCTCTGTCTCCGTCTCTACCTACGTCTCTGTCTCTGTCTCTGTGTCTCTGTCTCTTTGTCTCTGTCTCTGTGTCTCTGTCTCGGTGTCTCTGTCTCTGTGTCTCTGTCTCCGTGTCTCTGTCTCTGTGTCTCTGTCTCTGTGTCTAACTCTCCTTGTATCTGTCTCTGTGCCTCTGCCTCTGTCTCCGTGTGTCTTAATCTGTTTCTCAGTCTATGCGCCTATGTATTTGTGTCTCCGTCTCTCTGTCTCTGTCTCTGTCTCTGTCTCTGTCTCCGTCTCCGTCTCTGTGTCTCTGTCTCTGTGTCTCTGTCTCTGTGTCTCTGTCTCTGTGTCTCTGTCTCTGTGTCTCTGTCTCTGTGTCTCTGTCTCTGTGTCTCTGTCTCTGTGTCTCTGTCTCTGTGTCTCTGTCTCTGTGTCTCTGTCTCTGTGTCTCTGTCTCTGTGTCTCTGTGTCTCTGTCCCTGTGTCTCTGTCTCTGTGTCTCTGTCCCTGTATATCTGTCTCTGTGTCTCTGTCTCTGTGTCTCTGTCTCTGTCTCTGTCTCTGTCTCTGTCTCCGTCTCCGTCTCCGTCTCTGTCTCTGTCTCTGTCTCTGTCTCTGTCTCTGTCTCTGTCTCTGTCTCTGTCTCTGTCTCTGTCTCTGTCTCTGTCTCTGTCTCTGTCTCTGCCTCTGCCTCTGTCTCTGTCTCTGTCTGTGTCTCTGTCTCTGTCTCTGTCTGTGTCTCTGTCTCTCTTTCTCTGTCTCTGTGTCTCTGTCTCTGTCTCTGTCTCTGTCTCTGTCTCTATCTCTCTCTCTGTCTCCGTCTCTGTCTCTGTCTCTGTGCCCCTGTCCCTGTGTCTCTGTCTGTGTGTCTCTGTCTCTGTGTATCTGTCTCTGTGTCTCTATCTCTGCCTCTATCTCTGTCTCTGTCTCTGTCTCTGTCTCTGTCTCTGTCTCTGTCTCTGTCTCTGTCTCTGTCTCTGTCTCTGCCTCTGTCGCTGTCTCTGCATCTGTCTCTGTCTCTGTCTCTGTCTCTGTCTCTGTCTCTGTCTCTGTCTCTGTCTCTGTCTCTGTCTCTGTGTCTCTGTCTCTGTGTCTCTGTTTCTGTGTCTGTCTCTGTCTCTGTCTCTGTCTCTGTCTCAGTGTCTCTGTCTCTTTGTCTCTGTGTCTGTGTCTCTGTCTCTGTGTCTCTGTCCCTGTGTCTCTGTCTCTGTGTCTCTGTCTCTGTGTCTCTGTCTCTGTGTCTCTGTCTCTGTGTCTCTGTCTCTGTGTCTCTGTCTCTGTGTCTCTGTCTCTGTGTCTCTGTCTCTGTGTCTCTGTCTCTGTGTCTCTGTCTCTGTGTCTCTGTCTCTGTGTCTCTGTCTCTGTGTCTCTGTCTCTGTGTCTCTGTCTCTGTGTCTCTGTCTCTGTGTCTCTGTCTCTGTGTCTCTGTCTCTGTGTCTCTGTCTCTGTGTCTCTGTCTCTGTGTCTCTGTCTCTGTGTCTCTGTCTCTGTGTCTAAGTCTCCTTGTGTCTGTCTCTGTGTCTCTGCCTCTGTCTCCGAGTGTCTTAATCTGTGTCTCTGTCTGTGCGCCTATGTATCTGTGACTCCGTCTCTGTGCCTGTGGCTCTGTCTCTGTATCTCTGTCTCTGTCTCTGCCTCTGTCTCCGTCTCTACCTACGTCTCTGTCTCTGTCTCTGTGTCTCTGTCTCTTTGTCTCTGTCTCTGTGTCTCTGTCTCGGTGTCTCTGTCTCTGTGTCTCTGTCTCCGTGTCACTGTCTCTGTGTCTCTGTCTCTGTGTCTAACTCTCCTTGTATCTGTCTCTGTGCCTCTGCCTCTGTCTCCGTGTGTCTTAATCTGTTTCTCAGTCTATGCGCCTATGTATTTGTGTCTCCGTCTCTCTGTCTCTGTCTCTGTCTCTGTCTCTGTCTCCGTCTCCGTCTCTGTGTCTCTGTCTCTGTGTCTCTGTCTCTGTGTCTCTGTCTCTGTGTCTCTGTCTCTGTGTCTCTGTCTCTGTGTCTCTGTCTCTGTGTCTCTGTCTCTGTGTCTCTGTCTCTGTGTCTCTGTCTCTGTGTCTCTGTCTCTGTGTCTCTGTCTCTGTGTCTCTGTCTCTGTGTCTCTGTGTCTCTGTCCCTGTGTCTCTGTCTCTGTGTCTCTGTCCCTGTATATCTGTCTCTGTGTCTCTGTCTCTGTGTCTCTGTCTCTGTCTCTGTCTCTGTCTCTGTCTCCGTCTCCGTCTCCGTCTCTGTCTCTGTCTCTGTCTCTGTCTCTGTCTCTGTCTCTGTCTCTGTCTCTGTCTCTGTCTCTGTCTCTGTCTCTGCCTCTGTCTCTGTCTCTGTCTCCGTCTCTGTCTCTGCCTCTGTCTCTGTCCCTGTCTCTGTCTGTGTCTCTGTCTCTGTCTCTGTCTGTGTCTCTGTCTCTCTTTCTCTGTCTCTGTGTCTCTGTCTCTGTCTCTGTCTCTGTCTCTGTCTCTATCTCTCTCTCTGTCTCCGTCTCTGTCTCTGTCTCTGTGCCCCTGTCCCTGTGTCTCTGTCTGTGTGTCTCTGTCTCTGTGTATCTGTCTCTGTGTCTCTATCTCTGCCTCTATCTCTGTCTCTGTCTCTGTCTCTGTCTCTGTCTCTGTCTCTGTCTCTGTCTCTGTCTCTGTCTCTGTCTCTGCCTCTGTCGCTGTCTCTGCATCTGTCTCTGTCTCTGTCTCTGTCTCTGTCTCTGTCTCTGTCTCTGTCTCTGTCTCTGTCTCTGTCTCTGTGTCTCTGTCTCTGTGTCTCTGTTTCTGTGTCTAAGTCTCCGGGTCTCTGTCTCTGTGTCTCTGCCTCTGTCTCCGTGTGTCTTAATCTGTGTCTCTGTCTGTGCGCCTATGTATCTGTGACTCCGTCTCTGTGTCTGTGGCTCTTTGTCCCTGTCTCTGTCTCTGTCTCTGTCTCTGTCTCTGTCTCTGTCTCTGTCTCTGTCTCTGTCTCTGTCTCTGTCTCTGTCTCTGTCTCTGTCTCTGTCTCTGTCTCTGTCTCTGTCTCTGTCTCTGTCTCTGTCTCTGTATCTGTCTCTGTCTCTGTCTCTGTCTCTGTCTCTGTCTCTGTCTCTGTCTCTGTCTCTGTCTCTGTCTCTGTCTCTGTCTCTGTCTCTGTCTCTGACTCTGTCTCTGTCTCTGTCTCTGTCTCTGTCTCTGTGTCTCTGTCTCTGCGTCTCTGTCTCTGTGTCTCTGTCTCTGTGTCTCTGTCTCTGTGTCTAAGTCTCCTTGTGTCTGTCTCTGTGTCTCTGCCTCTGTCTCCGTGTGTCTTAATCTGTGTCTCTGTCTGTGCGCCTATGTATCTGTGACTCCGTCCCTGTGCCTGTGGCTCTGTCTCTGTATCTCTGTCTCTGTCTCTGCCTCTGTCGCTGTCTCTGCCTCTGTCTCTGTCTCTGTCTCTGTCTATGTCTCTGTCTCTGTCTCTGTCTCTGTCTCTGTCTCTGTCTCTGTCTCTGTCTCTGTCTCTGTCTCTGTCTCTGTGTCTCTGTCTCTGTGTCTCTGTCTCTGTGTCTCTGTCTCTGTGTCTCTGTCTCTGTGTCTCTGTCTCTGTGTCTAAGTCTCCTTGTGTCTGTCTCTGTGTCTCTGCCTCTGTCTCCGTGTGTCTTAATCTGTGTCTCTGTCTGTGCGCCTATGTATCTGTGACTCCGTCTCTGTGCCTGTGGCTCTGTCTCTGTATCTCTGTCTCTGTCTCTGCCTCTGTCTCCGTCTCTACCTACGTCTCTGTCTCTGTCTCTGTGTCTCTGTCTCTTTGTCTCTGTCTCTGTGTCTCTGTCTCGGTGTCTCTGTCTCTGTGTCTCTGTCTCCGTGTCTCTGTCTCTGTATCTCTGTCTCTGTCTCTGCCTCTGTCTCCGTCTCTACCTACGTCTCTGTCTCTGTCTCTGTCTCTGTCTCTGTCTCTGTCTCTGTCTCTGTGTCTCTGTCTCTGTGTCTCTGTCTCTGTGTCTCTGTCTCTGTGTCTCTGTCTCTGTCTCTGTCTCTGTCTCTGTCTCTGTCTCTGTCTCTGTCTCTGTCTCTGTCTCTGTCTCTGCCTCTGTCTCTGTCCCTGTCTCTGTCTCTCTCTCTGTCTCTGTCTCTGTCTCTGTATCTCTTTCTCTGTCTCTGTGCCTCTGTCTCTGTCTCTGTCTCTGTCTCCGTCTCTGTCTCTGCCTCTGTCTCTGTCCCTGTCCCTGTCTGTGTCTCTGTCTCTGTCTCTGTCTGTGTCTCTGTCTCTCTTTCTCTGTCTCTGTGCCTCTGTCTCTGTCTCTGTCTCTGTCTCCGTCTCTGTCTCTGCCTCTGTCTCTGTCCCTGTCCCTGTCTGTGTCTCTGTCTGTGTCTCTGTCTCTGTCTCTGTCTCTGTCTCTGTCTCTGTCTCTGTCTCTGTCTCTGTCTCTGTCTCTGTCTCTGTCTCTGTCTCAGTGTCTCTGTCTCTGTGTCTCTGTGTCTGTGTCTCTGTCTCTGTGTCTCTGTCCCTGTGTCTCTGTCTCTGCGTCTCTGTCTCTGTGTCTCTGTCTCTGTGTCTCTGTCTCTGTGTCTCTGTCTCTGTGTCTCTGTCTCTGTGTCTCTCTCTCTGTGTCTCTGTCTCTGTGTCTCTGTCTCTGTGTCTCTGTCTCTGTGTCTCTATCTCTGTGTCTCTGTCTCTGTGTCTCTGTCTCTGTGTCTCTGTCTCTGTGTCTCTGTCTCTGTGTCTCTGTCTCTGTGTCTCTGTCTCTGTGTCTCTGTCTCTGTGTCTCTGTCTCTGTGTATCTGTCTCTGTGTCTCTATCTCTGCCTCTATCTCTGTCTCTGTCTCTGTGTCTCTGTCTCTGTGTCTCTGTCTCTGTGTCTCTGTCTCTGTGTCTCTGTCTCTGTGTGTCTGTCTCTGTGTCTAAGTCTCCTTGTGTCTGTCTCTGTGTCTCTGCCTCTGTCTCCGTGTGTCTTAATCTGTGTCTCTGTCTGTGCGCCTATGTATCTGTGACTCCGTCTCTGTGCCTGTGGCTCTGTCTCTGTATCTCTGTCTCTGTCTCTGCCTCTGTCTCCGTCTCTACCTACGTCTCTGTCTCTGTCTCTGTGTCTCTGTCTCTTTGTCTCTGTCTCTGTGTCTCTGTCTCGGTGTCTCTGTCTCTGTGTCTCTGTCTCCGTGTCTCTGTCTCTGTGTCTCTGTCTCTGTGTCTAACTCTCCTTGTATCTGTCTCTGTGCCTCTGCCTCTGTCTCCGTGTGTCTTAATCTGTTTCTCAGTCTGTGCGCCTATGTATTTGTGTCTCCGTCTCTCTGTCTCTGTCTCTGTCTCTGTCTCTGTCTCTGTCTCCGTCTCTGTCTCTGTGTCTCTGTCTCTGTGTCTCTGTCTCTGTGTCTCTGTCTCTGTGTCTCTGTCTCTGTGTCTCTGTGTCTCTTTCCCTGTGTCTCTGTCTCTGTGTCTCTGTCTCTGTGTATCTGTCTCTGTGTCTCTGTCTCTGTGTCTCTGTCTCTGTCTCTGTCTCTGTCTCCGTCTCCGTCTCCGTCTCCGTCTCTGTCTCTGTCTCTGTCTCTGTCTCTGTCTCTGTCTCTGTCTCTGTCTCTGTCTCTGTCTCTGTCTCTGTCTCTGTCTCTGTCTCTGTCTCTGTCTCTGTCTCTGTCTCTGTCTCTGTCTCTGTCTCTGCCTCTGTCTCTGTCCCTGTTTCTGTCTCTCTCTCTGTCTCTGTCTCTGTCTCTGTATCTCTTTCTCTGTCTCTGTGCCTCTGTCTCTGTCTCTGTCTCTGTCTCCGTCTCTGTCTCTGCCTCTGTCTCTGTCCCTGTCTCTGTCTGTGTCTCTGTCTCTGTCTCTGTCTGTGTCTCTGTCTCTATCTCTCTCTCTGACTCCGTCTCTGTCTCTGTCTCTGTGCCCCTGTCTCTGTGTCTCTGTCTCTGTCTCTGTCTCTGTCTCCGTCTCCGTCTCCGTCTCCGCCTCTGTCTCTGTCTCTGTCTCTGTCTCTGTCTCTGTCTCTGTCTCTGTCTCTGTCTCTGTCTCTGTCTCTGTCTCTGTCTCTGTCTCTGTCTCTGTCTCTGTCTCTGCCTCTGTCTCTGTCTCTGTCTCCGTCTCCGTCTCTGCCTCTGTCTCTGTCCCTGTCTCTGTCTGTGTCTCTGTCTCTGTCTCTGTCTGTGTCTCTGTCTCTCTTTCTCTGTCTCTGTGTCTCTGTCTCTGTCTCTGTCTCTATCTCTCTCTCTGTCTCCGTCTCTGTCTCTGTCTCTGTGCCCCTGTCCCTGTGTCTCTGTCTCTGTGTCTCTGTCTCTCTGTCTCTACCTCTGCCTCTATCTCTCTCTCTGTCTCTGTCTCTGTCTCTGTCTCTGTCTCTGTCTCTGTCTCTGTCTCTGTCTCTGTCTCTGTCTCTGTTTCTGTCTCTGTCTCTGTCTCAGTGTCTCTGTCTCTTTGTCTCTGTGTCTGTGTCTCTGTCTCTGTGTCTCTGTCCCTGTGTCTCTGTCTCTGTGTCTCTGTCTCTGTGTCTCTGTCTCTGTGTCTCTGTCTCTGTGTCTCTGTCTCTGTGTCTCTCTCTCTGTGTCTCTGTCTCTGTGTCTCTGTCTCTGTGTCTCTGTCTCTGTGTCTCTATCTCTGTGTCTCTGTCTCTGTGTCTCTGTCTCTGTGTCTCTGTCTCTGTGTCTCTGTCTCTGTGTCTCTGTCTCTGTGTCTCTGTCTCTGTGTCTCTGTCTCTGTGTCTCTGTCTCTGTGTCTCTGTCTCTGTGTCTCTGTCTCTGTGTCTCTGTCTCTGTGTCTCTGTCTCTGTGTCTCTGTCTCTGTGTCTCTGTCTCTGTGTCTCTGTCTCTGTGTCTAAGTCTCCTTGTGTCTGTCTCTGTGTCTCTGCCTCTGTCTCCGAGTGTCTTAATCTGTGTCTCTGTCTGTGCGCCTATGTATCTGTGACTCCGTCTCTGTGCCTGTTGCTCTGTCTCTGTATCTCTGTCTCTGTCTCTGCCTCTGTCTCCGTCTCTACCTACGTCTCTGTCTCTGTCTCTGTGTCTCTGTCTCTTTGTCTCTGTCTCTGTGTCTCTGTCTCGGTGTCTCTGTCTCTGTGTCTCTGTCTCCGTGTCTCTGTCTCTGTGTCTCTGTCTCTGTGTCTAACTCTCCTTGTATCTGTCTCTGTGCCTCTGCCTCTGTCTCCGTGTGTCTTAATCTGTTTCTCAGTCTATGCGCCTATGTATTTGTGTCTCCGTCTCTCTGTCTCTGTCTCTGTCTCTGTCTCTGTCTCTGTCTCCGTCTCCGTCTCTGTGTCTCTGTCTCTGTGTCGCTGTCTCTGTGTCTCTGTCTCTGTGTCTCTGTCTCTGTGTCTCTGTCTCTGTGTCTCTGTCTCTGTGTCTCTGTCTCTGTGTGTCTGTCTCTGTGTCTAAGTCTCCTTGTGTCTGTCTCTGTGTCTCTGCCTCTGTCTCCGTGTGTCTTAATCTGTGTCTCTGTCTGTGCGCCTATGTATCTGTGACTCCGTCTCTGTGCCTGTGGCTCTGTCTCTGTATCTCTGTCTCTGTCTCTGCCTCTGTCTCCGTCTCTACCTACGTCTCTGTCTCTGTCTCTGTGTCTCTGTCTCTTTGTCTCTGTCTCTGTGTCTCTGTCTCGGTGTCTCTGTCTCTGTGTCTCTGTCTCCGTGTCTCTGTCTCTGTGTCTCTGTCTCTGTGTCTAACTCTCCTTGTATCTGTCTCTGTGCCTCTGCCTCTGTCTCCGTGTGTCTTAATCTGTTTCTCAGTCTGTGCGCCTATGTATTTGTGTCTCCGTCTCTCTGTCTCCGTCTCCGTCTCTGTGTCTCTGTCTCTGTGTCTCTGTCTCTGTGTCTCTGTCTCTGTGTCTCTGTCTCTGTGTCTCTGTCTCTGTGTCTCTGTCTCTGTGTCTCTGTGTCTCTTTCCCTGTGTCTCTGTCTCTGTGTCTCTGTCTCTGTGTATCTGTCTCTGTGTCTCTGTCTCTGTGTCTCTGTCTCTGTCTCTGTCTCTGTCTCCGTCTCCGTCTCCGTCTCCGTCTCTGTCTCTGTCTCTGTCTCTGTCTCTGTCTCTGTCTCTGTCTCTGTCTCTGTCTCTGTCTCTGTCTCTGTCTCTGTCTCTGTCTCTGTCTCTGTCTCTGTCTCTGTCTCTGTCTCTGTCTCTGTCTCTGCCTCTGTGTCTGTCCCTGTTTCTGTCTCTCTCTCTGTCTCTGTCTCTGTCTCTGTATCTCTTTCTCTGTCTCTGTGCCTCTGTCTCTGTCTCTGTCTCTGTCTCCGTCTCTGTCTCTGCCTCTGTCTCTGTCCCTGTCTCTGTCTGTGTCTCTGTCTCTGTCTCTGTCTGTGTCTCTGTCTCTATCTCTCTCTCTGACTCCGTCTCTGTCTCTGTCTCTGTGCCCCTGTCTCTGTGTCTCTGTCTCTGTCTCTGTCTCCGTCTCCGTCTCCGTCTCCGCCTCTGTCTCTGTCTCTGTCTCTGTCTCTGTCTCTGTCTCTGTCTCTGTCTCTGTCTCTGTCTCTGTCTCTGTCTCTGTCTCTGTCTCTGTCTCTGTCTCTGTCTCTGTCTCTGTCTCTGTCTCTGTCTCTGTCTCTGTCTCTGTCTCTGTCTCTGTCTCTGTCTCTGTCTCTGTCTCTGTCTCTGTCTCTGTCTCTGTCTCAGTGTCTCTGTCTCTTTGTCTCTGTGTCTGTGTCTCTGTCTCTGTGTCTCTGTCCCTGTGTCTCTGTCTCTGTGTCTCTGTCTCTGTGTCTCTGTCTCTGTGTCTCTGTCTCTGTGTCTCTGTCTCTGTGTCTCTCTCTCTGTGTCTCTGTCTCTGTGTCTCTGTCTCTGTGTCTCTGTCTCTGTGTCTCTATCTCTGTGTCTCTGTCTCTGTGTCTCTGTCTCTGTGTCTCTGTCTCTGTGTCTCTGTCTCTGTGTCTCTGTCTCTGTGTCTCTGTCTCTGTGTCTCTGTCTCTGTGTCTCTGTCTCTGTGTCTCTGTCTCTGTGTCTCTGTCTCTGTGTCTCTGTCTCTGTGTCTCTGTCTCTGTGTCTAAGTCTCCTTGTGTCTGTCTCTGTGTCTCTGCCTCTGTCTCCGAGTGTCTTAATCTGTGTCTCTGTCTGTGCGCCTATGTATCTGTGACTCCGTCTCTGTGCCTGTGGCTCTGTCTCTGTATCTCTGTCTCTGTCTCTGCCTCTGTCTCCGTCTCTACCTACGTCTCTGTCTCTGTCTCTGTGTCTCTGTCTCTTTGTCTCTGTCTCTGTGTCTCTGTCTCGGTGTCTCTGTCTCTGTGTCTCTGTCTCCGTGTCTCTGTCTCTGTGTCTCTGTCTCTGTGTCTAACTCTCCTTGTATCTGTCTCTGTGCCTCTGCCTCTGTCTCCGTGTGTCTTAATCTGTTTCTCAGTCTATGCGCCTATGTATTTGTGTCTCCGTCTCTCTGTCTCTGTCTCTGTCTCTGTCTCTGTCTCCGTCTCCGTCTCTGTGTCTCTGTCTCTGTGTCTCTGTCTCTGTGTCTCTGTCTCTGTGTCTCTGTCTCTGTGTCTCTGTCTCTGTGTCTCTGTCTCTGTGTCTCTGTCTCTGTGTCTCTGTCTCTGTGTCTCTGTCTCTGTGTCTCTGTCTCTGTGTCTCTGTCTCTGTGTCTCTGTGTCTCTGTCCCTGTGTCTCTGTCTCTGTGTCTCTGTCCCTGTATATCTGTCTCTGTGTCTCTGTCTCTGTGTCTCTGTCTCTGTCTCTGTCTCTGTCTCTGTCTCCGTCTCCGTCTCCGTCTCTGTCTCTGTCTCTGTCTCTGTCTCTGTCTCTGTCTCTGTCTCTGTCTCTGTCTCTGTCTCTGTCTCTGTCTCTGTCTCTGTCTCTGTCTCTGCCTCTGTCTCTGTCTCTGTCTCCGTCTCTGTCTCTGCCTCTGTCTCTGTCCCTGTCTCTGTCTGTGTCTCTGTCTCTGTCTCTGTCTGTGTCTCTGTCTCTCTTTCTCTGTCTCTGTGTCTCTGTCTCTGTCTCTGTCTCTGTCTCTGTCTCTATCTCTCTCTCTGTCTCCGTCTCTGTCTCTGTCTCTGTGCCCCTGTCCCTGTGTCTCTGTCTGTGTGTCTCTGTCTCTGTGTATCTGTCTCTGTGTCTCTATCTCTGCCTCTATCTCTGTCTCTGTCTCTGTCTCTGTCTCTGTCTCTGTCTCTGTCTCTGTCTCTGTCTCTGTCTCTGTCTCTGCCTCTGTCGCTGTCTCTGCATCTGTCTCTGTCTCTGTCTCTGTCTCTGTCTCTGTCTCTGTCTCTGTCTCTGTCTCTGTCTCTGTCTCTGTGTCTCTGTCTCTGTGTCTCTGTTTCTGTGTCTAAGTCTCCGGGTCTCTGTCTCTGTGTCTCTGCCTCTGTCTCCGTGTGTCTTAATCTGTGTCTCTGTCTGTGCGCCTATGTATCTGTGACTCCGTCTCTGTGTCTGTGGCTCTTTGTCCCTGTCTCTGTCTCTGTCTCTGTCTCTGTCTCTGTCTCTGTCTCTGTCTCTGTCTCTGTCTCTGTCTCTGTCTCTGTCTCTGTCTCTGTCTCTGTCTCTGTCTCTGTCTCTGTCTCTGTCTCTGTCTCTGTATCTGTCTCTGTCTCTGTCTCTGTCTCTGTCTCTGTCTCTGTCTCTGTCTCTGTCTCTGTCTCTGTCTCTGTCTCTGTCTCTGTCTCTGTCTCTGTCTCTGACTCTGTCTCTGTCTCTGTCTCTGTCTCTGTCTCTGTGTCTCTGTCTCTGCGTCTCTGTCTCTGTGTCTCTGTCTCTGTGTCTCTGTCTCTGTGTCTAAGTCTCCTTGTGTCTGTCTCTGTGTCTCTGCCTCTGTCTCCGTGTGTCTTAATCTGTGTCTCTGTCTGTGCGCCTATGTATCTGTGACTCCGTCCCTGTGCCTGTGGCTCTGTCTCTGTATCTCTGTCTCTGTCTCTGCCTCTGTCGCTGTCTCTGCCTCTGTCTCTGTCTCTGTCTCTGTCTATGTCTCTGTCTCTGTCTCTGTCTCTGTCTCTGTCTCTGTCTCTGTCTCTGTCTCTGTCTCTGTCTCTGTCTCTGTGTCTCTGTCTCTGTGTCTCTGTCTCTGTGTCTCTGTCTCTGTGTCTCTGTCTCTGTGTCTCTGTCTCTGTGTCTAAGTCTCCTTGTGTCTGTCTCTGTGTCTCTGCCTCTGTCTCCGTGTGTCTTAATCTGTGTCTCTGTCTGTGCGCCTATGTATCTGTGACTCCGTCTCTGTGCCTGTGGCTCTGTCTCTGTATCTCTGTCTCTGTCTCTGCCTCTGTCTCCGTCTCTACCTACGTCTCTGTCTCTGTCTCTGTGTCTCTGTCTCTTTGTCTCTGTCTCTGTGTCTCTGTCTCGGTGTCTCTGTCTCTGTGTCTCTGTCTCCGTGTCTCTGTCTCTGTATCTCTGTCTCTGTCTCTGCCTCTGTCTCCGTCTCTACCTACGTCTCTGTCTCTGTCTCTGTCTCTGTCTCTGTCTCTGTCTCTGTCTCTGTGTCTCTGTCTCTGTGTCTCTGTCTCTGTGTCTCTGTCTCTGTGTCTCTGTCTCTGTCTCTGTCTCTGTCTCTGTCTCTGTCTCTGTCTCTGTCTCTGTCTCTGTCTCTGTCTCTGCCTCTGTCTCTGTCCCTGTCTCTGTCTCTCTCTCTGTCTCTGTCTCTGTCTCTGTATCTCTTTCTCTGTCTCTGTGCCTCTGTCTCTGTCTCTGTCTCTGTCTCCGTCTCTGTCTCTGCCTCTGTCTCTGTCCCTGTCCCTGTCTGTGTCTCTGTCTCTGTCTCTGTCTGTGTCTCTGTCTCTCTTTCTCTGTCTCTGTGCCTCTGTCTCTGTCTCTGTCTCTGTCTCCGTCTCTGTCTCTGCCTCTGTCTCTGTCCCTGTCCCTGTCTGTGTCTCTGTCTGTGTCTCTGTCTCTGTCTCTGTCTCTGTCTCTGTCTCTGTCTCTGTCTCTGTCTCTGTCTCTGTCTCTGTCTCTGTCTCTGTCTCTGTCTCTGTCTCAGTGTCTCTGTCTCTGTGTCTCTGTGTCTGTGTCTCTGTCTCTGTGTCTCTGTCCCTGTGTCTCTGTCTCTGCGTCTCTGTCTCTGTGTCTCTGTCTCTGTGTCTCTGTCTCTGTGTCTCTGTCTCTGTGTCTCTGTCTCTGTGTCTCTCTCTCTGTGTCTCTGTCTCTGTGTCTCTGTCTCTGTGTCTCTGTCTCTGTGTCTCTATCTCTGTGTCTCTGTCTCTGTGTCTCTGTCTCTGTGTCTCTGTCTCTGTGTCTCTGTCTCTGTGTCTCTGTCTCTGTGTCTCTGTCTCTGTGTCTCTGTCTCTGTGTCTCTGTCTCTGTGTATCTGTCTCTGTGTCTCTATCTCTGCCTCTATCTCTGTCTCTGTCTCTGTGTCTCTGTCTCTGTGTCTCTGTCTCTGTGTCTCTGTCTCTGTGTCTCTGTCTCTGTGTCTCTGTCTCTGTGTCTCTGTCTCTGTGTCTCTGTCTCTGTGTCTCTGTCTCTGTGTCTCTGTCTCTGTGTCTCTGTCTCTGTGTCTCTGTCTCTGTGTCTCTGTCTCTGTGTCTCTGTCTCTGTGTCTCTGTCTCTGTGTCTCTGTCTCTGTGTCTCTGTCTCTGTGTCTCTGTCTCTGTGTCTCTGTCTCTGTGTCTCTGTCTCTGTGTCTCTGTCTCTGTGTCTCTGTCTCTGTGTCTCTGTCTCTGTGTCTCTGTCTCTGTGTCTCTGTCTCTGTGTCTCTGTCTCTGTGTCTCTGTCTCTGTGTCTCTGTCTCTGTGTCTCTGTCTCTGTGTCTCTGTCTCTGTGTCTCTGTCTCTGTGTCTCTGTCTCTGTGTCTCTGTCTCTGTGTCTCTGTCTCTGTGTCTCTGTCTCTGTGTCTCTGTCTCTGTGTCTCTGTCTCTGTGTCTCTGTCTCTGTGTCTCTGTCTCTGTGTCTCTGTCTCTGTCTGTGTCTCTGTCTCTGTCTCAGTGTCTCTGTCTCTGTGTCTCTGTCTCTGTGTCTCTGTCTCTGTGTCTCTGTCCCTGTGTCTCTGTCTCTGTGTCTCTGTCTCTGTGTCTCTGTCTCTGTGTCTCTGTCTCCGTGTCTCTGTCTCCGTGTCTCTGTCTCCGTGTCTCTGTCTCCGTGTCTCTGTCTCCGTGTCTCTGTCTCTGTGTCTCTATCTCTGTGTCTCTGTCTCTGTGTCTCTGTCTCTGTGTCGCTGTCTCTGTGTCTCTGTCTCTGTGTCTCTGTCTCTGTGTCTCTGTCTCTGTGTCTCTGTCTCTGTGTCTCTGTCTCTGTGTGTCTGTCTCTGTGTCTAAGTCTCCTTGTGTCTGTCTCTGTGTCTCTGCCTCTGTCTCCGTGTGTCTTAATCTGTGTCTCTGTCTGTGCGCCTATGTATCTGTGACTCCGTCTCTGTGCCTGTGGCTCTGTCTCTGTATCTCTGTCTCTGTCTCTGCCTCTGTCTCCGTCTCTACCTACGTCTCTGTCTCTGTCTCTGTGTCTCTGTCTCTTTGTCTCTGTCTCTGTGTCTCTGTCTCGGTGTCTCTGTCTCTGTGTCTCTGTCTCCGTGTCTCTGTCTCTGTGTCTCTGTCTCTGTGTCTAACTCTCCTTGTATCTGTCTCTGTGCCTCTGCCTCTGTCTCCGTGTGTCTTAATCTGTTTCTCAGTCTGTGCGCCTATGTATTTGTGTCTCCGTCTCTCTGTCTCTGTCTCTGTCTCTGTCTCTGTCTCCGTCTCCGTCTCTGTGTCTCTGTCTCTGTGTCTCTGTCTCTGTGTCTCTGTCTCTGTGTCTCTGTCTCTGTGTCTCTGTCTCTGTGTCTCTGTCTCTGTGTCTCTGTGTCTCTTTCCCTGTGTCTCTGTCTCTGTGTCTCTGTCTCTGTGTATCTGTCTCTGTGTCTCTGTCTCTGTGTCTCTGTCTCTGTCTCTGTCTCTGTCTCCGTCTCCGTCTCCGTCTCCGTCTCTGTCTCTGTCTCTGTCTCTGTCTCTGTCTCTGTCTCTGTCTCTGTCTCTGTCTCTGTCTCTGTCTCTGTCTCTGTCTCTGTCTCTGTCTCTGTCTCTGTCTCTGTCTCTGTCTCTGTCTCTGTCTCTGCCTCTGTCTCTGTCCCTGTTTCTGTCTCTCTCTCTGTCTCTGTCTCTGTCTCTGTATCTCTTTCTCTGTCTCTGTGCCTCTGTCTCTGTCTCTGTCTCTGTCTCCGTCTCTGTCTCTGCCTCTGTCTCTGTCCCTGTCTCTGTCTGTGTCTCTGTCTCTGTCTCTGTCTGTGTCTCTGTCTCTATCTCTCTCTCTGACTCCGTCTCTGTCTCTGTCTCTGTGCCCCTGTCTCTGTGTCTCTGTCTCTGTCTCTGTCTCTGTCTCCGTCTCCGTCTCCGTCTCCGCCTCTGTCTCTGTCTCTGTCTCTGTCTCTGTCTCTGTCTCTGTCTCTGTCTCTGTCTCTGTCTCTGTCTCTGTCTCTGTCTCTGTCTCTGTCTCTGTCTCTGTCTCTGTCTCTGTCTCTGTCTCTGTCTCTGCCTCTGTCTCTGTCTCTGTCTCCGTCTCTGTCTCTGCCTCTGTCTCTGTCCCTGTCTCTGTCTGTGTCTCTGTCTCTGTCTCTGTCTGTGTCTCTGTCTCTCTTTCTCTGTCTCTGTGTCTCTGTCTCTGTCTCTGTCTCTATCTCTCTCTCTGTCTCCGTCTCTGTCTCTGTCTCTGTGCCCCTGTCCCTGTGTCTCTGTCTCTGTGTCTCTACCTCTGCCTCTATCTCTGTCTCTGTCTCTGTCTCTGTCTCTGTCTCTGTCTCTGTCTCTGTCTCTGTCTCTGTCTCTGTCTCTGTCTCTGTCTCTGTCTCTGTCTCTGTCTCTGTCTCTGTCTCTGTCTCAGTGTCTCTGTCTCTTTGTCTCTGTGTCTGTGTCTCTGTCTCTGTGTCTCTGTCCCTGTGTCTCTGTCTCTGTGTCTCTGTCTCTGTGTCTCTGTCTCTGTGTCTCTGTCTCTGTGTCTCTGTCTCTGTGTCTCTGTCTCTGTGTCTCTGTCTCTGTGTCTCTCTCTCTGTGTCTCTGTCTCTGTGTCTCTGTCTCTGTGTCTCTGTCTCTGTGTCTCTGTCTCTGTGTCTCTGTCTCTGTGTCTCTGTCTCTGTGTCTCTGTCTCTGTGTCTCTGTCTCTGTGTCTCTGTCTCTGTGTCTCTGTCTCTGTGTCTCTGTCTCTGTGTCTCTGTCTCTGTGTCTCTGTCTCTGTGTCTCTGTCTCTGTGTCTCTGTCTCTGTGTCTCTGTCTCTGTGTCTCTGTCTCTGTGTCTCTGTCTCTGTGTCTCTGTCTCTGTGTCTCTGTCTCTGTGTCTCTGTCTCTGTGTCTCTGTCTCTGTGTCTCTGTCTCTGTGTCTAAGTCTCCTTGTGTCTGTCTCTGTGTCTTTGCCTCTGTCTCCGAGTGTCTTAATCTGTGTCTCTGTCTGTGCGCCTATGTATCTGTGACTCCGTCTCTGTGCCTGTGGCTCTGTCTCTGTATCTCTGTCTCTGTCTCTGCCTCTGTCTCCGTCTCTACCTACGTCTCTGTCTCTGTCTCTGTGTCTCTGTCTCTTTGTCTCTGTCTCTGTGTCTCTGTCTCGGTGTCTCTGTCTCTGTGTCTCTGTCTCCGTGTCTCTGTCTCTGTGTCTCTGTCTCTGTGTCTAACTCTCCTTGTATCTGTCTCTGTGCCTCTGCCTCTGTCTCCGTGTGTCTTAATCTGTTTCTCAGTCTATGCGCCTATGTATTTGTGTCTCCGTCTCTCTGTCTCTGTCTCTGTCTCTGTCTCTGTCTCCGTCTCCGTCTCTGTGTCTCTGTCTCTGTGTCTCTGTCTCTGTGTCTCTGTCTCTGTGTCTCTGTCTCTGTGTCTCTGTCTCTGTGTCTCTGTCTCTGTGTCTCTGTCTCTGTGTCTCTGTCTCTGTGTCTCTGTCTCTGTGTCTCTGTCTCTGTGTCTCTGTCTCTGTGTCTCTGTGTCTCTGTCCCTGTGTCTCTGTCTCTGTGTCTCTGTCCCTGTATATCTGTCTCTGTGTCTCTGTCTCTGTGTCTCTGTCTCTGTCTCCGTCTCTGTCTCTGTCTCTGTCTCTGTCTCTGTCTCTGTCTCTGTCTCTGTCTCTGTCTCTGTCTCTGTCTCTGTGTCTGTCTCTGTCTCTGCCTCTGTCTCTGTCTCTGTCTCCGTCTCTGTCTCTGCCTCTGTCTCTGTCCCTGTCTCTGTCTCTGTCTCTGTCTCTGTCTCTGTCTCTGTCTCTGTCTCTGTCTCTGTCTCTGTCTCTGTCTCTGTGTCTCTGTCTCTGTGTCTCTGTTTCTGTGTCTAAGTCTCCGGGTCTCTGTCTCTGTGTCTCTGCCTCTGTCTCCGTGTGTCTTAATCTGTGTCTCTGTCTGTGCGCCTATGTATCTGTGACTCCGTCTCTGTGTCTGTGGCTCTTTGTCCCTGTCTCTGTCTCTGTCTCTGTCTCTGTCTCTGTCTCTGTCTCTGTCTCTGTCTCTGTCTCTGTCTCTGTCTCTGTCTCTGTCTCTGTCTCTGTCTCTGTCTCTGTCTCTGTCTCTGTCTCTGTCTCTGTCTCTGTCTCTGTCTCTGTCTCTGTCTCTGTCTCTGTCTCTGTATCTGTCTCTGTCTCTGTCTCTGTCTCTGTCTCTGTCTCTGTCTCTGTCTCTGTCTCTGTCTCTGTCTCTGTCTCTGTCTCTGTCTCTGTCTCTGTCTCTGACTCTGTCTCTGTCTCTGTCTCTGTCTCTGTCTCTGTGTCTCTGTCTCTGCGTCTCTGTCTCTGTGTCTCTGTCTCTGTGTCTAAGTCTCCTTGTGTCTGTCTCTGTGTCTCTGCCTCTGTCTCCGTGTGTCTTAATCTGTGTCTCTGTCTGTGCGCCTATGTATCTGTGACTCCGTCCCTGTGCCTGTGGCTCTGTCTCTGTATCTCTGTCTCTGTCTCTGCCTCTGTCGCTGTCTCTGCCTCTGTCTCTGTCTCTGTCTCTGTCTATGTCTCTGTCTCTGTCTCTGTCTGTGCGCCTATGTATCTGTGACTCCGTCCCTGTGCCTGTGGCTCTGTCTCTGTATCTCTGTCTCTGTCTCTGCCTCTGTCGCTGTCTCTGCCTCTGTCTCTGTCTCTGTCTCTGTCTATGTCTCTGTCTCTGTCTCTGTCTCTGTCTCTGTCTCTGTCTCTGTCTCTGTCTCTGTCTCTGTCTCTGTCTCTGTCTCTGTGTCTCTGTCTCTGTGTCTCTGTCTCTGTGTCTCTGTCTCTGTGTCTCTGTCTCTGTGTCTCTGTCTCTGTGTCTAAGTCTCCTTGTGTCTGTCTCTGTGTCTCTGCCTCTGTCTCCGTGTGTCTTAATCTGTGTCTCTGTCTGTGCGCCTATGTATCTGTGACTCCGTCTCTGTGCCTGTGGCTCTGTCTCTGTATCTCTGTCTCTGTCTCTGCCTCTGTCTCCGTCTCTACCTACGTCTCTGTCTCTGTCTCTGTGTCTCTGTCTCTTTGTCTCTGTCTCTGTGTCTCTGTCTCGGTGTCTCTGTCTCTGTGTCTCTGTCTCCGTGTCTCTGTCTCTGTGTCTCTGTCTCTGTGTCTAACTCTCCTTGTATCTGTCTCTGTGCCTCTGCCTCTGTCTCCGTGTGTCTTAATCTGTTTCTCAGTCTGTGCGCCTATGTATTTGTGTCTCCGTCTCTCTGTCTCTGTCTCTGTCTCTGTCTCTGTCTCCGTCTCCGTCTCTGTGTCTCTGTCTCTGTGTCTCTGTCTCTGTGTCTCTGTCTCTGTGTCTCTGTCTCTGTGTCTCTGTCTCTGTGTCTCTGTCTCTGTGTCTCTGTCTCTGTGTCTCTGTCTCTGTGTCTCTGTCTCTGTGTCTCTGTCTCTGTGTCTCTGTCTCTGTGTCTCTGTCTCTGTGTCTCTGTCTCTGTGTCTCTGTGTCTCTGTCCCTGTGTCTCTGTCTCTGTGTCTCTGTCCCTGTGTATCTGTCTCTGTGTCTCTGTCTCTGTGTCTCTGTCTCTGTCTCTGTCTCTGTCTCTGTCTCCGTCTCCGTCTCCGTCTCTGTCTCTGTCTCTGTCTCTGTCTCTGTCTCTGTCTCTGTCTCTGTCTCTGTCTCTGTCTCTGTCTCTGTCTCTGTCTCTGCCTCTGCCTCTGTCTCTGTCTCTGTCTCCGTCTCTGTCTCTGCCTCTGTCTCTGTCCCTGTCTCTGTCTCTGTCTCTGTGCCCCTATCCCTGTGTCTCTGTCTCTGTGTCTCTGTCTCTGTGTATCTGTCTCTGTGTCTCTATCTCTGCCTCTATCTCTGTCTCTGTCTCTGTCTCTGTCTCTGTCTCTGTCTCTGTCTCTGTCTCTGTCTCTGTCTCTGTCTCTGCCTCTGTCGCTGTCTCTGCCTCTGTCTCTGTCACTGTCTCTGTCTCTGTCTCTGTCTCTGTCTCTGTCTCTGTCTCTGTCTCTGTCTCTGTCTCTGTCTCTGTCTCTGTCTCTGTCTCTGTCTCTGTCTCTGTCTCTGTCTCTGTGTCTCTGTCTCTGTGTCTCTGTTTCTGTGTCTAAGTCTCCGGGTCTCTGTCTCTGTGTCTCTTCCTCTGTGTCTAAGTCTCCGGGTCTCTGTCTCTGTGTCTCTGCCTCTGTCTCCGTGTGTCTTAATCTGTGTCTCTGTCTGTGCCCCTATGTATCTGTGACTCCGTCTCTGTGTCTGTGGCCCTTTGTCCCTGTCTCTGTCTCTGTCTCTGTCTCTGTCTCTGTCTCTGTCTCTGTCTCTGTCTCTGTCTCTGTCTCTGTCTCTGTCTCTGTCTCTGTCTCAGTCTCTGTCTCTGTCTCTGTATCTGTCTCTGTCTCTGTCTCTGTCTCTGTCTCTGTCTCTGTCTCTGTCTCTGTCTCTGCCTCTGTCTCTGTCTCTGTCTCTGTCTCTGTCTCTGTCTCTGACTCTGTCTCTGTCTCTGTCTCTGTCTGTGTCTATGTCTCCGACTCCGTCTCCAACTTTGTCTATGTCTCCTACTCCGTCTCCATCTTTGTCTCTCTCTCGGTCTCGGTCTCTATCTATGTCTCTGTCTCTGTCTCTGTCTCTGTCTCTGTCTCTGTCTCTGTCTCTGTCTCTGTCTCTGTCTCTGTCTCAGTGTCTCTGTCTCTTTGTCTCTGTGTCTGTGTCTCTGTCTCTGTGTCTCTGTCCCTGTGTCTCTGTCTCTGTGTCTCTGTCTCTGTGTCTCTGTCTCTGTGTCTCTGTCTCTGTGTCTCTGTCTCTGTGTCTCTGTCTCTGTGTCTCTCTCTCTGTGTCTCTGTCTCTGTGTCTCTGTCTCTGTGTCTCTGTCTCTGTGTCTCTATCTCTGTGTCTCTGTCTCTGTGGCTCTGTCTCTGTGTATCTGTCTCTGTGTCTCTGTCTCTGTGTCTCTGTCTCCTTGTGTCTGTCTCTGTGTCTCTGCCTCTGTCTCCGAGTGTCTTAATCTGTGTCTCTGTCTGTGCGCCTATGTATCTGTGACTCCGTCTCTGTGCCTGTGGCTCTGTCTCTGTATCTCTGTCTCTGTCTCTGCCTCTGCCTCCGTCTCTACCTACGTCTCTGTCTCCGTCTCTGTGTCTCTGTCTCTGTGTCTCTGTCTCTGTGTCTCTGTCTCTGTGTCTCTGTCTCTGTGTCTCTGTCTCTGTGTCTCTGTCTCTGTGTCTCTGTCTCTGTGTCTCTGTGTCTCTGTCCCTGTGTCTCTGTCTCTGTGTCTCTGTCCCTGTGTATCTGTCTCTGTGTCTCTGTCTCTGTGTCTCTGTCTCTGTCTCTGTCTCTGTGTCTCTGTCTCTGTGTCTCTGTCTCTGTGTCTCTGTCTCTGTGTCTCTGTCTCTGTGTCTCTGTCTCTGTGTCTCTGTCTCTGTGTCTCTGTCTCCTTGTGTCTGTCTCTGTGTCTCTGCCTCTGTCTCCGAGTGTCTTAATCTGTGTCTCTGTCTGTGCGCCTATGTATCTGTGACTCCGTCTCTGTGCCTGTGGCTCTGTCTCTGTATCTCTGTCTCTGTCTCTGCCTCTGTCTCCGTCTCTACCTACGTCTCTGTCTCTGTCTCTGTGTCTCTGTCTCTTTGTCTCTGTCTCTGTGTCTCTGTCTCGGTGTCTCTGTCTCTGTGTCTCTGTCTCCGTGTCTCTGTCTCTGTGTCTCTGTCTCTGTGTCTAACTCTCCTTGTATCTGTCTCTGTGCCTCTGCCTCTGTCTCCGTGTGTCTTAATCTGTTTCTCAGTCTGTGCGCCTATGTATTTGTGTCTCCGTCTCTCTGTCTCTGTCTCTGTCTCTGTCTCTGTCTCCGTCTCCGTCTCTGTGTCTCTGTCTCTGTGTCTCTGTCTCTGTGTCTCTGTCTCTGTGTCTCTGTCTCTGTGTCTCTGTCTCTGTGTCTCTGTCTCTGTGTCTCTGTCTCTGTGTCTCTGTCTCTGTGTCTCTGTCTCTGTGTCTCTGTGTCTCTGTCCCTGTGTCTCTGTCTCTGTGTCTCTGTCCCTGTGTATCTGTCTCTGTGTCTCTGTCTCTGTGTCTCTGTCTCTGTCTCTGTCTCTGTCTCTGTCTCCGTCTCCGTCTCCGTCTCTGTCTCTGTCTCTGTCTCTGTCTCTGTCTCTGTCTCTGTCTCTGTCTCTGTCTCTGTCTCTGTCTCTGTCTCTGTCTCTGTCTCTGTCTCTGTCTCTGTCTCTGTCTCTGCCTCTGTCTCTGTCTCTGTCTCCGTCTCTGTCTCTGCCTCTGTCTCTGTCCCTGTCTCTGTCTGTGTCTCTGTCTCTGTCTCTGTCTGTGTCTCTGTCTCTCTTTCTCTGTCTCTGTGTCTCTGTCTCTGTCTCTGTCTCTGTCTCTGTCTCTATCTCTCTCTCTGTCTCCGTCTCTGTCTCTGTCTCTGTGCCCCTGTCCCTGTGTCTCTGTCTGTGTGTCTCTGTCTCTGTGTATCTGTCTCTGTGTCTCTATCTCTGCCTCTATCTCTGTCTCTGTCTCTGTCTCTGTCTCTGTCTCTGTCTCTGTCTCTGTCTCTGTCTCTGTCTCTGTCTCTGTCTCTGTCTCTATATCTGTCTCTGTCTCTGTCTCTGTCTCTGTCTCTGTCTCTGTCTCTGTCTCTGTCTCTGTCTCTGTCTCTGTCTCTGTCTCTGACTCTGTCTCTGTCTCTGTCTCTGTCTCTGTCTCTGTGTCTCTGTCTCTGCGTCTCTGTCTCTGTGTCTCTGTCTCTGTGTCTCTGTCTCTGTGTCTAAGTCTCCTTGTGTCTGTCTCTGTGTCTCTGCCTCTGTCTCCGTGTGTCTTAATCTGTGTCTCTGTGTGTGCGCCTATGTATCTGTGACTCCGTCCCTGTGCCTGTGGCTCTGTCTCTGTATCTCTGTCTCTGTCTCTGCCTCTGTCGCTGTCTCTGCCTCTGTCTCTGTCTCTGTCTCTGTCTATGTCTCTGTCTCTGTCTCTGTCTCTGTCTCTGTCTCGGTCTCTGTCTCTGTCTCTGTCTCTGTCTCTGTCTCTGTGTCTCTGTCTCTGTGTCTCTGTCTCTGTGTCTCTGTCTCTGTGTCTCTGTCTCTGTGTCTCTGTCTCTGTGTCTCTGTCTCTGTGTCTAAGTCTCCTTGTGTCTGTCTCTGTGTCTCTGCCTCTGTCTCCGTGTGTCTTAATCTGTGTCTCTGTCTGTGCGCCTATGTATCTGTGACTCCGTCTCTGTGCCTGTGGCTCTGTCTCTGTATCTCTGTCTCTGTTTCTGCCTCTGTCTCCGTCTCTACCTACGTCTTTGTCTCTGTCTCTGTGTCTCTGTCTCGGTGTCTCTGTCTCTGTGTCTCTGTCTCCGTGTCTCTGTCTCTGTGTCTCTGTCTCTGTGTCCAACTCTCCTTGTATCTGTCTCTGTGCCTCTGCCTCTGTCTCCGTGTGTCTTAATCTGTTTCTCAGTCTGTGCGCCTATGTATTTGTGTCTCCGTCTCTCTGTCTCTGTCTCTGTCTCTGTCTCTGTCTCTGTCTCTGTCTCTACCTCTGCCTCTATCTCTGTCTCTGTCTCTGTCTCTGTCTCTGTCTCTGTCTCTGTCTCTGTCTCTGTCTCTGTCTCTGTCTCTGTCTCTGTCTCTGTCTCTGTCTCTGTCTCTGTCTCTGTCTCTGTCTCAGTGTCTCTGTCTCTTTGTCTCTGTGTCTGTGTCTCTGTCTCTGTGTCTCTGTCCCTGTGTCTCTGTCTCTGTGTCTCTGTCTCTGTGTCTCTGTCTCTGTGTCTCTGTCTCTGTGTCTCTGTCTCTGTGTCTCTGTCTCTGTGTCTCTGTCTCTGTGTCTCTCTCTCTGTGTCTCTGTCTCTGTGTCTCTGTCTCTGTGTCTCTGTCTCTGTGTCTCTATCTCTGTGTCTCTGTCTCTGTGTCTCTGTCTCTGTGTCTCTGTCTCTGTGTCTCTGTCCCTGTGTATCTGTCTCTGTGTCTCTGTCTCTGTGTCTCTGTCTCTGTCTCTGTCTCTGTCTCTGTCTCCGTCTCCGTCTCCGTCTCTGTCTCTGTCTCTGTCTCTGTCTCTGTCTCTGTCTCTGTCTCTGTCTCTGTCTCTGTCTCTGTCTCTGTCTCTGTCTCTGTCTCTGTCTCTGTCTCTGTCTCTGCCTCTGTCTCTGTCTCTGTCTCCGTCTCTGTCTCTGCCTCTGTCTCTGTCCCTGTCTCTGTCTGTGTCTCTGTCTCTGTCTCTGTCTGTGTCTCTGTCTCTCTTTCTCTGTCTCTGTGTCTCTGTCTCTGTCTCTGTCTCTGTCTCTGTCTCTATCTCTCTCTCTGTCTCCGTCTCTGTCTCTGTCTCTGTGCCCCTGTCCCTGTGTCTCTGTCTGTGTGTCTCTGTCTCTGTGTACCTGTCTCTGTGTCTCTATCTCTGCCTCTATCTCTGTCTCTGTCTCTGTCTCTGTCTCTGTCTCTGTCTCTGTCTCTGTCTCTGTCTCTGTCTCTGTCTCTGTCTCTGTCTCTGTCTCTGTATCTGTCTCTGTCTCTGTCTCTGTCTCTGTCTCTGTCTCTGTCTCTGTCTCTGTCTCTGTCTCTGTCTCTGTCTCTGTCTCTGTCTCTGTCTCTGTCTCTGTCTCTGTCTCTGTCTCTGTCTCTGTCTCTGACTCTGTCTCTGTCTCTGTCTCTGTCTCTGTCTCTGTGTCTCTGTCTCTGCGTCTCTGTCTCTGTGTCTCTGTCTCTGTGTCTCTGTCTCTGTGTCTAAGTCTCCTTGTGTCTGTCTCTGTGTCTCTGCCTCTGTCTCCGTGTGTCTTAATCTGTGTCTCTGTGTGTGCGCCTATGTATCTGTGACTCCGTCCCTGTGCCTGTGGCTCTGTCTCTGTATCTCTGTCTCTGTCTCTGCCTCTGTCGCTGTCTCTGCCTCTGTCTCTGTCTCTGTCTCTGTCTATGTCTCTGTCTCTGTCTCTGTCTCTGTCTCTGTCTCGGTCTCTGTCTCTGTCTCTGTCTCTGTCTCTGTCTCTGTGTCTCTGTCTCTGTGTCTCTGTCTCTGTGTCTCTGTCTCTGTGTCTCTGTCTCTGTGTCTCTGTCTCTGTGTCTAAGTCTCCTTGTGTCTGTCTCTGTGTCTCTGCCTCTGTCTCCGTGTGTCTTAATCTGTGTCTCTGTCTGTGCGCCTATGTATCTGTGACTCCGTCTCTGTGCCTGTGGCTCTGTCTCTGTATCTCTGTCTCTGTTTCTGCCTCTGTCTCCGTCTCTACCTACGTCTTTGTCTCTGTCTCTGTGTCTCTGTCTCGGTGTCTCTGTCTCTGTGTCTCTGTCTCCGTGTCTCTGTCTCTGTGTCTCTGTCTCTGTGTCTAACTCTCCTTGTATCTGTCTCTGTGCCTCTGCCTCTGTCTCCGTGTGTCTTAATCTGTTTCTCAGTCTGTGCGCCTATGTATTTGTGTCTCCGTCTCTCTGTCTCTGTCTCTGTCTCTGTCTCTGTCTCTGTCTCTGTCTCTGTCTCTACCTCTGCCTCTATCTCTGTCTCTGTCTCTGTCTCTGTCTCTGTCTCTGTCTCTGTCTCTGTCTCTGTCTCTGTCTCTGTCTCTGTCTCTGTCTCTGTCTCTGTCTCTGCCTCTGTCTCTGTCTCTGTCTCTGTCTCAGTGTCTCTGTCTCTTTGTCTCTGTGTCTGTGTCTCTGTCTCTGTGTCTCTGTCCCTGTGTCTCTGTCTCTGTGTCTCTGTCTCTGTGTCTCTGTCTCTGTGTCTCTGTCTCTGTGTCTCTGTCTCTGTGTCTCTGTCTCTGTGTCTCTGTCTCTGTGTCTCTCTCTCTGTGTCTCTGTCTCTGTGTCTCTGTCTCTGTGTCTCTGTCTCTGTGTCTCTATCTCTGTGTCTCTGTCTCTGTGTCTCTGTCTCTGTGTCTCTGTCTCTGTGTCTCTGTCTCTGTGTCTCTGTCTCTGTGTCTCTGTCTCTGTGTCTCTGTCTCTGTGTCTCTGTCTCTGTGTCTCTGTCTCTGTGTCTCTGTCTCTGTGTCTCTGTCTCTGTGTCTCTGTCTCTGTGTCTCTGTCTCTGTGTCTCTGTCTCTGTGTCTCTGTCTCTGTGACTAAGTCTCCTTGTGTCTGTCTCTGTGTCTCTGCCTCTGTCTCCGAGTGTCTTAATCTGTGTCTCTGTCTGTGCGCCTATGTATCTGTGACTCCGTCTCTGTGCCTGTGGCTCTGTCTCTGTATCTCTGTCTCTGTCTCTGCCTCTGTCTCCGTCTCTACCTACGTCTCTGTCTCTGTCTCTGTGTCTCTGTCTCTTTGTCTCTGTCTCTGTGTCTCTGTCTCGGTGTCTCTGTCTCTGTGTCTCTGTCTCCGTGTCTCTGTCTCTGTGTCTCTGTCTCTGTGTCTAACTCTCCTTGTATCTGTCTCTGTGCCTCTGCCTCTGTCTCCGTGTGTCTTAATCTGTTTCTCAGTCTGTGCGCCTATGTATTTGTGTCTCCGTCTCTCTGTCTCTGTCTCTGTCTCTGTCTCTGTCTCCTTCTCCGTCTCTGTGTCTCTGTCTCTGTGTCTCTGTCTCTGTGTCTCTGTCTCTGTGTCTCTGTCTCTGTGTCTCTGTCTCTGTGTCTCTGTCTCTGTGTCTCTGTCTCTGTGTCTCTGTCTCTGTGTCTCTGTCTCTGTGTCTCTGTGTCTCTGTCCCTGTGTCTCTGTCTCTGTGTCTCTGTCCCTGTGTATCTGTCTCTGTGTCTCTGTCTCTGTGTCTCTGTCTCTGTCTCTGTCTCTGTCTCTGTCTCCGTCTCCGTCTCCGTCTCTGTCTCTGTCTCTGTCTCTGTCTCTGTCTCTGTCTCTGTCTCTGTCTCTGTCTCTGTCTCTGTCTCTGTCTCTGTCTCTGTCTCTGTCTCTGTCTCTGTCTCTGCCTCTGTCTCTGTCTCTGTCTCCGTCTCTGTCTCTGCCTCTGTCTCTGTCCCTGTCTCTGTCTGTGTCTCTGTCTCTGTCTCTGTCTGTGTCTCTGTCTCTCTTTCTCTGTCTCTGTGTCTCTGTCTCTGTCTCTGTCTCTGTCTCTGTCTCTATCTCTCTCTCTGTCTCCGTCTCTGTCTCTGTCTCTGTGCCCCTGTCCCTGTGTCTCTGTCTGTGTGTCTCTGTCTCTGTGTATCTGTCTCTGTGTCTCTATCTCTGCCTCTATCTCTGTCTCTGTCTCTGTCTCTGTCTCTGTCTCTGTCTCTGTCTCTGTCTCTGTCTCTGTCTCTGTATCTGTCTCTGTCTCTGTCTCTGTCTCTGTCTCTGTCTCTGTCTCTGTCTCTGTCTCTGTCTCTGTCTCTGTCTCTGTCTCTGTCTCTGTCTCTGTCTCTGTCTCTGTCTCTGTCTCTGTCTCTGTCTCTGTCTCTGTCTCTGTCTCTGTCTCTGTCTCTGTCTCTGTCTCTGTCTCTGTCTCTGTCTCTGTCTCTGTCTCTGTGTCTCTGTCTCTGTGTCTCTGTCTCTGTGTCTCTGTCTCTGTGTCTCTGTCTCTGTGTCTCTGTCTCTGTGTCTCTGTCTCTGTGTCTCTGTCTCTGTGTCTAAGTCTCCTTGTGTCTGTCTCTGTGTCTCTGCCTCTGTCTCCGTGTGTCTTAATCTGTGTCTCTGTCTGTGTGCCTATGTATCTGTGACTCCGTCTCTGTGCCTGTGGCTCTGTCTCTGTATCTCTGTCTCTGTCTCTGCCTCTGTCTCCGTCTCTACCTACGTCTTTGTCTCTGTCTCTGTGTCTCTGTCTCGGTGTCTCTGTCTCTGTGTCTCTGTCTCCGTGTCTCTGTCTCTGTGTCTCTGTCTCTGTGTCTAACTCTCCTTGTATCTGTCTCTGTGCCTCTGCCTCTGTCTCCGTGTGTCTTAATCTGTTTCTCAGTCTGTGCGCCTATGTATTTGTGTCTCCGTCTCTCTGTCTCTGTCTCTGTCTCTGTCTCTGTCTCTGTCTCTGTCTCTGTCTCTACCTCTGCCTCTATCTCTGTCTCTGTCTCTGTCTCTGTCTCTGTCTCTGTCTCTGTCTCTGTCTCTGTCTCTGTCTCTGTCTCTGTCTCAGTGTCTCTGTCTCTTTGTCTCTGTGTCTGTGTCTCTGTCTCTGTGTCTCTGTCCCTGTGTCTCTGTCTCTGTGTCTCTGTCTCTGTGTCTCTGTCTCTGTGTCTCTGTCTCTGTGTCTCTGTCTCTGTGTCTCTGTCTCTGTGTCTCTGTCTCTGTGTCTCTGTCTCTGTGTCTCTGTCTCTGTGTCTCTGTCTCTGTGTCTCTGTCTCTGTGTCTCTGTCTCTGTGTCTAAGTCTCCTTGTGTCTGTCTCTGTGTCTCTGCCTCTGTCTCCGAGTGTCTTAATCTGTGTCTCTGTCTGTGCGCCTATGTATCTGTGACTCCGTCTCTGTGCCTGTGGCTCTGTCTCTGTATCTCTGTCTCTGTCTCTGCCTCTGTCTCCGTCTCTACCTACGTCTCTGTCTCTGTCTCTGTGTCTCTGTCTCTTTGTCTCTGTCTCTGTGTCTCTGTCTCGGTGTCTCTGTCTCTGTGTCTCTGTCTCCGTGTCTCTGTCTCTGTGTCTCTGTCTCTGTGTCTAACTCTCCTTGTATCTGTCTCTGTGCCTCTGCCTCTGTCTCCGTGTGTCTTAATCTGTTTCTCAGTCTGTGCGCCTATGTATTTGTGTCTCCGTCTCTCTGTCTCTGTCTCTGTCTCTGTCTCTGTCTCCGTCTCCGTCTCTGTGTCTCTGTCTCTGTGTCTCTGTCTCTGTGTCTCTGTCTCTGTGTCTCTGTCTCTGTGTCTCTGTCTCTGTGTCTCTGTCTCTGTGTCTCTGTCTCTGTGTCTCTGTCTCTGTGTCTCTGTCTCTGTGTCTCTGTGTCTCTGTCCCTGTGTCTCTGTCTCTGTGTCTCTGTCCCTGTGTATCTGTCTCTGTGTCTCTGTCTCTGTGTCTCTGTCTCTGTCTCTGTCTCTGTCTCTGTCTCTGTCTCCGTCTCCGTCTCCGTCTCTGTCTCTGTCTCTGTCTCTGTCTCTGTCTCTGTCTCTGTCTCTGTCTCTGTCTCTGTCTCTGTCTCTGTCTCTGTCTCTGTCTCTGTCTCTGTCTCTGTCTCTGTCTCTGCCTCTGTCTCTGTCTCTGTCTCCGTCTCTGTCTCTGCCTCTGTCTCTGTCCCTGTCTCTGTCTGTGTCTCTGTCTCTGTCTCTGTCTGTGTCTCTGTCCCTCTTTCTCTGTCTCTGTGTCTCTGTCTCTGTCTCTGTCTCTGTCTCTGTCTCTATCTCTCTCTCTGTTTCCGTCTCTGACTCTGTCTCTGTGCCCCTGTCCCTGTGTCTCTGTCTGTGTGTCTCTGTCTCTGTGTATCTGTCTCTGTGTCTCTATCTCTGCCTCTATCTCTGTCTCTGTCTCTGTCTCTGTCTCTGTCTCTGTCTCTGTCTCTGTCTCTGTCTCTGTCTCTGTCTCTGTCTCTGTATCTGTCTCTGTCTCTGTCTCTGTCTCTGTCTCTGTCTCTGTCTCTGTCTCTGTCTCTGTCTCTGTCTCTGTCTCTGTCTCTGTCTCTGTCTCTGTCTCTGTCTCTGTCTCTGTCTCTGTCTCTGTCTCTGTCTCTGTCTCTGTCTCTGTCTCTGTCTCTGTCTCTGTCTCTGTCTCTGTCTCTGTCTCTGTCTCTGTCTCTGTCTCTGTCTCTGTCTCTGTCTCTGTCTCTGTCTCTGTCTCTGTCTCTGTCTCTGTCTCTGTGTCTCTGTCTCTGTGTCTCTGTTTCTGTGTCTAAGTCTCCGGGTCTCTGTCTCTGTGTCTCTGCCTCTGTGTCTAAGTCTCCGGGTCTCTGTCTCTGTGTCTCTGCCTCTGTGTCTAAGTCTCCGGGTCTCTGTCTCTGTGTCTCTGCCTCTGTCTCCGTGTGTCTTAATCTGTGTCTCTGTCTGTGCGCCTATGTATCTGTGACTCCGTCTCTGTGTCTGTGGCTCTTTGTCCCTGTCTCTGTCTCTGTCTCTGTCTCTGTCTCTGTCTCTGTCTCTGTCTCTGTCTCTGTCTCTGTCTCTGTCTCTGTCTCTGTCTCTGTCTCTGTCTCTGTCTCTGTCTCTGTATCTGTCTCTGTCTCTGTCTCTGTCTCTGTCTCTGTCTCTGTCTCTGTCTCTGTCTCTGTCTCTGTCTCTGTCTCTGTCTCTGTCTCTGTCTCTGTCTCTGTCTCTGTCTCTGACTCTGTCTCTGTCTCTGTCTCTGTCTCTGTCTCTGTGTCTCTGTCTCTGCGTCTCTGTCTCTGTGTCTCTGTCTCTGTGTCTCTGTCTCTGTGTCTAAGTCTCCTTGTGTCTGTCTCTGTGTCTCTGCCTCTGTCTCGGTGTGTCTTAATCTGTGTCTCTGTCTGTGCGCCTATGTATCTGTGACTCCGTCCCTGTGCCTGTGGCTCTGTCTCTGTATCTCTGTCTCTGTCTCTGCCTCTGTCGCTGTCTCTGCCTCTGTCTCTGTCTCTGTCTCTGTCTATGTCTCTGTCTCTGTCTCTGTCTCTGTCTCTGTCTCTGTCTCTGTCTCTGTCTCTGTCTCTGTCTCCGTCTCTGTCTCTGTCTCTGTCTCTGTGTCTCTGTCTCTGTGTCTCTGTCTCTGTGTCTCTGTCTCTGTGTCTCTGTCTCTGTGTCTAAGTCTCCTTGTGTCTGTCTCTGTGTCTCTGCCTCTGTCTCCGTGTGTCTTAATCTGTGTCTCTGTCTGTGCGCCTATGTATCTGTGACTCCGTCTCTGTGCCTGTGGCTCTGTCTCTGTATCTCTGTCTCTGTCTCTGCCTCTGTCTCCGTCTCTACCTACGTCTCTGTCTCTGTCTCTGTGTCTCTGTCTCTTTGTCTCTGTCTCTGTGTCTCTGTCTCGGTGTCTCTGTCTCTGTGTCTCTGTCTCCGTGTCTCTGTCTCTGTGTCTCTGTCTCTGTGTCTAACTCTCCTTGTATCTGTCTCTGTGCCTCTGCCTCTGTCTCCGTGTGTCTTAATCTGTTTCTCAGTCTGTGCGCCTATGTATTTGTGTCTCCGTCTCTCTGTCTCTGTCTCTGTCTCTGTCTCTGTCTCTGTCTCCGTCTCCGTCTCTGTGTCTCTGTCTCTGTGTCTCTGTCTCTGTGTCTCTGTCTCTGTGTCTCTGTCTCTGTGTCTCTGTCTCTGTGTCTCTTTCTCTGTGTCTCTGTCTCTGTGTCTCTGTCTCTGTGTCTCTGTCTCTGTGTCTCTGTGTCTCTGTCCCTGTGTCTCTGTCCCTGTGTATCTGTCTCTGTGTCTCTGTCTCTGTGTCTCTGTCTCTGTCTCTGTCTCTGTCTCTGTCTCTGTCTCTGTCTCTGTCTCTGTCTCTGTCTCTGTCTCTGTCTCTGTCTCTGTCTCTGTCTCTGTCTCTGTCTCTGTCTCTGTCTCTGTCTCTGCCTCTGTCTCTGTCTCTGTCTCCGTCTCTGTCTCTGCCTCTGTCTCTGTCCCTGTCTCTGTCTGTGTCTCTGTCTCTGTCTCTGTCTGTGTCTCTGTCTCTCTTTCTCTGTCTCTGTGTCTCTGTCTCTGTCTCTGTCTCTGTCTCTGTCTCTATCTCTCTCTCTGTCTCCGTCTCTGTCTCTGTCTCTGTGCCCCTGTCCCTGTGTCTCTGTCTGTGTGTCTCTGTCTCTGTGTATCTGTCTCTGTGTCTCTATCTCTGCCTCTATCTCTGTCTCTGTCTCTGTCTCTGTCTCTGTCTCTGTCTCTGTCTCTGTCTCTGTCTCTGTCTCTGTCTCTGTCTCTGTATCTGTCTCTGTCTCTGTCTCTGTCTCTGTCTCTGTCTCTGTCTCTGTCTCTGTCTCTGTCTCTGTCTCTGTCTCTGTCTCTGTCTCTGTCTCTGTCTCTGTCTCTGTCTCTGTCTCTGTCTCTGTCTCTGTCTCTGTCTCTGTCTCTGTCTCTGTCTCTGTCTCTGTCTCTGTCTCTGTCTCTGTCTCTGTCTCTGTCTCTGTCTCTGTCTCTGTCTCTGTCTCTGTGTCTCTGTCTCTGTGTCTCTGTCTCTGTGTCTCTGTCTCTGTGTCTCTGTCTCTGTGTCTAAGTCTCCTTGTGTCTGTCTCTGTGTCTCTGCCTCTGTCTCCGTGTGTCTTAATCTGTGTCTCTGTCTGTGCGCCTATGTATCTGTGACTCCGTCTCTGTGCCTGTGGCTCTGTCTCTGTATCTCTGTCTCTGTCTCTGCCTCTGTCTCCGTCTCTACCTACGTCTTTGTCTCTGTCTCTGTGACTCTGTCTCGGTGTCTCTGTCTCTGTGTCTCTGTCTCCGTGTCTCTGTCTCTGTGTCTCTGTCTCTGTGTCTAACTCTCCTTGTATCTGTCTCTGTGCCTCTGCCTCTGTCTCCGTGTGTCTTAATCTGTTTCTCAGTCTGTGCGCCTATGTATTTGTGTCTCCGTCTCTCTGTCTCTGTCTCTGTCTCTGTCTCTGTCTCTGTCTCTGTCTCTGTCTCTACCTCTGCCTCTATCTCTGTCTCTGTCTCTGTCTCTGTCTCTGTCTCTGTCTCTGTCTCTGTCTCTGTCTCTGTCTCTGTCTCTGTCTCTGTCTCTGTCTCTGTCTCTGTCTCTGTCTCTGTCTCTGTCTCAGTGTCTCTGTCTCTTTGTCTCTGTGTCTGTGTCTCTGTCTCTGTGTCTCTGTCCCTGTGTCTCTGTCTCTGTGTCTCTGTCTCTGTGTCTCTGTCTCTGTGTCTCTGTCTCTGTGTCTCTGTCTCTGTGTCTCTGTCTCTGTGTCTCTGTCTCTGTGTCTCTGTCTCTGTGTCTCTCTCTCTGTGTCTCTGTCTCTGTGTCTCTGTCTCTGTGTCTCTGTCTCTGTGTCTCTGTCTCTGTGTCTCTGTCTCTGTGTCTCTGTCTCTGTGTCTCTGTCTCTGTGTCTCTGTCTCTGTGTCTCTGTCTCTGTGTCTCTGTCTCTGTGTCTCTGTCTCTGTGTCTCTGTCTCTGTGTCTCTGTCTCTGTGTCTCTGTCTCTGTGTCTCTGTCTCTGTGTCTCTGTCTCTGTGTCTCTGTCTCTGTGTCTCTGTCTCTGTGTCTAAGTCTCCTTGTGTCTGTCTCTGTGTCTCTGCCTCTGTCTCCGAGTGTCTTAATCTGTGTCTCTGTCTGTGCGCCTATGTATCTGTGACTCCGTCTCTGTGCCTGTGGCTCTGTCTCTGTATCTCTGTCTCTGTCTCTGCCTCTGTCTCCGTCTCTACCTACGTCTCTGTCTCTGTCTCTGTGTCTCTGTCTCTTTGTCTCTGTCTCTGTGTCTCTGTCTCGGTGTCTCTGTCTCTGTGTCTCTGTCTCCGTGTCTCTGTCTCTGTGTCTCTGTCTCTGTGTCTAACTCTCCTTGTATCTGTCTCTGTGCCTCTGCCTCTGTCTCCGTCTGTCTTAATCTGTTTCTCAGTCTGTGCGCCTATGTATTTGTGTCTCCGTCTCTCTGTCTCTGTCTCTGTCTCTGTCTCTGTCTCCGTCTCCGTCTCTGTGTCTCTGTCTCTGTGTCTCTGTCTCTGTGTCTCTGTCTCTTTGTCTCTGTCTCTGTGTCTCTGTCTCTGTGTCTCTGTCTCTGTGTCTCTGTCTCTGTGTCTCTGTGTCTCTGTCCCTGTGTCTCTGTCTCTGTGTCTCTGTCCCTGTGTATCTGTCTCTGTGTCTCTGTCTCTGTGTCTCTGTCTCTGTCTCTGTCTCTGTCTCTGTCTCCGTCTCCGTCTCCGTCTCTGTCTCTGTCTCTGTCTCTGTCTCTGTCTCTGTCTCTGTCTCTGTCTCTGTCTCTGTCTCTGTCTCTGTCTCTGTCTCTGTCTCCGTCTCTGTCTCTGTCTCTGTCTCTGTCTCTGTCTCTGTCTCTGTCTCTGTCTCTGTCTCTGTCTCTGTCTCTGTCTCTGTCTCTGTCTCTGTCTCTGTCTCTGTCTCTGTCTCTGTCTCTGTCTCTGTCTCTGTATCTGTCTCTGTCTCTGTCTCTGTCTCTGTCTCTGTCTCTGTCTCTGTCTCTGTCTCTGTCTCTGTCTCTGTCTCTGTCTCTGTCTCTGTCTCTGTCTCTGTCTCTGTCTCTGTCTCTGACTCTGTCTCTGTCTCTGTCTCTGTCTCTGTCTCTGTGTCTCTGTCTCTGCGTCTCTGTCTCTGTGTCTCTGTCTCTGTGTCTCTGTCTCTGTGTCTAAGTCTCCTTGTGTCTGTCTCTGTGTCTCTGCCTCTGTCTCCGTGTGTCTTAATCTGTGTCTCTGTCTGTGCGCCTATGTATCTGTGACTCCGTCCCTGTGCCTGTGGCTCTGTCTCTGTATCTCTGTCTCTGTCTCTGCCTCTGTCGCTGTCTCTGCCTCTGTCTCTGTCTCTGTCTCTGTCTATGTCTCTGTCTCTGTCTCTGTCTCTGTCTCTGTCTCTGTCTCTGTCTCTGTCTCTGTCTCTGTCTCTGTCTCTGTCTCTGTCTCTGTCTCTGTCTCTGTCTCTGTGTCTCTGTCTCTGTGTCTCTGTCTCTGTGTCTCTGTCTCTGTGTCTCTGTCTCTGTGTCTCTGTCTCTGTGTCTAAGTCTCCTTGTGTCTGTCTCTGTGTCTCTGCCTCTGTCTCCGTGTGTCTTAATCTGTGTCTCTGTCTGTGCGCCTATGTATCTGTGACTCCGTCTCTGTGCCTGTGGCTCTGTCTCTGTATCTCTGTCTCTGTCTCTGCCTCTGTCTCCGTCTCTACCTACGTCTCTGTCTCTGTCTCTGTGTCTCTGTCTCTTTGTCTCTGTCTCTGTGTCTCTGTCTCGGTGTCTCTGTCTCTGTGTCTCTGTCTCCGTGTCTCTGTCTCTGTGCCTCTGTCTCTGTGTCTAACTCTCCTTGTATCTGTCTCTGTGCCTCTGCCTCTGTCTCCGTGTGTCTTAATCTGTTTCTCAGTCTGTGCGCCTATGTATTTGTGTCTCCGTCTCTCTGTCTCTGTCTCTGTCTCTGTCTCTGTCTCCGTCTCCGTCTCTGTGTCTCTGTCTCTGTGTCCCTGTCTCTGTGTCTCTGTCTCTGTGTCTCTGTCTCTGTGTCTCTGTCTCTGTGTCTCTGTCTCTGTGTCTCTGTCTCTGTGTCTCTGTCTCTGTGTCTCTGTGTCTCTGTCCCTGTGTCTCTGTCCCTGTGTATCTGTCTCTGTGTCTCTGTCTCTGTGTCTCTGTCTCTGTCTCTGTCTCTGTCTCTGCCTCTGTCTCTGTCCCTGTCTCTGTCTGTGTCTCTGTCTCTGTCTCTGTCTGTGTCTCTGTCTCTCTTTCTCTGTCTCTGTGTCTCTGTCTCTGTCTCTGTCTCTGTCTCTGTCTCTGTCTCTATCTCTCTCTCTGTCTCCGTCTCTGTCTCTGTCTCTGTGCCCCTGTCCCTGTGTCTCTGTCTCTGTGTCTCTGTCTCTGTGTATCTGTCTCTGTGTCTCTATCTCTGCCTCTATCTCTGTCTCTGTCTCTGTCTCTGTCTCTGTCTCTGTCTCTGTCTCTGTCTCTGTCTCTGCCTCTGTCGCTGTCTCTGCCTCTGTCTCTGTCTCTGTCTCTGTCTCTGTCTCTGTCTCTGTCTCTGTCTCTGCCTCTGTCTCTGTCTCTGTCTCTGTCTCTGTCTCTGTCTCTGTCTCTGTGTCTGTGTCTCTGTCTCTGTGTCTCTGTCTCTGTGTCTCTGTCTCTGTGTCTCTGTCTCTGTGTCTGTGTCTCTGTCTCTGTGTCTCTGTCTCTGTGTCTCTGTCTCTGTGTCTCTGTCTCTGTGTCTCTGTCTCTGTGTCTCTGTCTCTGTGTCTAAGTCTCCTTGTGTCTGTCTCTGTGTCTCTGCCTCTGTCTCCGTGTGTCTTAATCTGTGTCTCTGTCTGTGCGCCTATGTATCTGTGACTCCGTCTCTGTGCCTGTGGCTCTGTCTCTGTATCTCTGTCTCTGCCTCTGCCTCTGTCTCCGTCTCTACCTACGTCTCTGTCTCTGTCTCTGTGTCTCTGTCTCTTTGTCTCTGTCTCTGTGTCTCTGTCTCGGTGTCTCTGTCTCTGTGTCTCTGTCTCCGTGTCTCTGTCCCTGTGCCTCTGTCTCTGTGTCTAACTCTCCTTGTATCTGTCTCTGTGCCTCTGCCTCTGTCTCCGTGTGTCTTAATCTGTTTCTCAGCCTGTGCGCCTATGTATTTGTGTCTCCGTCTCTCTGTCTCTGTCTCTGTCTCTGTCTCTGTCTCTGTCTCTGTCTCTGTCTCTGTCTCTGTCTCTGTCTCTGTCTCTGTCTCTGCCTCTGTCGCTGTCTCTGCCTCTGTCTCTGTCTCTGTCTCTGTCTCTGTCTCTGTCTCTGTCTCTGTCTGTGCCTCTGTCTCTGTCTCTGTCTCTGTCTCTGTCTCTGTCTCTGTCTCTGTCTCTGTCTCTGCCTCTGCCTCTGCCTCTGTCTCCGTTTCTGTGTCTATGTCTCTGTGACTTTGTCTCTGCGTTTCTGTCTCTGTCTCTGCCTCTGCATCTGCCTCTGTCTCCGGTTCTATGCCTATGTCTTCATGTCTCTGTCCCTATGTCTCTGTCTCTGTGAATCTGTCTCTCTGTCTATGTCCCTGTGCCTATGTATCTGTGCCTCTGTCTCTGTGTCTAAGTCTCCTTGTCTCTGTCTCTGTGTCTCTGCCCCTCTCTCCGTGTGGCAGTCTCTGTGTCTCTGTCTCTGTGTCTCTGTCTCTGTGTCTCTGTCTCTGTGTCTCTGTCCGTGTCTCCGACTCTGTGTCTCTGTCTCTGTCTCTGTGTCCCTCTCTCTGTCTCTGTCTCCGTCTCCGACTCTGTGTCTCTGTCTCTGTCTCTGTGTCCCTCTCTCTGTCTCTGTCTCCGTCTCCGTCTCTGTCTCTGTCTCTGTCTCTGTCTCTGTCTCTGTCTCTGTCTCGGTCTCTGTCTCTGTCTCTGTCTCTGTCTCTGTCTCTGTCTCTGTCTCTGTCTCTGACTCTGTCTCTGTCTCTGTCTCTGTCTGTGTCTCTGTCTCTGTCTCTGCTTCGGTCTCCGTCTCTGCCTACGTCTCTGTCTCTGTCTCTGTCTCTGTCTCTCTCTCTGTCTCTGTATCTGTCTCTGTCTCTGTCTCTGTCTCTGTCTCTGTATCTGTCTCTGTCTCTGTCTCTGTCTCTGTCTCTGTCTCTGTCTCTGTCTCTGTCTCTGTCTCTATCTCTGTCTCTGTCTCTGTCTCTGTCTCTGTCTCTGTCTCTGTCTCTGTCTCTGTCTCTGTCTCTGTCTCTGTCTCTGCCTCTGTCGCTGTCTCTGCTTCTGTCTCTGTCTCTGTCTCTGTCTCTGTCTCTGTCTCTGTCTCTGTCTCTGCCTCTGTCTCTGTCTCTGTCTCTGTCTCTGTCTCTGTCTCTGTCTCTGTCTCTGTCTCTGTGTCTCTGTCTCTGTGTCTCTGTCTCTGTGTCTCTGTCTCTGTGTATCTGTCTCTGTGTCTCTATCGCTGCCTCTATCTCTGTCTCTGTCTCTGTCTCTGTCTCTGTCTCTGTCTCTGTCTCTGTCTCTGTCTCTGTCTCTGCCTCTGTCGCTGTCTCTGCCTCTGTCTCTGTCTCTGTCTCTGTCTCTGTCTCTGTCTCTGTCTCTGTCTCTGTCTCTGTCTCTGTCTCTGTCTCTGTCTCTGTCTCTGTCTCTGTCTCTGTCTCTGTCTCTGTCTCTGTCTCTGTCTCTGTCTCTGTATCTGTGTCTCTGTCTCTGTGTCTCTGTTTCTGTGTCTAAGTCTGAGGGTCTCTGTCTCAGTGTCTCTGCCTCTGTGTCTAAGTCTCCGGGTCTCTGTCTCTGTGTCTCTGCCTCTGTCTCCGTGTGTCTTAATCTGTGTCTCTGTCTGTGCGCCTATGTATCTGTGACTCCGTCTCTGTGTCTGTGGCTCTTTGTCCCTGTCTCTGTCTCTGTCTCTGTCTCTGTCTCTGTCTCTGTCTCTGTCTCTGTCTCTGTCTCTGTCTCTGTCTCTGTCTCTGTCTCTGTCTCTGTCTCTGTGTCCCTCTCTCTGTCTCTGTCTCCGTCTCCGTCTCTGTCTCTGTCTCTGTCTCTGTCTCTGTCTCTGTCTCTGTCTCGGTCTCTGTCTCTGTCTCTGTCTCTGTCTCTGTCTCTGTCTCTGTCTCTGTCTCTGACTCTGTCTCTGTCTCTGTCTCTGTCTGTGTCTCTGTCTCTGTCTCTGCTTCGGTCTCCGTCTCTGCCTACGTCTCTGTCTCTGTCTCTGTCTCTGTCTCTCTCTCTGTCTCTGTATCTGTCTCTGTCTCTGTCTCTGTCTCTGTCTCTGTCTCTGTCTCTGTCTCTGTCTCTGTCTCTGTCTGTGTCTCTGTCTCTGTCTCTGTCTCTGCTACGGTCTCCGTCTCTGCCTACGTCTCTGTCTCTGTCTCTGTGTCTCTGTCTCTGTGTCTCTGTCTCTGTGTCTCTGTCTCTGTGTCTCTGTCTCTGTGTCTCTGTCTCTGTGTCTCTGTCTCGGTGTCTCTGTCTCTGTGTCTCTGTCTCCGTGTCTCTGTCTCTGTGTCTCTGTCTCTGTGTCTAACTCTCCTTGTATCTGTCTCTGTGCCTCTGCCTCTGTCTCCGTGTGTCTTAATCTGTTTCTCAGTCTGTGCGCCTATGTATTTGTGTCTCCGTCTCTCTGTCTCTGTCTCTGTCTCTGTCTCTGTCTCCGTCTCCGTCTCTGTGTCTCTGTCTCTGTCTCTGTCTCTGTCTCTGTCTCTGTCTCTGTCTCTGTCTCTGTCTCTGTCTGTGTCTCTGTCTCTGCCTCTGTCTCTGTCCCTGTCTCTGTCTCTCTCTCTGTCTATGTCTCTTTCTCTGTCTCTGTCTCTCTTTCTCTGTCCCTGTGTTTTTGTCTCTGTCTCAGCCTCTGTCTCTGTCTCTATCTCTCTCTCTGTCTCCGTCTCTGTCTCTGACTCTGTGCCCCTGCCTCTGTGTCTCTGTCTCTGTCTCTGTCTCTGTCTCTGTCTCTGTCTCTGTCTCTGTATCTGTCTCTGCCTCTGTCGCAGTCTCTGCCTCTGTCTCTGTCTCTGTCTCTGTCTCTGTCTCTGTCTCTGTCTCTGTCTCTGTCTCTGTCTCTGTCTCTGTCTCTGTCTCTGTCTCTGTCTCTGTCTCTGTCTCTGTCTCCGTCTCCGTCTCCGTCTCTGTCTCTGTCTCTGTCTCTGTCTCTGTCTCTGTCTCTGTCTCTGTCTCTGTCTCTGTCTCTGTCTCTGTCTCTGTCTCTGTCTCTGTCTCTGTCTCTGTCTCTGTCTCTGTCTCTGTCTCTGTCTCTGTCTCTGTCTCTGTCTCTGTCTCTGTCTCCGTCTCCGTCTCTGTGTCTCTGTCTCTGTGTCTCTGTCTCTGTGTCTCTGTCTCTGTGTCTCTGTCTCTGTGTCTCTGTCTCTGTGTCTCTGTCTCTGTGTCTCTGTCTCTGTGTCTCTGTCTCTGTGTCTCTGTCTCTGTGTCTCTGTCTCTGTGTCTCTGTCTCTGTGTCCCTGTCTCTGTGTCTCTGTCTCTGTGTCTCTGTCTCTGTGTCTCTGTCTCTGTGTCTCTGTCTCTGTGTCTCTGTCTCCGTGTCTCTGTCTCTGTGTCTCTGTCTCTGTGTCTAACTCTCCTTGTATCTGTATCTGTGCCTCTGCCTCTGTCTCCGTGTGTCTTAATCTGTTTCTCAGTCTGTGCGCCTATGTATTTGTGTCTCCGTCTCTGTGTCTCTGTCTCTGTCTCTGTCTCTGTCTCTGTCTCCGTCTCCGTCTCTGTGTCTCTGTCTCTGTGTCTCTGTCTCTGTGTCTCTGTCTCTGTGTCTCTGTCTCTGTGTCTCTGTCTCTGTGTCTCTGTGTCTCTGTCCCTGTGTCTCTGTCTCTGTGTCTCTGTCTCTGTGTATCTGTCTCTGTGTCTCTGTCTCTGTGTCTCTGTCTCTGTCTCTGTCTCTGTCTCTGTCTCCGTCTCCGTCTCCGTCTCCGTCGCTGTCTCTGTCTCTGTCTCTGTCTCTGTCTCTGTCTCTGCCTCTGTCTCTGTCTCTGTCTCTGTCTCTGTCTCTGTCTCTGCCTCTGTCTCTGTCCCTGTCTCTGTCTCTCTCTCTGTCTCTGTCTCTGTCTCTGTCTCTCTATCTCTGTCTCTGTGTCTCTGTCTCTGTCTCTGTCTCTGCCTCTGTCTCTGCCTCTGTCTCTGTCCCTGTCTCTGTCCCTGTCTCTGTCTGTGTCTCTGTCTCTGTGTCTGTCTGTGTCTCTGTCTCTCTTTCTCTGTCTCTGTGTCTCTGTCTCTGTCTCTGTCTCTGTCTCTATCTCTCTCTCTGTCTCCGTCTCTGTCTCTGTCTCTGTGCCCCTGTCCCTGTGTCTCTGTCTCTGTGCCTCTGCCTCTGTCTCCGTGTGTCTTAATCTGTTTCTCAGTCTGTGCGCCTATGTATCTGTGTCTCCGTCTCTGTGTCTCTGTCTCTGTCTCTGTCTCTGTCTCTATCTCTCTCTCTGTCTCCGTCTCTGTCTCTGTCTCTGTGCCCCTGTCTCTGTGTCTCTGTCTCTGTGTCTCTGTCTCTGTGTATCTGTCTCTGTGTCTCTATCTCTGTCTCTGTCTCTGTCTCTGTCGCTGTCTCTGCCTCTGTCTCTGTCTCTGTCTCTGTCTCTGTCTCTGTCTCTGCCTCTGTCTCTGTCTCTGTCTCAGTCTCTGCCTCTGTCTCTGTCTCTGTCTCTGTCTCTGTCTCTGTCTCTGTCTCTGTCTCTGTCTCTGTCTCTGTCTCTGTCTCTGTCTCTGTCTCTGTCTCTGTCCCTGTCTCTGTCTCTGTCTCTGTCTCTGTCTCTGTCTCTGTCTCTGTCTCTGTCTCTGTCTCTGTCTCTGTCTCTGTCTCTGCCTTAGTGTCTCTGTCTCTGTCTCTGTATCTGTCCCTGTCTCTGTCTCCGCCTCTGTCCCTGTCTCTGCCTCTGCCTCTGCCTCTGTCTCCGGCTCTGTAGCTATGTCTCCGTGTCTCTCTCTCTGTGTCTCTGTCTCTTTATCTCTGTCTCTGTGTCTCTGTATCTGTGTCTCTGTCTCTGTGTCTCTGTCTCTGTGTCTCTGTCTCTGTGTCTCTGTCTCTGTGTCTCTGTCTCTGTGTCTCTGTCTCTGTGTCTCTGTCTCTGTGTCTCTGTCTCTGTGTCTCTGTCTCTGTGTCTCTGTCTCTGTGTCTCTGTCTCTGTGTCTCTGTCTCTGTGTCTCTGTCTCTGTGTCTCTGTCTCTGTGTCTCTGTCTCTGTGTCTCTGTCTCTGTGTCTCTGTCTCTGTGTCTCTGTCTCTGTGTCTCTGTCTCTGTGTCTAAGTCTCCTTGTCTCTGTCTGTGCGCCTATGTATCTGTGACTCCGTCTCTGTGCCTGTGGCTCTGTCTCTGTATCTCTGTCTCTGTCTCTGCCTCTGTCTCTGTCTCTGTCTCTGGCTCTGTCTCTGTCTCTGTCTCTCTCTCTGTCTCTGTCTCTGTCTCTGTCTCTGTCTCTGTCTCTGCCTTAGTGTCTCTGTCTCTGTCTCTGTCTCTGTCCCTGTCTCTGTCTCCGCCTCTGTCCCTGTCTCTGCCTCTGCCTCTGCCTCTGTCTCCGGCTCTGTAGCTATGTCTCCGTGTCTCTCTCTGGGGGTGTCCCACTTGGACGTCGACCGATTGGACGCGTCCCGATTGGACGCGTCCCGTTTGGACGCATCCCGATTGGACGTCTTCCACTTCGAATCGGTGCCGATTGAACACTAATTTCCCTTACGTTAGGCTATGTTAGGTGGAGTTAGGTTATTTTAGGTTCTGTTAGGCCTGGTTAGGTCTTATCTGCACCGCTTTGAATTCGAACGCGTCCAATCGGGACGCGTCCAAACGGGATGCGTCCAAACGGCACGCGTCCAATCGAGACGCGTCCAAACGGTCGACGTCCAAGTGGGCATCACTCTCTCTCTCTCTGTGTCTCTGTCTCTTTATCTCTGTCTCTGTGTCTCTGTATCTGTGTCTCTGTCTCTGTGTCTCTGTCTCTGTGTCTCTGTCTCTGTGTCTCTGTCTCTGTGTCTCTGTCTCTGTGTCTCTGTCTCTGTGTCTCTGTCTCTGTGTCTCTGTCTCTGTGTCTCTGTCTCTGTGTCTCTGTCTCTGTCTCTGTCTCTGTCTCTGTCTCTGTCTCTGTCTCTGTGTCTCTGTCTCTGTGTCTCTGTCTCTGTGTCTCTGTCTCTGTGTCTCTGTCTCTGTGCCTCTGTCTCTGTGCCTCTGTCTCTGTGTCTCTGTCTCTGTGTCTCTGTCTCTGTGTCTCTGTCCCTGTGTCTCTGTCTCTGTGTCTCTGTCTCTGTGTCTCTGTCTCTGTGTCTCTGTCTCTGTGTCTCTGTCTCTGTGTCTCTGTCTCTGTGTCTCTGTCTCTGTGTCTCTGTCTCTGTGTCTCTGTCTCTGTGTCTCTGTCTCTGTGTCTCTGTCTCTGTGTCTCTGTCTCTGTGTCTCTGTCTCTGTGTCTCTGTCTCTGTGTCTCTGTCTCTGTGTCTCTGTCTCTGTGTCTCTGTCTCTGTGTCTCTGTCTCTGTGTCTCTGTCTCTGTGTCTCTGTCTCTGTGTCTCTGTCTCTGTGTCTCTGTCTCTGTGTCTCTGTCTCTGTGTCTCTGTCTCTGTGTCTCTGTCTCTGTGTCTCTGTCTCTGTGTCTCTGTCTCTGTGTCTCTGTCTCTGTGTCTCTGTCTCTGTGTCTCTGTCTCTGTGTCTCTGTCTCTGTGTCTCTGTCTCTGTGTCTCTGTCTCTGTGTCTCTGTCTCTGTGTCTCTGTCTCTGTGTCTCTGTCTCTGTGTCTCTGTCTCTGTGTCTCTGTCTCTGTGTCTCTGTCTCTGTGTCTCTGTCTCTGTGTCTCTGTCTCTGTGTCTCTGTCTCTGTGTCTCTGTCTCTGTGTCTCTGTCTCTGTGTCTCTGTCTCTGTGACTCTGTCTCTGTGTCTCTGTCTCTGTGTCTCTGTCTCTGTGTCTCTGTCTCTGTGTCTCTGTCTCTGTGTCTCTGTCTCTGTGTCTCTGTCTCTGTGTCTCTGTCTCTGTGTCTCTGTCTCTGTGTCTCTGTCTCTGTGTCTCTGTCTCTGTGTCTCTGTCTCTGTGTCTCTGTCTCTGTGTCTCTGTCTCTGTGTCTCTGTCTCTGTGTCTCTGTCTCTGTGTCTCTGTCTCTGTGTCTCTGTCTCTGTGTCTCTGTATCTGTGTCTCTGTCTCTGTGTCTCTGTCTCTGTGTCTCTGTCTCTGTGTCTCTGTCTCTGTGTCTCTGTCTCTGTGTCTCTGTCTCTGTGTCTCTGTCTCTGTGTCTCTGTCTCTGTGTCTCTGTCTCTGTGTCTCTGTCTCTGTGTCTCTGTCTCTGTGTCTCTGTCTCTGTGTCTCTGTCTCTGTGTCTCTGTCTCTGTGTCTCTGTCTCTGTGTCTCTGTCTCTGTGTCTCTGTCTCTGTGTCTCTGTCTCTGTGTCTCTGTCTCTGTGTCTCTGTCTCTGTGTCTCTGTCTCTGTGTCTCTGTCTCTGTGTCTCTGTCTGTGCGCCTATGTATCTGTGACTCCGTCTCTGTGCCTGTGGCTCTGTCTCTGTATCTCTGTGTCTGTCTCTGCCTCTGTCTCCGTCTCTACCTACGTCTCTGTCTCTGTCTCTGTCTCTGTCTCTGTCTCTGTCTCTGTGTCTCTGTCTCTGTGTCTCTGTCTCTGTGTCTCTGTCTCTGTGTCTCTGTCTCTGTCTCTGTCTCTGTCTCTGTCTCTGTCTCTGTCTCTGTCTCTGTCTCTGTCTCTGCCTCTGTCTCTGTCCCTGTCTCTGTCTCTCTCTCTGTCTCTGTCTCTGTCTCTGTATCTCTTTCTCTGTCTCTGTGCCTCTGTCTCTGTCTCTGTCTCTGTCTCCGTCTCTGTCTCTGCCTCTGTCTCTGTCCCTGTCCCTGTCTGTGTCTCTGTCTCTGTCTCTGTCTGTGTCTCTGTCTCTCTTTCTCTGTCTCTGTGTCTCTGTCTCTGTCTCTGTCTCTGTCTCTATCTCTCTCTCTGTCTCCGTCTCTGTCTCTGTCTCTGTGCTCCTGTCCCTGTGTCTCTGTCTCTGTGTCTCTGTCTCTGTGTATCTGTCTCTGTGTCTCTATCTCTGCCTCTATCTCTGTCTCTGTCTCTGTCTCTGTCTCTGTCTCTGTCTCTGTCTCTGTCTCTGTCTCTGTCTCTGTCTCTGTCTCTGTCTCTGTCTCTGTCTCTGTCTCTGTCTCTGTCTCTGTCTCTGTCTCTGTCTCTGTCTCTGTCTCTGTCTCTGTCTCTGTCTCTGTCTCTGTCTCTGTCTCTGTCTCTGTCTCTGTCTCTGTCTCTGTCTCTGTCTCTGTCTCTGTCTCTGTCTCAGTGTCTCTGTCTCTGTGTCTCTGTGTCTGTGTCTCTGTCTCTGTGTCTCTGTCCCTGTGTCTCTGTCTCTGCGTCTCTGTCTCTGTGTCTCTGTCTCTGTGTCTCTGTCTCTGTGTCTCTGTCTCTGTGTCTCTCTCTCTGTGTCTCTGTCTCTGTGTCTCTGTCTCTGTGTCTCTGTCTCTGTGTCTCTATCTCTGTGTCTCTGTCTCTGTGTCTCTGTCTCTGTGTCTCTGTCTCTGTGTCTCTGTCTCTGTGTCTCTGTCTCTGCCTCTATCTCTGTCTCTGTCTCTGTGTCTCTGTCTCTGTGTCTCTGTCTCTGTGTCTCTGTCTCTGTGTCTCTGTCTCTGTGTCTCTGTCTCTGTGTCTCTGTCTCTGTGTCTCTGTCTCTGTGTCTCTGTCTCTGTCTGTGTCTCTGTCTCTGTCTCAGTGTCTCTGTCTCCGTGTCTCTGTCTCCGTGTCTCTGTCTCCGTGTCTCTGTCTCCGTGTCTCTGTCTCTGTGTCTCTATCTCTGTGTCTCTGTCTCTGTGTCTCTGTCTCTGTGTCTCTGTCTCTGTGTCTCTGTCTCTGTGTCTCTGTCTCTGTGTCTCTGTCTCTGTGTCTCTGTCTCTGTGTCTCTATCTCTGTGTCTCTGTCTCTGTGTCTCTGTCTCTGTGTCTCTGTCTCTGTGTCTCTGTCTCTGTGTCTCTGTCTCTGCCTCTATCTCTGTCTCTGTCTCTGTGTCTCTGTCTCTGTGTCTCTGTCTCTGTGTGTCTGTCTCTGTGTCTAAGTCTCCTTGTGTCTGTCTCTGTGTCTCTGCCTCTGTCTCCGTGTGTCTTAATCTGTGTCTCTGTCTGTGCGCCTATGTATCTGTGACTCCGTCTCTGTGCCTGTGGCTCTGTCTCTGTATCTCTGTCTCTGTCTCTGTCTCTGTCTCTGTCTCTGTCTCTGTCTCTGTCTCTGTCTCTGTCTCTGTCTCTGTCTCTGTCTCTGCCTCTGTCTCTGTCCCTGTTTCTGTCTCTCTCTCTGTCTCTGTCTCTGTTTCTGTATCTCTTTCTCTGTCTCTGTGCCTCTGTCTCTGTCTCTGTCTCTGTCTCCGTCTCTGTCTCTGCCTCTGTCTCTGTCCCTGTCTCTGTCTGTGTCTCTGTCTCTGTCTCTGTCTGTGTCTCTGTCTCTATCTCTCTCTCTGACTCCGTCTCTGTCTCTGTCTCTGTGCCCCTGTCTCTGTGTCTCTGTCTCTGTCTCTGTCTCTGTCTCCGTCTCCGTCTCCGTCTCCGCCTCTGTCTCTGTCTCTGTCTCTGTCTCTGTCTCTGTCTCTGTCTCTGTCTCTGTCTCTATCTCTGCCTCTATCTCTGTCTCTGTCTCTGTCTCTGTCTCTGTCTCTGTCTCTGTCTCTGTCTCTGTCTCTGTCTCTGCCTCTGTCGCTGTCTCTGCCTCTGTCTCTGTCTCTGTCTCTGTCTCTGTCTCTGTCTCTGTCTCTGTCTCTGTCTCTGTCTCTGTCTCTGTCTCTGTCTCTGTCTCTGTCTCTGTCTCTGTCTCTGTCTCTGTGTCTCTGTCTCTGTGTCTCTGTTTCTGTGTCTAAGTCTCCGGGTCTCTGTCTCTGTGTCTCTTCCTCTGTGTCTAAGTCTCCGGGTCTCTGTCTCTGTGTCTCTGCCTCTGTCTCCGTGTGTCTTAATCTGTGTCTCTGTCTGTGCGCCTATGTATCTGTGACTCCGTCTCTGTGTCTGTGGCTCTTTGTCCCTGTCTCTGTCTCTGTCTCTGTCTCTGTCTCTGTCTCTGTCTCTGTCTCTGTCTCTGTCTCTGTCTCTGTCTCTGTCTCTGTCTCTGTCTCTGTCTCAGTCTCTGTCTCTGTCTCTGTATCTGTCTCTGTCTCTGTCTCTGTCTCTGTCTCTGTCTCTGTCTCTGTCTCTGCCTCTGTCTCTGTCTCTGTCTCTGTCTCTGTCTCTGTCTCTGTCTCTGTCTCTGACTCTGTCTCTGTCTCTGTCTCTGTCTGTGTCTATGTCTCCGACTCCGTCTCCAACTTTGTCTATGTCTCCTACTCCGTCTCCATCTTTGTCTCTCTCTCGGTCTCGGTCTCTATCTATGTCTCTGTCTCTGTCTCTGTATCTGTCTCTGTCTCCGTCTCTACCTCTATCTCTGTCTCTGTCTCTGTGTCTCTGTCTCTTTGTCTCTGTCTCTGTGTCTCTGTCTCGGTGTCTCTGTCTCTGTGTCTCTGTCTCCGTGTCTCTGTCTCTGTGTCTCTGTCTCTGTGTCTAACTCTCCTTGTATCTGTCTCTGTGCCTCTGCCTCTGTCTCCGTGTGTCTTAATCTGTTTCTCAGTCTGTGCGCCTATGTATTTGTGTCTCCGTCTCTCTGTCTCTGTCTCTGTCTCTGTCTCTGTCTCTGTCTCTGTCTCTACCTCTGCCTCTATCTCTGTCTCTGTCTCTGTCTCTGTCTCTGTCTCTGTCTCTGTCTCTGTCTCTGTCTCTGTCTCTGTCTCTGTCTCTGTCTCTGTCTCTGTCTCTGTCTCTGTCTCTGTCTCTGTCATAGTGTCTCTGTCTCTTTGTCTCTGTGTCTGTGTCTCTGTCTCTGTGTCTCTGTCCCTGTGTCTCTGTCTCTGTGTCTCTGTCTCTGTGTCTCTGTCTCTGTGTCTCTGTCTCTGTGTCTCTGTCTCTGTGTCTCTGTCTCTGTGTCTCTGTCTCTGTGTCTCTGTCTCTGTGTCTCTGTCTCTGTGTCTCTCTCTCTGTGTCTCTGTCTCTGTGTCTCTGTCTCTGTGTCTCTATCTCTGTGTCTCTGTCTCTGTGTCTCTGTCTCTGTGTCTCTGTCTCTGTGTCTCTGTCTCTGTGTCTCTGTCTCTGTGTCTCTGTCTCTGTGTCTCTGTCTCTGTGTCTCTGTCTCTGTGTCTCTGTCTCTGTGTCTCTGTCTCTGTGTCTCTGTCTCTGTGTCTCTGTCTCTGTGTCTCTGTCTCTGTGTCTCTGTCTCTGTGTCTCTGTCTCTGTGTCTCTGTCTCTGTGTCTCTGTCTCTGTGTCTCTGTCTCTGTGTCTCTGTCTCTGTGTCTCTGTCTCTGTGTCTCTGTCTCTGTGTCTCTGTCTCTGTGTCTCTGTCTCTGTGTCTCTGTCTCTGTGTCTCTGTCTCTGTGTCTCTGTCTCTGTGTCTCTGTCTCTGTGTCTAAGTCTCCTTGTGTCTGTCTCTGTGTCTCTGCCTCTGTCTCCGAGTGTCTTAATCTGTGTCTCTGTCTGTGCGCCTATGTATCTGTGACTCCGTCTCTGTGCCTGTGGCTCTGTCTCTGTATCTCTGTCTCTGTCTCTGCCTCTGTCTCCGTCTCTACCTACGTCTCTGTCTCTGTCTCTGTGTCTCTGTCTCTTTGTCTCTGTCTCTGTGTCTCTGTCTCGGTGTCTCTGTCTCTGTGTCTCTGTCTCCGTGTCTCTGTCTCTGTGTCTCTGTCTCTGTGTCTAACTCTCCTTGTATCTGTCTCTGTGCCTCTGCCTCTGTCTCCGTGTGTCTTAATCTGTTTCTCAGTCTGTGCGCCTATGTATTTGTGTCTCCGTCTCTCTGTCTCTGTCTCTGTCTCTGTCTCCGTCTCCGTCTCTGTGTCTCTGTCTCTGTGTCTCTGTCTCTGTGTCTCTGTCTCTGTGTCTCTGTCTCTGTGTCTCTGTCTCTGTGTCTCTGTCTCTGTGTCTCTGTCTCTGTGTCTCTGTCTCTGTGTCTCTGTCTCTGTGTCTCTGTCTCTGTGTCTCTGTGTCTCTGTCCCTGTGTCTCTGTCTCTGTGTCTCTGTCCCTGTGTATCTGTCTCTGTGTCTCTGTCTCTGTGTCTCTGTCTCTGTCTCTGTCTCTGTCTCTGTCTCCGTCTCTGTCTCTGTCTCTGTCTCTGTCTCTGTCTCTGTCTCTGTCTCTGTCTCTGTCTCTGTCTCTGTCTCTGTCTCTGTCTCTGTCTCTGTCTCTGTCTCTGTCTCTGTCTCTGCCTCTGTCTCTGTCTCTGTCTCCGTCTCTGTCTCTGCCTCTGTCTCTGTCCCTGTCTCTGTCTGTGTCTCTGTCTCTGTCTCTGTCTGTGTCTCTGTCTCTCTTTCTCTGTCTCTGTGTCTCTGTCTCTGTCTCTGTCTCTGTCTCTGTCTCTATCTCTCTCTCTGTCTCCGTCTCTGTCTCTGTCTCTGTGCCCCTGTCCCTGTGTCTCTGTCTGTGTGTCTCTGTCTCTGTGTATCTGTCTCTGTGTCTCTATCTCTGCCTCTATCTCTGTCTCTGTCTCTGTCTCTGTCTCTGTCTCTGTCTCTGTCTCTGTCTCTGTCTCTGTCTCTGTATCTGTCTCTGTCTCTGTCTCTGTCTCTGTCTCTGTCTCTGTCTCTGTCTCTGTCTCTGTCTCTGTCTCTGTCTCTGTCTCTGTCTCTGTCTCTGTCCCTGTCTCTGTCTGTGTCTCTGTCTCTGTCTCCGTCTGTGTCTCTGTCTCTCTTTCTCTGTCTCTGTGTCTCTGTCTCTGTCTCTGTCTCTGTCTCTATCTCTCTCTCTGTCTCCGTCTCTGTCTCTGTCTCTGTGCCCCTATCCCTGTGTCTCTGTCTCTGTGTCTCTGTCTCTGTGTATCTGTCTCTGTGTCTCTATCTCTGCCTCTATCTCTGTCTCTGTCTCTGTCTCTGTCTCTGTCTCTGTCTCTGTCTCTGTCTCTGTCTCTGCCTCTGTCGCTGTCTCTGCCTCTGTCTCTGTCTCTGTCTCTGTCTCTGTCTCTGTCTCTGTCTCTGTCTCTGTCTCTGTCTCTGTCTCTGTCTCTGTCTCTGTCTCTGTCTCTGTCTCTGTCTCTGTCTCTGTCTCTGTCTCTGTCTCTGTGTCTCTGTCTCTGTGTCTCTGTTTCTGTGACTAAGTCTCCGGGTCTCTGTCTCTGTGTCTCTGCCTCTGTGTCTAAGTCTCCGGGTCTCTGTCTCTGTGTCTCTGCCTCTGTCTCCGTGTGTCTTAATCTGTGTCTCTGTCTGTGCGCCTATGTATCTGTGACTCCGTCTCTGTGTCTGTGGCTCTTTGTCCCTGTCTCTGTCTCTGTCTCTGTCTCTGTCTCTGTCTCTGTCTCTGTCTCTGTCTCTGTCTCTGTCTCTGTCTCTGTCTCTGTCTCTGTCTCAGTCTCTGTCTCTGTCTCTGTATCTGTCTCTGTCTCTGTCTCTGTCTCTGTCTCTGTCTCTGCCTCTGTCTCTGTCTCTGTCTCTGTCTCTGTCTCTGTCTCTGACTCTGTCTCTGTCTCTGTCTCTGTCTGTGTCTATGTCTCCGACTCCGTCTCCAACTTTGTCTATGTCTCCTACTCCGTCTCCATCTTTGTCTCTCTCTCGGTCTCGGTGTCTATCTATGTCTCTGTCTCAGTCTCTGCTTTGGTCTCCGTCTCTGCCTACGTCTCTGTCTCTGTCTCTGTATCTGTCTCTGTCTCCGTCTCTACCTCTATCTCTGTCTCTGTCTCTGTGTCTCTGTCTCTTTGTCTCTGTCTCTGTGTCTCTGTCTCGGTGTCTCTGTCTCTGTGTCTCTGTCTCCGTGTCTCTGTCTCTGTGTCTCTGTCTCTGTGTCTAACTCTCCTTGTATCTGTCTCTGTGCCTCTGCCTCTGTCTCCGTGTGTCTTAATCTGTTTCTCAGTCTGTGCGCCTATGTATTTGTGTCTCCGTCTCTCTGTCTCTGTCTCTGTCTCTGCCTCTGTCTCCGTCTCCGTCTCTGTGTCTCTGTCTCTGTGTCTCTGTCTCTGTGTCTCTGTCTCTGTGTCTCTGTCTCTGTGTCTCTGTCTCTGTGTCTCTGTCTCTGTGTCTCTGTCTCTGTGTCTCTGTCTCTGTGTCTCTGTCTCTGTGTCTCTGTCTCTGTGTCTCTGTGTCTCTGTCCCTGTGTCTCTGTCTCTGTGTCTCTGTCCCTGTGTATCTGTCTCTGTGTCTCTGTCTCTGTCTCCGTGTGTCTTAATCTGTGTCTCTGTCTGTGCGCCTATGTATCTGTGACTCCGTCTCTGTGTCTGTGGCTCTTTGTCCCTGTCTCTGTCTCTGTCTCTGTCTCTGTCTCTGTCTCTGTCTCTGTCTCTGTCTCTGTCTCTGTCTCTGTCTCTGTCTCTGTCTCTGTCTCTGTCTCTGTCTCTGTCTCCGTCTCCGTCTCTGTCTCTGTCTCTGTCTCTGTCTCTGTCTCTGTCTCTGTCTCTGTCTCTGTCTCTGTATCTGTCTCTGTCTCTGTCTCTGTCTCTGTCTCTGTCTCTGTCTCTGTCTCTGTCTCTGTCTCTGTCTCTGTCTCTGTCTCTGTCTCTGTCTCTGTCTCTGTCTCTGTCTCTGACTCTGTCTCTGTCTCTGTCTCTGTCTCTGTCTCTGTGTCTCTGTCTCTGCGTCTCTGTCTCTGTGTCTCTGTCTCTGTGTCTCTGTCTCTGTGTCTAAGTCTCCTTGTGTCTGTCTCTGTGTCTCTGCCTCTGTCTCCGTGTGTCTTAATCTGTGTCTCTGTCTGTGCGCCTATGTATCTGTGACTCCGTCCCTGTGCCTGTGGCTCTGTCTCTGTATCTCTGTCTCTGTCTCTGCCTCTGTCGCTGTCTCTGCCTCTGTCTCTGTCTCTATCTCTGTCTATGTCTCTGTCTCTGTCTCTGTCTCTGTCTCTGTCTCTGTCTCTGTCTCTGTCTCTGTCTCTGTCTCTGTCTCTGTGTCTCTGTCTCTGTGTCTCTGTCTCTGTGTCTCTGTCTCTGTGTCTCTGTCTCTGTGTCTAAGTCTCCTTGTGTCTGTCTCTGTGTCTCTGCCTCTGTCTCCGTGTGTCTTAATCTGTGTCTCTGTCTGTGCGCCTATGTATCTGTGACTCCGTCTCTGTGCCTGTGGCTCTGTCTCTGTATCTCTGTCTCTGTCTCTGCCTCTGTCTCCGTCTCTACCTACGTCTCTGTCTCTGTCTCTGTGTCTCTGTCTCTTTGTCTCTGTCTCTGTGTCTCTGTCTCGGTGTCTCTGTCTCTGTGTCTCTGTCTCCGTGTCTCTGTCTCTGTGTCTCTGTCTCTGTGTCTAACTCTCCTTGTATCTGTCTCTGTGCCTCTGCCTCTGTCTCCGTGTGTCTTAATCTGTTTCTCAGTCTGTGCGCCTATGTATTTGTGTCTCCGTCTCTCTGTCTCTGTCTCTGTCTCTGTCTCTGTCTCCGTCTCCGTCTCTGTGTCTCTGTCTCTGTGTCTCTGTCTCTGTGTCTCTGTCTCTGTGTCTCTGTCTCTGTGTCTCTGTCTCTGTGTCTCTGTCTCTGTGTCTCTGTCTCTGTGTCTCTGTCTCTGTGTCTCTGTCTCTCTTTCTCTGTCTCTGTGTCTCTGTCTCTGTCTCTGTCTCTGTCTCTGTCTCTGTCTCTATCTCTCTCTCTGTCTCCGTCTCTGTCTCTGTCTCTGTGCCCCTGTCCCTGTGTCTCTGTCTCTGTGTCTCTGTCTCTGTGTATCTGTCTCTGTGTCTCTATCTCTGCCTCTATCTCTGTCTCTGTCTCTGTCTCTGTCTCTGTCTCTGTCTCTGTCTCTGTCTCTGTCTCTGTCTCTGCCTCTGTCGCTGTCTCTGCCTCTGTCTCTGTCTCTGTCTCTGTCTCTGTCTCTCTCTCTGTCTCTGTCTCTGTCTCTGTCTCTGTCTCTGTCTCTGTCTCTGTCTCTGTGTCTCTGTCTCTGTGTCTCTGTTTCTGTGTCTAAGTCTCCGGGTCTCTGTCTCTGTGTCTCTGCCTCTGTGTCTAAGTCCACGGGTCTCTGTCTCTGTGTCTCTGCCTCTGTCTCCGTGTGTCTTAATCTGTGTCTCTGTCTGTGCGCCTATGTATCTGTGACTCCGTCTCTGTGTCTGTGGCTCTTTGTCCCTGTCTCTGTCTCTGTCTCTGTCTCTGTCTCTGTCTCTGTCTCTGTCTCTGTCTCTGTCTCTGTCTCTGTCTCTGTCTCTGTCTCTGTCTCTGTCTCTGTCTCTGTCTCAGTCTCTGTCTCTGTCTCTGTATCTGTCTCTGTCTCTGTCTCTGTCTCTGTCTCTGTCTCTGTCTCTGTCTCTGCCTCTGTCTCTGTCTCTGTCTCTGTCTCTGTCTCTGTCTCTGACTCTGTCTCTGTCTCTGTCTCTGTCTCTCTCTGTGTCTATGTCTCCGATTCCGTCTCCAACTTTGTCTATGTCTCCTACTCCGTCTCCATCTTTGTCTCTCTCTCGGTCTCGGTCTCTATCTATGTCTCTGTCTCAGTCTCTGCTTTGGTCTCCGTCTCTGCCTACGTCTCTGTCTCTGTCTCTGTATCTGTCTCTGTCTCCGTCTCTACCTCTATCTCTGTCTCTGTCTCTGTCTCTGTCTCTGCCTCTGTCTCTGTCTCTGTCTTTGCCTCTGTCTCTGTCTCTGTCTTTGCCTCTGTCTCTGTTTCTGTATCTATGTTTCTGTGTCCCTGTCTCTGTGTCCCTATCTCTGTGCCTCTGCCTATGTGTCTTTGACCCTGTGTCTCTGTCTCTGTGACTCCGTCTCTGTGTCTCTGTGTCTGTGTCCCGGTCTCTGTGTCTCTGTCTCTGTTTCTGTCTCTGTGTCTCTGTCTCTGTCTCTGTCTCTGTCTCTGCCTCTGCCTCTGCCTCTGTCTCCGTTTCTGTGTCTATGTCTCTGTGACTTTGTCTCTGCGTTTCTGTCTCTGTCTCTGCCTCTGCATCTGCCTCTGTCTCCGGTTCTATGCCTATGTCTTCATGTCTCTGTCCCTATGTCTCTGTCTCTGTCTCTGTCTCTGTCTCCGTCTCCGTCTCCGTCTCTGTCTCTGTCTCTGTCTCTGTCTCTGTCTCTGTCTCTGTCTCTGTCTCTGTCTCTGTCTCTGTCTCTGTCTCTGTCTCTGTCTCTGTCTCTGCCTCTGTCTCTGTCTCTGTCTCCGTCTCTGTCTCTGCCTCTGTCTCTGTCCCTGTCTCTGTCTCTGTCTCTGTCTCTGTCTCTGTCTCTGTCTCTGTGTCTCTGTCTCTGTGTCTCTGTTTCTGTGTCTAAGTCTCCGGGTCTCTGTCTCTGTGTCTCTGCCTCTGTGTCTCTGGCTCTGTGTATCTGTCTCTGTGTCTCTATCTCTGCCTCTATCTCTGTCTCTGTCTCTGTCTCTGTCTCTGTCTCTGTCTCTGTCTCTGTCTCTGTCTCTGTCTCTGTCTCTGTCTCTGTCTCTGTCTCTGCCTCTGTCGCTGTCTCTGCCTCTGTCTCTGTCTCTGTCTCTGTCTCTGTCTCTGTCTCTGTCTCTGTCTCTGTCTCTGTCTCTGTCTCTGTCTCTGTCTCTGTCTCTGTCTCTGTGTCTCTGTCTCTGTGTCTCTGTTTCTGCGTCTAAGTCTCCGGGTCTCTGTCTCTGTGTCTCTGCCTCTGTGTCTAAGTCTCCGGGTCTCTGTCCCTGTGTCTCTGCCTCTGTCTCCGTGTGTCTTAATCTGTGTCTCTGTCTGTGCGCCTATGTATCTGTGACTCCGTCTCTGTGTCTGTGGCTCTTTGTCCCTGTCTCTGTCTCTGTCTCTGTCTCTGTCTCTGTCTCTGTCTCTGTCTCTGTCTCTGTCTCTGTCTCTGTCTCTGTCTCTGTCTCTGTCTCTGTCTCTGTCTCTGTCTCTGTCTCTGTCTCTGTCTCTGTCTCTGTCTCTGTCTCTGTCTCTGTATCTGTCTCTGTCTCTGTCTCTGTCTCTGTCTCTGTCTCTGTCTCTGCCTCTGTCGCTGTCTCTGCCTCTGTCTCTGTCTCTGTCTCTGTCTCTGTCTCTGTCTCTGTCTCCGTCTCTGCCTCTGTCTCTGTCCCTGTCTCTGTCTGTGTCACTGTCTCTGTCTCTGTCTGTGTCTCTGTCTCCCTTTCTCTGTCTCTGTGTCTCTGTCTCTGTCTCTGTCTCTGTCTCTATCTCTCTCTCTGTCTCCGTCTCTGTCTCTGTCTCTGTGCCCCTGTCCCTGTGTCTCTGTCTCTGTGTCTCTGTCTCTGTGTATCTGTCTCTGTGTCTCTATCTCTGCCTCTATCTCTGTCTCTGTCTCTGTCTCTGTCTCTGTCTCTGTCTCTGTCTCTGTCTCTGTCTCTGTCTGTGTCTCTGTCTCTGCCTCTGTCTCTGTCCCTGTCTCTGTCTCTCTCTCTGTCTATGTCTCTTTCTCTGTCTCTGTCTCTCTTTCTCTGTCCCTGTGTTTTTGTCTCTGTCTCTGCCTCTGTCTCTGTCTCTATCTCTCTCTCTGTCTCCGTCTCTGTCTCTGACTCTGTGCCCCTGCCTCTGTGTCTCTGTCTCTGTCTCTGTCTCTGTCTCTGTCTCTGTCTCTGTCTCTGTATCTGTCTCTGCCTCTGTCGCAGTCTCTGCCTCTGTCTCTGTCTCTGTCTCTGTCTCTGTCTCTGTCTCTGTCTCTGTCTCTGTCTCTGTCTCTGTCTCTGTCTCTGTCTCTGTCTCTGTCTCTGTCTCTGTCTCTGTCTCTGTCTCTGCCTCTGTCTCTGTCCCTGTCTCTGTCTCTCTCTCTGTCTCTGTCTCTGTCTCTGTCTCTCTTTCTCTGTCTCTGTGTCTCTGTCTCTGTCTCTGTCTCTGTCTCTGTCTCTGTCTCTGTCTCTGTCTCTGTCTCTGTCTCTGTCTCTGTCTCTGTCTCTGTCTCTGTCTCTGTCTCTGTCTCGGTCTCTGTCTCTGTCTCTGTCTCTGTCTCTGTCTCTGTCTCTGTCTCCGTCTCCGTCTCTGTGTCTCTGTCTCTGTGTCTCTGTCTCTGTGTCTCTGTCTCTGTGTCTCTGTCTCTGTGTCTCTGTCTCTGTGTCTCTGTCTCTGTGTCCCTGTCTCTGTGTCTCTGTCTCTTTGTCTCTGTCTCTGTGTCTCTGTCTCTGTGTCTCTGTCTCTGTGTCTCTGTCTCCGTGTCTCTGTCTCTGTGTCTCTGTCTCTGTGTCTAACTCTCCTTGTATCTGTCTCTGTGCCTCTGCCTCTGTCTCCGTGTGTCTTAATCTGTTTCTCAGTCTGTGCGCCTATGTATTTGTGTCTCCGTCTCTGTGTCTCTGTCTCTGTTTATGTCTCTGTCTCCGTCTCCGTCTCTGTGTCTCTGTCCCTGCGTCTCTGTCTCTGTGTCTCTGTCTCTGTGTCTCTGTGTCTCTGTCCCTGTGTCTCTGTCTCTGTGTCTCTGTCTCTGTGTATCTGTCTCTGTGTCTCTGTCTCTGTGTCTCTGTCTCTGTCTCTGTCTCTGTCTCTGTCTCTGTCTCTGTCTCTGTCTCCGTCTCCGTCTCCGTCTCCGTCTCTGTCTCTGTCTCTGTCTCTGTCTCTGTCTCTGTCTCTGTCTCTGTCTCTGTCTCTGTCTCTGCCTCTGTCTCTGTCCCTGTCTCTGTCTCTCTCTCTGTCTCTGTCTCTGCCTCTGCCTCTGCCCCTGTCTCCGGCTCTGTAGCTATGTCTCCATGTCTCTGTCTCTGTCTCTGTGTCTCTGTCTCTGTGTCTCTGTCTCTGTGTCTCTGTCTCTGTGTCTCTGTCTCTGTGTCTCTGTCTCTGTGTCTCTGTCTCTGCGTCTCTGTCTCTGTGTCTCTGTCTCTGTGTCTCTGTCTCTGTGTCTCTGTCCCTTTGTCTCTGTCTCTGTGTCTCTGTCTCTGTGTCTCTGTCTCTGTGTCTCTGTCTCTGTGTCTCTGTCTCTGTCTCTCTCTCTGTCTCTGTCTCTGTCTCTGTCTCTGTCTCTGTCTCTGTCTCTGTCTCTGTCTCTGTCTGTGTCTCTGTCTCTGCCTCTGTCTCTGTCCCCGTCTCTGTCTCTCTCTCTGTCTATGTCTCTTTCTCTGTCTCTGTCTCTCTTTCTCTGTCCCTGTGTTTTTGTCTCTGCCTCTGCCTCTGTCTCTGTCTCTATCTCTCTCTCTGTCTCCGTCTCTGTCTCTGACTCTGTGCCCCTGCCTCTGTGTCTCTGTCTCTGTCTCTGTCTCTGTCTCTGTCTCTGTCTCTGTCTCTGTATCTGTCTCTGCCTCTGTCGCACTCTCTGCCTCTGTCTCTGTCTCTGTCTCTGTCTCTGTCTCTGTCTCTGTCTCTGTCTCTGTCTCTGTCTCTGTCTCTGTCTCTGTCTCTGTCTCTGTCTCTGTCTCTGTCTCTGTCTCTGTCTCTGTCGCTGTCTCTGCCTCTGTCTCTGTCTCTGTCTCTGTCTCTGTCTCTGTCTCCGTCTCTGCCTCTGTCTCTGTCCCTGTCTCTGTCTGTGTCACTGTCTCTGTCTCTGTCTGTGTCTCTGTCTCCCTTTCTCTGTCTCTGTGTCTCTGTCTCTGTCTCTGTCTCTGTCTCTATCTCTCTCTCTGTCTCCGTCTCTGTCTCTGTCTCTGTGCCCCTGTCCCTGTGTCTCTGTCTCTGTGTCTCTGTCTCTGTGTATCTGTCTCTGTGTCTCTATCTCTGCCTCTATCTCTGTCTCTGTCTCTGTCTCTGTCTCTGTCTCTGTCTCTGTCTCTGTCTCTGTCTCTGTCTGTGTCTCTGTCTCTGCCTCTGTCTCTGTCCCTGTCTCTGTCTCTCTCTCTGTCTATGTCTCTTTCTCTGTCTCTGTCTCTCTTTCTCTGTCCCTGTGTTTTTGTCTCTGTCTCTGCCTCTGTCTCTGTCTCTATCTCTCTCTCTGTCTCCGTCTCTGTCTCTGACTCTGTGCCCCTGCCTCTGTGTCTCTGTCTCTGTCTCTGTCTCTGTCTCTGTCTCTGTCTCTGTCTCTGTATCTGTCTCTGCCTCTGTCGCAGTCTCTGCCTCTGTCTCTGTCTCTGTCTCTGTCTCTGTCTCTGTCTCTGTCTCTGTCTCTGTCTCTGTCTCTGTCTCTGTCTCTGTCTCTGTCTCTGTCTCTGTCTCTGTCTCTGCCTCTGTCTCTGTCCCTGTCTCTGTCTCTCTCTCTGTCTCTGTCTCTGTCTCTGTCTCTCTTTCTCTGTCTCTGTGTCTCTGTCTCTGTCTCTGTCTCTGTCTCTGTCTCTGTCTCTGTCTCTGTCTCTGTCTCTGTCTCTGTCTCTGTCTCTGTCTCTGTCTCTGTCTCTGTCTCTGTCTCTGTCTCTGTCTCTGTCTCTGTCTCTGTCTCTGTCTCTGTCTCTGTCTCTGTCTCCGTCTCCGTCTCTGTGTCTCTGTCTCTGTGTCTCTGTCTCTGTGTCTCTGTCTCTGTGTCTCTGTCTCTGTGTCTCTGTCTCTGTGTCTCTGTCTCTGTGTCCCTGTCTCTGTGTCTCTGTCTCTTTGTCTCTGTCTCTGTGTCTCTGTCTCTGTGTCTCTGTCTCTGTGTCTCTGTCTCCGTGTCTCTGTCTCTGTGTCTCTGTCTCTGTGTCTAACTCTCCTTGTATCTGTCTCTGTGCCTCTGCCTCTGTCTCCGTGTGTCTTAATCTGTTTCTCAGTCTGTGCGCCTATGTATTTGTGTCTCCGTCTCTGTGTCTCTGTCTCTGTTTATGTCTCTGTCTCCGTCTCCGTCTCTGTGTCTCTGTCCCTGCGTCTCTGTCTCTGTGTCTCTGTCTCTGTGTCTCTGTGTCTCTGTCCCTGTGTCTCTGTCTCTGTGTCTCTGTCTCTGTGTATCTGTCTCTGTGTCTCTGTCTCTGTGTCTCTGTCTCTGTCTCTGTCTCTGTCTCTGTCTCTGTCTCTGTCTCTGTCTCCGTCTCCGTCTCCGTCTCCGTCTCTGTCTCTGTCTCTGTCTCTGTCTCTGTCTCTGTCTCTGTCTCTGTCTCTGTCTCTGTCTCTGCCTCTGTCTCTGTCCCTGTCTCTGTCTCTCTCTCTGTCTCTGTCTCTGCCTCTGCCTCTGCCCCTGTCTCCGGCTCTGTAGCTATGTCTCCATGTCTCTGTCTCTGTCTCTGTGTCTCTGTCTCTGTGTCTCTGTCTCTGTGTCTCTGTCTCTGTGTCTCTGTCTCTGTGTCTCTGTCTCTGTGTCTCTGTCTCTGCGTCTCTGTCTCTGTGTCTCTGTCTCTGTGTCTCTGTCTCTGTGTCTCTGTCCCTTTGTCTCTGTCTCTGTGTCTCTGTCTCTGTGTCTCTGTCTCTGTGTCTCTGTCTCTGTGTCTCTGTCTCTGTCTCTCTCTCTGTCTCTGTCTCTGTCTCTGTCTCTGTCTCTGTCTCTGTCTCTGTCTCTGTCTCTGTCTCTGTCTGTGTCTCTGTCTCTGCCTCTGTCTCTGTCCCCGTCTCTGTCTCTCTCTCTGTCTATGTCTCTTTCTCTGTCTCTGTCTCTCTTTCTCTGTCCCTGTGTTTTTGTCTCTGCCTCTGCCTCTGTCTCTGTCTCTATCTCTCTCTCTGTCTCCGTCTCTGTCTCTGACTCTGTGCCCCTGCCTCTGTGTCTCTGTCTCTGTCTCTGTCTCTGTCTCTGTCTCTGTCTCTGTCTCTGTATCTGTCTCTGCCTCTGTCGCACTCTCTGCCTCTGTCTCTGTCTCTGTCTCTGTCTCTGTCTCTGTCTCTGTCTCTGTCTCTGTCTCTGTCTCTGTCTCTGTCTCTGTCTCTGTCTCTGTCTCTGTCTCTGTCTCTGTCTCTGTCTCTGTCTCTGTCTCTGTCTCTGTCTCTGTCTCTGTCTCTGTCTCTGTCTCTGTCTCTGTCTCTGTCTCCGTCTCCGTCTCTGTGTCTCTGTCTCTGTGTCTCTGTCTCTGTGTCTCTGTCTCTGTGTCTCTGTCTCTGAGTCCCTGTCTCTGTGTCTCTGTCTCTTTGTCTCTGTCTCTGTGTCTCTGTCTCTGTGTCTCTGTCTCTGTGTCTCTGTCTCCGTGTCTCTGTCTCTGTGTCTCTGTCTCTGTGTCTAACTCTCCTTGTATCTGTCTCTGTGCCTCTGCCTCTGTCTCCGTGTGTCTTAATCTGTTTCTCAGTCTGTGCGCCTATGTATTTGTGTCTCCGTCTCTGTGTCTCTGTCTCTGTCTATGTCTCTGTCTCCGTCTCCGTCTCTGTGTCTCTGTCTCTGTGTCTCTGTCTCTGTGTCTCTGTGTCTCTGTCCCTGTGTCTCTGTCTCTGTGTCTCTGTCTCTGTGTATCTGTCTCTGTGTCTCTGTCTCTGTGTCTCTGTCTCTGTCTCTGTCTCTGTCTCTGTCTCCGTCTCCGTCTCCGTCTCCGTCTCTGTCTCTGTCTCTGTCTCTGTCTCTGTCTCTGTCTCTGTCTCTGTCTCTGTCTCTGTCTCTGTCTCTGTCTCTGTCTCTGCCTCTGTCTCTGTCCCTGTCTCTGCCTCTGTCTCTGTCCCTGTCTCTGTCTGTGTCTCTGTCTCTGTGTCTCTGTCTCTGTGTCTAACTCTCCTTGTATCTGTCTCTGTGCCTCTGCCTCTGTCTCCGTGTGTCTTAATCTGTTTCTCAGTCTGTGCGCCTATGTATTTGTGTCTCCGTCTCTGTGTCTCTGTCTCTGTCTATGTCTCTGTCTCCGTCTCCGTCTCTGTGTCTCTGTCTCTGTGTCTCTGTCTCTGTGTCTCTGTCTCTGTGTCTCTGTCTCTGTGTCTCTGTCTCTGTGTCTCTGTGTCTCTGTCCCTCTGTCTCTGTCTCTGTGTCTCTGTCTCTGTGTCTCTGTCTCTGTGTATCTGTCTCTGTGTCTCTGTCTCTGTGTCTCTGTCTCTGTCTCTGTCTCTGTCTCTGTCTCCGTCTCCGTCTCCGTCTCCGTCTCTGTCTCTGTCTCTGTCTCTGTCTCTGTCTCTGTCTCTGTCTCTGTCTCTGTCTCTGTCTCTGTCTCTGTCTCTGCCTCTGTCTCTGTCCCTGCCTCTGTCTCTCTCTCTGTCTCTGTCTCTGTCTCTGTCTCTCTTTCTCTGTCTCTGTGTCTCTGTCTCTGTCTCTGTCTCTGTCTCTGTCTCTGTCTCTGTCTCTGTCTCTGCCTCTGTCTCTGTCCCTGTCTCTGTCTGTGTCTCTGTCTCTGTCTCTGTCTGTGTCTCTGTCTCCCTTTCTCTGTCTCTGTGTCTCTGTCTCTGTCTCTGTCTCTGTCTCTATCTCTCTCTCTGTCTCCGTCTCTGTCTCTGTCTCTGTGCCCCTGTCCCTGTGTCTCTGTCTCTGTGTCTCTGTCTCTGTGTATCTGTCTCTGTGTCTCTATCTCTGCCTCTATCCCTGTCTCTGTCTCTGTCTCTGTCTCTGTCTCTGTCTCTGTCTCTGTCTCTGTCTCTGTCTCTGTCTCTGTCTGTGTCTCTGTCTCTGCCTCTGTGTCTGTCCCTGTCTCTGTCTCTCTCTCTGTCTATGTCTCTTTCTCTGTCTCTGTCTCTCTTTCTCTGTCCCTGTGTTTTTGTCTCTGTCTCTGCCTCTGTCTCTGTCTCTATCTCTCTCTCTGTCTCCGTCTCTGTCTCTGACTCTGTGCCCCTGCCTCTGTGTCTCTGTCTCTGTCTCTGTCTCTGTCTCTGTCTCTGTCTCTGTCTCTGTATCTGTCTCTGCCTCTGTCGCAGTCTCTGCCTCTGTCTCTGTCTCTGTCTCTGTCTCTGTCTCTGTCTCTGTCTCTGTCTCTGTCTCTGTCTCTGTCTCTGTCTCTGTCTCTGTCTCTGTCTCCGTCTCTGTCTCCGTCTCCGTCTCCGTCTCCGTCTCTGTCTCTGTCTCTGTCTCTGTCTCTGTCTCTGTCTCTGTCTCTGTCTCTGTCTCTGTCTCTGCCTCTGTCTCTGTCCCTGTCTCTGTCTCTCTCTCTGTCTCTGTCTCTGTCTCTGTCTCTCTTTCTCTGTCTCTGTGTCTCTGTCTCTGTCTCTGTCTCTGTCTCTGTCTCTGTCTCTGTCTCTGTCTCTGTCTCTGTCTCTGTCTCTGTCTCTGTCTCTGTCTCTGTCTCTGTCTCTGTCTCTGTCTCTGTCTCTGTCTCTGTCTCTGTCTCTGTCTCTGTCTCTGTCTCTGTCTCTGTCTCTGTCTCTGTCTCTGTCTCTGTCTCTGTCTCTGTCTCTGTCTCCGTCTCCGTCTCTGTGTCTCTGTCTCTGTGTCTCTGTCTCTGTGTCTCTGTCTCTGTGTCTCTATCTCTGCCTCTATCTCTGTCTCTGTCTCCGTCTCCGTCTCCGTCTCCGTCTCTGTCTCTGTCTCTGTCTCTGTCTCTGTCTCTGTCTCTGTCCCTGTCTCTGTCTCTGTCTCTGTCTCTGTCTCTGCCTGTGTCTCTGTCCCTGTCTCTGTCTCTCTCTCTGTCTCTGTCTCTGTCTCTGTCTCTCTTTCTCTGTCTCTGTGTCTCTGTCTCTGTCTCTGTCTCTGTCTCTGTCTCTGTCTCTGTCTCTGTCTCTGTCTCTGTGTCTCTGTCTCTGCGTCTCTGTCTCTGTGTCTCTGTCTCTGTGTCTCTGTCTCTGTGTCTCTGTCCCTTTGTCTCTGTCTCTGTGTCTCTGTCTCTGTGTCTCTGTCTCTGTGTCTCTGTCTCTGTGTCTCTGTCTCTGTCTCTGTCTCTGTCTCTGTCTCTGTCTCTGTCTCTGTCTCTGTCTCTGTCTCTGTCTCTGTCTCTGTCTCTGTCTGTGTCTCTGTCTCTGCCTCTGTCTCTGTCCCCGTCTCTGTCTCTCTCTCTGTCTATGTCTCTTTCTCTGTCTCTGTCTCTCTTTCTCTGTCCCTGTGTTTTTGTCTCTGCCTCTGCCTCTGTCTCTGTCTCTATCTCTCTCTCTGTCTCCGTCTCTGTCTCTGACTCTGTGCCCCTGCCTCTGTGTCTCTGTCTCTGTCTCTGTCTCTGTCTCTGTCTCTGTCTCTGTCTCTGTATCTGTCTCTGCCTCTATCGCACTCTCTGCCTCTGTGTCTGTCTCTGTGTCTCTGTCTCCGTGTCTCTCTCTCTGTGTCTCTGTCTCTGTGTCTAACTCTCCTTGTATCTGTCTCTGTGCCTCTGCCTCTGTCTCCGTGTGTCTTAATCTGTTTCTCAGTCTGTGCGCCTATGTATTTGTGTCTCCGTCTCTGTGTCTCTGTCTCTGTCTATGTCTCTGTCTCCGTCTCCGTCTCTGTGTCTCTGTCTCTGTGTCTCTGTCTCTGTGTCTCTGTGTCTCTGTCCCTGTGTCTCTGTCTCTGTGTCTCTGTCTCTGTGTATCTGTCTCTGTGTCTCTGTCTCTGTGTCTCTGTCTCTGTCTCTGTCTCTGTCTCTGTCTCCGTCTCCGTCTCCGTCTCCGTCTCTGTCTCTGTCTCTGTCTCTGTCTCTGTCTCTGTCCCTGTCTCTGTCTCTGTCTCTGTCTCTGTCTCTGTCTCTGTCTCTGCCTCTGTCTCTGTCCCTGTCTCTGTCTCTCTCTCTGTCTCTGTCTCTGTCTCTGTCTCTCTTTCTCTGTCTCTGTGTCTCTGTCTCTGTCTCTGTCTCTGTCTCTGTCTCTGTCTCTGTCTCTGCCTCTGTCTCTGTCCCTGTCTCTGTCTGTGTCTCTGTCTCTGTGTCTCTGTCTCTGTGTCTCTGTCTCCGTGTCTCTGTCTCTGTGTCTCTGTCTCTGTGTCTAACTCTCCTTGTATCTGTCTCTGTGCCTCTGCCTCTGTCTCCGTGTGTCTTAATCTGTTTCTCAGTCTGTGCGCCTATGTATTTGTGTCTCCGTCTCTGTGTCTCTGTCTCTGTCTATGTCTCTGTCTCCGTCTCCGTCTCTGTGTCTCTGTCTCTGTGTCTCTGTCTCTGTGTCTCTGTGTCTCTGTCCCTGTGTCTCTGTCTCTGTGTCTCTGTCTCTGTGTATCTGTCTCTGTGTCTCTGTCTCTGTGTCTCTGTCTCTGTCTCTGTCTCTGTCTCTGTCTCCGTCTCCGTCTCCGTCTCCGTCTCTGTCTCTGTCTCTGTCTCTGTCTCTGTCTCTGTCTCTGTCTCTGTCTCTGTCTCTGTCTCTGTCTCTGTCTCTGTCTCTGCCTCTGTCTCTGTCCCTGTCTCTGCCTCTGTCTCTGTCCCTGTCTCTGTCTGTGTCTCTGTCTCTGTGTCTCTGTCTCTGTGTCTAACTCTCCTTGTATCTGTCTCTGTGCCTCTGCCTCTGTCTCCGTGTGTCTTAATCTGTTTCTCAGTCTGTGCGCCTATGTATTTGTGTCTCCGTCTCTGTGTCTCTGTCTCTGTCTATGTCTCTGTCTCCGTCTCCGTCTCTGTGTCTCTGTCTCTGTGTCTCTGTCTCTGTGTCTCTGTCTCTGTGTCTCTGTCTCTGTGTCTCTGTCTCTGTGTCTCTGTGTCTCTGTCCCTCTGTCTCTGTCTCTGTGTCTCTGTCTCTGTGTCTCTGTCTCTGTGTATCTGTCTCTGTGTCTCTGTCTCTGTGTCTCTGTCTCTGTCTCTGTCTCTGTCTCTGTCTCCGTCTCCGTCTCCGTCTCCGTCTCTGTCTCTGTCTCTGTCTCTGTCTCTGTCTCTGTCTCTGTCTCTGTCTCTGTCTCTGTCTCTGTCTCTGCCTCTGTCTCTGTCCCTGCCTCTGTCTCTCTCTCTGTCTCTGTCTCTGTCTCTGTCTCTCTTTCTCTGTCTCTGTGTCTCTGTCTCTGTCTCTGTCTCTGTCTCTGTCTCTGTCTCTGTCTCTGTCTCTGCCTCTGTCTCTGTCCCTGTCTCTGTCTGTGTCTCTGTCTCTGTCTCTGTCTGTGTCTCTGTCTCCCTTTCTCTGTCTCTGTGTCTCTGTCTCTGTCTCTGTCTCTGTCTCTATCTCTCTCTCTGTCTCCGTCTCTGTCTCTGTCTCTGTGCCCCTGTCCCTGTGTCTCTGTCTCTGTGTCTCTGTCTCTGTGTATCTGTCTCTGTGTCTCTATCTCTGCCTCTATCTCTGTCTCTGTCTCTGTCTCTGTCTCTGTCTCTGTCTCTGTCTCTGTCTCTGTCTCTGTCTCTGTCTCTGTCTCTGTCTGTGTCTCTGTCTCTGCCTCTGTGTCTGTCCCTGTCTCTGTCTCTCTCTCTGTCTATGTCTCTTTCTCTGTCTCTGTCTCTCTTTCTCTGTCCCTGTGTTTTTGTCTCTGTCTCTGCCTCTGTCTCTGTCTCTATCTCTCTCTCTGTCTCCGTCTCTGTCTCTGACTCTGTGCCCCTGCCTCTGTGTCTCTGTCTCTGTCTCTGTCTCTGTCTCTGTCTCTGTCTCTGTCTCTGTATCTGTCTCTGCCTCTGTCGCAGTCTCTGCCTCTGTCTCTGTCTCTGTCTCTGTCTCTGTCTCTGTCTCTGTCTCTGTCTCTGTCTCTGTCTCTGTCTCTGTCTCTGTCTCTGTCTCTGTCTCCGTCTCCGTCTCCGTCTCCGTCTCTGTCTCTGTCTCTGTCTCTGTCTCTGTCTCTGTCTCTGTCTCTGTCTCTGTCTCTGTCTCTGCCTCTGTCTCTGTCCCTGTCTCTGTCTCTCTCTCTGTCTCTGTCTCTGTCTCTGTCTCTCTTTCTCTGTCTCTGTGTCTCTGTCTCTGTCTCTGTCTCTGTCTCTGTCTCTGTCTCTGTCTCTGTCTCTGTCTCTGTCTCTGTCTCTGTCTCTGTCTCTGTCTCTGTCTCTGTCTCTGTCTCTGTCTCTGTCTCTGTCTCTGTCTCTGTCTCTGTCTCTGTCTCTGTCTCTGTCTCTGTCTCTGTCTCTGTCTCTGTCTCCGTCTCCGTCTCTGTGTCTCTGTCTCTGTGTCTCTGTCTCTGTGTCTCTGTCTCTGTGTCTCTATCTCTGCCTCTATCTCTGTCTCTGTCTCCGTCTCCGTCTCCGTCTCCGTCTCTGTCTCTGTCTCTGTCTCTGTCTCTGTCTCTGTCTCTGTCTCTGTCTCTGTCTCTGTCTCTGTCTCTGTCTCTGCCTCTGTCTCTGTCCCTGTCTCTGTCTCTCTCTCTGTCTCTGTCTCTGTCTCTGTCTCTCTTTCTCTGTCTCTGTGTCTCTGTCTCTGTCTCTGTCTCTGTCTCTGTCTCTGTCTCTGTCTCTGTCTCTGTGTCTCTGTCTCTGCGTCTCTGTCTCTGTGTCTCTGTCTCTGTGTCTCTGTCTCTGTGTCTCTGTCCCTTTGTCTCTGTCTCTGTGTCTCTGTCTCTGTGTCTCTGTCTCTGTGTCTCTGTCTCTGTGTCTCTGTCTCTGTCTCTGTCTCTGTCTCTGTCTCTGTCTCTGTCTCTGTCTCTGTCTCTGTCTCTGTCTCTGTCTCTGTCTCTGTCTGTGTCTCTGTCTCTGCCTCTGTCTCTGTCCCCGTCTCTGTCTCTCTCTCTGTCTATGTCTCTTTCTCTGTCTCTGTCTCTCTTTCTCTGTCCCTGTGTTTTTGTCTCTGCCTCTGCCTCTGTCTCTGTCTCTATCTCTCTCTCTGTCTCCGTCTCTGTCTCTGACTCTGTGCCCCTGCCTCTGTGTCTCTGTCTCTGTCTCTGTCTCTGTCTCTGTCTCTGTCTCTGTATCTGTCTCTGCCTCTATCGCACTCTCTGCCTCTGTGTCTGTCTCTGTGTCTCTGTCTCCGTGTCTCTCTCTCTGTGTCTCTGTCTCTGTGTCTAACTCTCCTTGTATCTGTCTCTGTGCCTCTGCCTCTGTCTCCGTGTGTCTTAATCTGTTTCTCAGTCTGTGCGCCTATGTATTTGTGTCTCCGTCTCTGTGTCTCTGTCTCTGTCTATGTCTCTGTCTCCGTCTCCGTCTCTGTGTCTCTGTCTCTGTGTCTCTGTCTCTGTGTCTCTGTGTCTCTGTCCCTGTGTCTCTGTCTCTGTGTCTCTGTCTCTGTGTATCTGTCTCTGTGTCTCTGTCTCTGTGTCTCTGTCTCTGTCTCTGTCTCTGTCTCTGTCTCCGTCTCCGTCTCCGTCTCCGTCTCTGTCTCTGTCTCTGTCTCTGTCTCTGTCTCTGTCCCTGTCTCTGTCTCTGTCTCTGTCTCTGTCTCTGTCTCTGTCTCTGCCTCTGTCTCTGTCCCTGTCTCTGTCTCTCTCTCTGTCTCTGTCTCTGTCTCTGTCTCTCTTTCTCTGTCTCTGTGTCTCTGTCTCTGTCTCTGTCTCTGTCTCTGTCTCTGTCTCTGTCTCTGCCTCTGTCTCTGTCCCTGTCTCTGTCTGTGTCTCTGTCTCTGTGTCTCTGTCTCTGTGTCTAACTCTCCTTGTATCTGTCTCTGTGCCTCTGCCTCTGTCTCCGTGTGTCTTAATCTGTTTCTCAGTCTGTGCGCCTATGTATTTGTGTCTCCGTCTCTGTGTCTCTGTCTCTGTCTATGTCTCTGTCTCCGTCTCCGTCTCTGTGTCTCTGTCTCTGTGTCTCTGTCTCTGTGTCTCTGTCTCTGTGTCTCTGTGTCTCTGTCCCTCTGTCTCTGTCTCTGTGTCTCTGTCTCTGTCTATGTCTCTGTCTCCGTCTCCGTCTCTGTGTCTCTGTCTCTGTGTCTCTGTCTCTGTGTCTCTGTGTCTCTGTCCCTGTGTCTCTGTCTCTGTGTCTCTGTCTCTGTGTATCTGTCTCTGTGTCTCTGTCTCTGTGTCTCTGTCTCTGTCTCTGTCTCTGTCTCTGTCTCTGTCTCTGTCTCCGTCTCCGTCTCCGTCTCCGTCTATGTCTCTGTCTCTGTCTCTGTCTCTGTCTCTGTCCCTGTCTCTGTCTCTGTCTCTGTCTCTGTCTCTGTCTCTGTCTCTGCCTCTGTCTCTGTCCCTGTCTCTGTCTCTCTCTCTGTCTCTGTCTCTGTCTCTGTCTCTCTTTCTCTGTCTCTGTGTCTCTGTCTCTGTCTCTGTCTCTGTCTCTGTCTCTGTCTCTGTCTCTGCCTCTGTCTCTGTCCCTGTCTCTGTCTGTGTCTCTGTCTCTGTGTCTCTGTCTCTGTGTCTAACTCTCCTTGTATCTGTCTCTGTGCCTCTGCCTCTGTCTCCGTGTGTCTTAATCTGTTTCTCAGTCTGTGCGCCTATGTATTTGTGTCTCCGTCTCTGTGTCTCTGTCTCTGTCTATGTCTCTGTCTCCGTCTCCGTCTCTGTGTCTCTGTCTCTGTGTCTCTGTCTCTGTGTCTCTGTCTCTGTGTCTCTGTCTCTGTGTCTCTGTGTCTCTGTCCCTCTGTCTCTGTCTCTGTGTCTCTGTCTCTGTGTATCTGTCTCTGTGTCTCTGTCTCTGTGTCTCTGTCTCTGTCTCTGTCTCTGTCTCTGTCTCCGTCTCCGTCTCCGTCTCCGTCTCTGTCTCTGTCTCTGTCTCTGTCTCTGTCTCTGTCTCTGTCTCTGTCTCTGTCTCTGTCTCTGTCTCTGCCTCTGTCTCTGTCCCTGTCTCTGTCTCTCTCTCTGTCTCTGTCTCTGTCTCTGTCTCTCTTTCTCTGTCTCTGTGTCTCTGTCTCTGTCTCTGTCTCTGTCTCTGTCTCTGTCTCTGTCTCTGTCTCTGCCTCTGTCTCTGTCCCTGTCTCTGTCTGTGTCTCTGTCTCTGTCTCTGTCTGTGTCTCTGTCTCCCTTTCTCTGTCTCTGTGTCTCTGTCTCTGTCTCTGTCTCTGTCTCTATCTCTCTCTCTGTCTCCGTCTCTGTCTCTGTCTCTGTGCCCCTGTCCCTGTGTCTCTGTCTCTGTGTCTCTGTCTCTGTGTATCTGTCTCTGTGTCTCTATCTCTGCCTCTATCTCTGTCTCTGTCTCTGTCTCTGTCTCTGTCTCTGTCTCTGTCTCTGTCTCTGTCTCTGTCTCTGTCTGTGTCTCTGTCTCTGCCTCTGTCTCTGTCCCTGTCTCTGTCTCTCTCTCTGTCTATGTCTCTTTCTCTGTCTCTGTCTCTCTTTCTCTGTCCCTGTGTTTTTGTCTCTGTCTCTGCCTCTGTCTCTGTCTCTATCTCTCTCTCTGTCTCCGTCTCTGTCTCTGACTCTGTGCCCCTGCCTCTGTGTCTCTGTCTCTGTCTCTGTCTCTGTCTCTGTCTCTGTCTCTGTCTCTGTATCTGTCTCTGCCTCTGTCGCAGTCTCTGCCTCTGTCTCTGTCTCTGTCTCTGTCTCTGTCTCTGTCTCTGTCTCTGTCTCTGTCTCTGTCTCTGTCTCTGTCTCTGTCTCTGTCTCTGTCTCTGTCTCTGTCTCTGACTCTGTGCCCCTGCCTCTGTGTCTCTGTCTCTGTCTCTGTCTCTGTCTCTGTCTCTGTCTCTGTCTCTGTATCTGTCTCTGCCTCTGTCGCAGTCTCTGCCTCTGTCTCTGTCTCTGTCTCTGTCTCTGTCTCTGTCTCTGTCTCTGTCTCTGTCTCTGTCTCTGTCTCTGTCTCTGTCTCTGTCTCTGTCTCTGTCTCTGTCTCTGTCTCTGTCTCCGTCTCCGTCTCCGTCTCCGTCTCTGTCTCTGTCTCTGTCTCTGTCTCTGTCTCTGTCTCTGTCTCTGTCTCTGTCTCTGTCTCTGTCTCTGCCTCTGTCTCTGTCCCTGTCTCTGTCTCTCTCTCTGTCTCTGTCTCTGTCTCTGTCTCTGTGTCTCTGTCTCTGTCTCTGTCTCTGTCTCTGTCTCTGTCTCTGTCTCTGTCTCTGTCTCTGTCTCTGTCTCTGTCTCTGTCTCTGTCTCTGTCTCTGTCTCTGTCTCTGTCTCTGTCTCTGTCTCTGTCTCTGTCTCTGTCTCTGTCTCTGTCTCTGTCTCTGTCTCTGTCTCTGTCTCCGTCTCCGTCTCTGTGTCTCTGTCTCTGTGTCTCTGTCTCTGTGTCTCTGTCTCTGTGTCTCTGTCTCTGTGTCTCTGTCTCTGTGTCCCTGTCTCTGTGTCTCTGTCTCTTTGTCTCTGTCTCTGTGTCTCTGTCTCTGTGTCTCTGTCTCTGTGTCTCTGTCTCCGTGTCTCTGTCTCTGTGTCTCTGTCTCTGTGTCTAACTCTCCTTGTATCTGTCTCTGTGCCTCTGCCTCTGTCTCCGTGTGTCTTAATCTGTTTCTCAGTCTGTGCGCCTATGTATTTGTGTCTCCGTCTCTGTGTCTCTGTCTCTGTCTATGTCTCTGTCTCCGTCTCCGTCTCTGTGTCTCTGTCTCTGTGTCTCTGTCTCTGTGTCTCTGTCTCTGTGTCTCTGTGTCTCTGTCCCTGTGTCTCTGTCTCTGTGTCTCTGTCTCTGTGTATCTGTCTCTGTGTCTCTGTCTCTGTGTCTCTGTCTCTGTCTCTGTCTCTGTCTCTGTCTCTGTCTCTGTCTCTGTCTCCGTCTCCGTCTCCGTCTCCGTCTCTGTCTCTGTCTCTGTCTCTGTCTCTGTCTCTGTCTCTGTCTCTGTCTCTGTCTCTGTCTCTGCCTCTGTCTCTGTCCCTGTCTCTGTCTCTCTCTCTGTCTCTGTCTCTGCCTCTGCCTCTGCCCCTGTCTCCGGCTCTGTAGCTATGTCTCCATGTCTCTGTCTCTGTCTCTGTGTCTCTGTATCTGTGTCTCTGTCTCTGTGTCTCTGTCTCTGTGTCTCTGTCTCTGTGTCTCTGTCTCTGTGTCTCTGTCTCTGCGTCTCTGTCTCTGTGTCTCTGTCTCTGTGTCTCTGTCTCTGTGTCTCTGTCCCTTTGTCTCTGTCTCTGTGTCTCTGTCTCTGTGTCTCTGTCTCTGTGTCTCTGTCTCTGTGTCTCTGTCTCTGTGTCTCTGTCTCTGTCTCTGTCTCTGTCTCTGTCTCTGTCTCTGTCTCTGTCTCTGTCTCTGTCTCTGTCTGTGTCTCTGTCTCTGCCTCTGTCTCTGTCCCCGTCTCTGTCTCTCTCTCTGTCTATGTCTCTTTCTCTGTCTCTGTCTCTCTTTCTCTGTCCCTGTGTTTTTGTCTCTGCCTCTGCCTCTGTCTCTGTCTCTATCTCTCTCTCTGTCTCCGTCTCTGTCTCTGACTCTGTGCCCCTGCCTCTGTGTCTCTGTCTCTGTCTCTGTCCCTGTCTCTGTCTCTGTCTCTGTCTCTGTATCTGTCTCTGCCTCTGTCGCACTCTCTGCCTCTGTCTCTGTCTCTGTCTATGTCTCTGTCTCTGTCTCTGTCTCTGTCTCTGTCTCTGTCTCTGTCTCTGTCTCTGTCTCTGTCTCTGTCTCTGTCTCTGTCTCTGTCTCTGTCTCTGTCTCTGTCTCTGTCTCTGTCTCTGTCTCTGTCTCTGTCTCTGTCTCTGTCTCTGTCTCTGTCTCTGTCTCTGTCTCTGTCTCTGTCTCTGTCTCTGTCTCCGTCTCCGTCTCTGTGTCTCTGTCTCTGTGTCTCTGTCTCTGTGTCTCTGTCTCTGTGTCTCTGTCTCTGTGTCCCTGTCTCTGTGTCTCTGTCTCTTTGTCTCTGTCTCTGTGTCTCTGTCTCTGTGTCTCTGTCTCTGTGTCTCTGTCTCCGTGTCTCTGTCTCTGTGTCTCTGTCTCTGTGTCTAACTCTCCTTGTATCTGTCTCTGTGCCTCTGCCTCTGTCTCCGTGTGTCTTAATCTGTTTCTCAGTCTGTGCGCCTATGTATTTGTGTCTCCGTCTCTGTGTCTCTGTCTCTGTCTATGTCTCTGTCTCCGTCTCCGTCTCTGTGTCTCTGTCTCTGTGTCTCTGTCTCTGTGTCTCTGTGTCTCTGTCCCTGTGTCTCTGTCTCTGTGTCTCTGTCTCTGTGTATCTGTCTCTGTGTCTCTGTCTCTGTGTCTCTGTCTCTGTCTCTGTCTCTGTCTCTGTCTCCGTCTCCGTCTCCGTCTCCGTCTCTGTCTCTGTCTCTGTCTCTGTCTCTGTCTCTGTCTCTGTCTCTGTCTCTGTCTCTGTCTCTGCCTCTGTCTCTGTCCCTGTCTCTGTCTCTCTCTCTGCCTCTGTCTCTGTCTCTGTCTCTCTTTCTCTGTCTCTGTGTCTCTGTCTCTGTCTCTGTCTCTGTCTCTGTCTCTGTCTCTGTCTCTGCCTCTGTCTCTGTCCCTGTCTCTGTCTGTGTCTCTGTCTCTGTGTCTCTGTCTCTGTGTCTAACTCTCCTTGTATCTGTCTCTGTGCCTCTGCCTCTGTCTCCGTGTGTCTTAATCTGTTTCTCAGTCTGTGCGCCAATGTATTTGTGTCTCCGTCTCTGTGTCTCTGTCTCTGTCTATGTCTCTGTCTCCGTCTCCGTCTCTGTGTCTCTGTCTCTGTGTCTCTGTCTCTGTGTCTCTGTCTCTGTGTCTCTGTCTCTGTGTCTCTGTGTCTCTGTCCCTCTGTCTCTGTCTCTGTGTCTCTGTCTCTGTGTATCTGTCTCTGTGTCTCTGTCTCTGTGTCCCTGTCTCTGTCTCTGTCTCTGTCTCTGTCTCCGTCTCCGTCTCCGTCTCCGTCTCTGTCTCTGTCTCTGTCTCTGTCTCTGTCTCTGTCTCTGTCTCTGTCTCTGTCTCTGTCTCTGTCTCTGTCTCTGCCTCTGCCTCTGTCTCTGTCCCTGTCTCTGTCTCTCTCTCTGTCTCTGTCTCTGTCTCTGTCTCTCTTTCTCTGTCTCTGTGTCTCTGTCTCTGTCTCTGTCTCTGTCTCTGTCTCTGTCTCTGTCTCTGCCTCTGCCTCTGTCTCTGTCCCTGTCTCTGTCTGTGTCTCTGTCTCTGTCTCTGTCTGTGTCTCTGTCTCCCTTTCTCTGTCTCTGTGTCTCTGTCTCTGTCTCTGTCTCTGTCTCTATCTCTCTCTCTGTCTCCGTCTCTGTCTCTGTCTCTGTGCCCCTGTCCCTGTGTCTCTGTCTCTGTGTCTCTGTCTCTGTGTATCTGTCTCTGTGTCTCTATCTCTGCCTCTATCTCTGTCTCTGTCTCTGTCTCTGTCTCTGTCTCTGTCTCTGTCTCTGTCTCTGTCTCTGTCTCTGTCTGTGTCTCTGTCTCTGCCTCTGTCTCTGTCCCTGTCTCTGTCTCTCTCTCTGTCTATGTCTCTTTCTCTGTCTCTGTCTCTCTTTCTCTGTCCCTGTGTTTTTGTCTCTGTCTCTGCCTCTGTCTCTGTCTCTATCTCTCTCTCTGTCTCCGTCTCTGTCTCTGACTCTGTGCCCCTGCCGCTGTGTCTCTGTCTCTGTCTCTGTCTCTGTCTCTGTCTCTGTCTCTGTATCTGTCTCTGCCTCTGTCGCAGTCTCTGTCTCTGTCTCTGTCTCTGTCTCTGTCTCTGTCTCTGTCTCTGTCTCTGTCTCTGTCTCTGTCTCTGTCTCTGTCTCTGTCTCTGTCTCTGTCTCCGTCTCCGTCTCCGTCTCCGTCTCCGTATCCGTCTCTGTCTCTGTCTCTGTCTCTGTCTCTGTCTCTGTCTCTGTCTCTGTCTCTGTCTCTGTCTCTGTCTCTGTCTCTGTCTCTGTCTCTGTCTCTGTCTCTGTCTCTGTCTCTGTCTCTGTCTCTGTCTCTGTCTCCGTCTCCGTCTCTGTGTCTCTGTCTCTGTGTCTCTGTCTCTGTGTCTCTGTCTCTGTGTCTCTGTCTCTGTGTCTCTGTCTCTGTGTCTCTGTCTCTGTGTCTCTGTCTCTGTGTCTCTGTCTCTGTGTCTCTGTCTCTGTGTCCCTGTCTCTGTGTCTCTGTCTCTGTGTCTCTGTCTCTGTGTCTCTGTCTCTGTGTCTCTGTCTCTGTGTCTCTGTCTCCGTGTCTCTGTCTCTGTGTCTCTGTCTCTGTGTCTAACTCTCCTTGTATCTGTATCTGTGCCTCTGCCTCTGTCTCCGTGTGTCTTAATCTGTTTCTCAGTCTGTGCGCCTATGTATTTGTGTCTCCGTCTCTGTGTCTCTGTCTCTGTCTCTGTCTCTGTCTCCGTCTCCGTCTCTGTGTCTCTGTCTCTGTGTCTCTGTCTCTGTGTCTCTGTCTCTGTGTCTCTGTCTCTGTGTCTCTGTCTCTGTGTCTCTGTGTCTCTGTCCCTGTGTCTCTGTCTCTGTGTCTCTGTCTCTGTGTCTCTGTGTCTCTGTCCCTGTGTCTCTGTCTCTGTGTCTCTGTCTCTGTGTATCTGTCTCTGTGTCTCTGTCTCTGTGTCTCTGTCTCTGTCTCTGTCTCTGTCTCTGTCTCCGTCTCCGTCTCCGTCTCCGTCGCTGTCTCTGTCTCTGTCTCTGTCTCTGTCTCTGTCTCTGCCTCTGTCTCTGTCTCTGTCTCTGTCTCTGTCTCTGTCTCTGCCTCTGTCTCTGTCCCTGTCTCTGTCTCTCTCTCTGTCTCTGTCTCTGTCTCTGTCTCTCTATCTCTGTCTCTGTGTCTCTGTCTCTGTCTCTGTCTCTGCCTCTGTCTCTGCCTCTGTCTCTGTCCCTGTCTCTGTCCCTGTCTCTGTCTGTGTCTCTGTCTCTGTGTCTGTCTGTGTCTCTGTCTCTCTTTCTCTGTCTCTGTGTCTCTGTCTCTGTCTCTGTCTCTGTCTCTATCTCTCTCTCTGTCTCCGTCTCTGTCTCTGTCTCTGTGCCCCTGTCCCTGTGTCTCTGTCTCTGTGCCTCTGCCTCTGTCTCCGTGTGTCTTAATCTGTTTCTCAGTCTGTGCGCCTATGTATCTGTGTCTCCGTCTCTGTGTCTCTGTCTCTGTCTCTGTCTCTGTCTCTATCTCTCTCTCTGTCTCCGTCTCTGTCTCTGTCTCTGTGCCCCTGTCTCTGTGTCTCTGTCTCTGTGTCTCTGTCTCTGTGTATCTGTCTCTGTGTCTCTATCTCTGTCTCTGTCTCTGTCTCTGTCGCTGTCTCTGCCTCTGTCTCTGTCTCTGTCTCTGTCTCTGTCTCTGTCTCTGCCTCTGTCTCTGTCTCTGTCTCAGTCTCTGCCTCTGTCTCTGTCTCTGTCTCTGTCTCTGTCTCTGTCTCTGTCTCTGTCTCTGTCTCTGTCTCTGTCTCTGTCTCTGTCTCTGTCTCTGTCCCTGTCTCTGTCTCTGTCTCTGTCTCTGTCTCTGTCTCTGTCTCTGTCTCTGTCTCTGTCTCTGTCTCTGTCTCTGTCTCTGTCTCTGTCTCTGTCTCTGTCTCTGTCGCTGTCTCTGCCTCTGTCTCTGTCTCTGTCTCTGTCTCTGTCTCTGTCTCTGCCTCTGTCTCTGTCTCTGTCTCAGTCTCTGCCTCTGTCTCTGTCTCTGTCTCTGTCTCTGTCTCTGTCTCTGTCTCCGTCTCTGTCTCTGTCTCTGTGCCCCTGTCTCTGTGTCTCTGTCTCTGTGTCTCTGTCTCTGTGTATCTGTCTCTGTGTCTCTATCTCTGTCCCTGTCTCTGTCTCCGCCTCTGTCCCTGTCTCTGCCTCTGCCTCTGCCTCTGTCTCCGTCTCTGTAGCTATGTCTCCGTGTCTCTCTCTCTGTGTCTCTGTCTCTTTATCTCTGTCTCTGTGTCTCTGTATCTGTGTCTCTGTCTCTGTGTCTCAGTCTCTGTGTCTCTGTCTCTGTGTCTCTGTCTCTGTGTCTCTGTCTCTGTGTCTCTGTCTCTGTGTCTCTGTCTCTGTGTCTCTGTCTCTGTGTCTCTGTCTCTGTGTCTCTGTCTCTGTGTCTCTGTCTCTGTGTCTCTGTCTCTGTGTCTCTGTCTCTGTGTCTCTGTCTCTGTGTCTCTGTCTCTGTGTCTCTGTCTCTGTGTCTCTGTCTCTGTCTCTGTCTCTGTCTCTGTGTCTCTGTCTCTGTGTCTCTGTCTCTGTGTCTCTGTCTCTGTGTCTCTGTCTCTGTGCCTCTGTCTCTGTGCCTCTGTCTCTGTGTCTCTGTCTCTGTGTCTCTGTCTCTGTGTCTCTGTCCCTGTGTCTCTGTCTCTGTGTCTCTGTCTCTGTGTCTCTGTCTCTGTGTCTCTGTCTCTGTGTCTCTGTCTCTGTGTCTCTGTATCTGTGTCTCTGTGTCTCTGTCTCTGTGTCTCTGTCTCTGTGTCTCTGTCTCTGTGTCTCTGTCTCTGTGTCTCTGTCTCTGTGTCTCTGTCTCTGTGTCTCTGTCTCTGTGTCTCTGTCTCCGTGTCTCTGTCTCTGTGTCTCTGTCTCTGTGTCTCTGTCTCTGTGTCTCTGTCTCTGTGTCTCTGTCTCTGTGTCTCTGTCTCTGTGTCTCTGTCTCTGTGTCTCTGTCTCTGTGTCTCTGTCTCTGTGTCTAAGTCTCCTTGTGTCTGTCTCTGTGTCTCTGCCTCTGTCTCCGTGTGTCTTAATCTGTGTCTCTGTCTGTGCGCCTATGTATCTGTGACTCCGTCCCTGTGCCTGTGGCTCTGTCTCTGTATCTCTGTCTCTGTCTCTGCCTCTGTCGCTGTCTCTGCCTCTGTCTCTGTCTCTATCTCTGTCTATGTCTCTGTCTCTGTCTCTGTCTCTGTCTCTGTCTCTGTCTCTGTCTCTGTCTCTGTCTCTGTCTCTGTCTCTGTCTCTGTGTCTCTGTCTCTGTGTCTCTGTCTCTGTGTCTCTGTCTCTGTGTCTCTGTCTCTGTGTCTAAGTCTCCTTGTGTCTGTCTCTGTGTCTCTGCCTCTGTCTCCGTGTGTCTTAATCTGTGTCTCTGTCTGTGCGCCTATGTATCTGTGACTCCGTCTCTGTGCCTGTGGCTCTGTCTCTGTATCTCTGTCTCTGTCTCTGCCTCTGTCTCCGTCTCTACCTACGTCTCTGTCTCTGTCTCTGTGTCTCTGTCTCTTTGTCTCTGTCTCTGTGTCTCTGTCTCGGTGTCTCTGTCTCTGTGTCTCTGTCTCCGTGTCTCTGTCTCTGTGTCTCTGTCTCTGTGTCTAACTCTCCTTGTATCTGTCTCTGTGCCTCTGCCTCTGTCTCCGTGTGTCTTAATCTGTTTCTCAGTCTGTGCGCCTATGTATTTGTGTCTCCGTCTCTCTGTCTCTGTCTCTGTCTCTGTCTCTGTCTCCGTCTCCGTCTCTGTGTCTCTGTCTCTGTGTCTCTGTCTCTGTGTCTCTGTCTCTGTGTCTCTGTCTCTGTGTCTCTGTCTCTGTGTCTCTGTCTCTGTGTCTCTGTCTCTGTGTCTCTGTCTCTGTGTCTCTGTCTCTGTGTCTCTGTCTCTGTGTCTCTGTCTCTGTGTCTCTGCGTCTCTGTCCCTGTGTCTCTGTCCCTGTGTATCTGTCTCTGTGTCTCTGTCTCTGTGTCTCTGTCTCTGTCTCTGTCTCTGTCTCTGTCTCCGTCTCCGTCTCCGTCTCTGTCTCTGTCTCTGTCTCTGTCTCTGTCTCTGTCTCTGTCTCTGTCTCCGTCTCTGTCTCTGCCTCTGTCTCTGTCTCTGTCTCTGCCTCTGTCTCTGTCTCTGTCTCCGACTCTGTCTCTGCCTCTGTCTCTGTCCCTGTCTCTGTCTGTGTCTCTGTCTCTGTCTCTGTCTGTGTCTCTGTCTCTCTTTCTCTGTCTCTCTGTCTCTGCCTCTGTCTCTGTCCCTGTCTCTGTCTGTGTCTCTGTCTCTGTCTCTGTCTGTGTCTCTGTCTCTCTTTCTCTGTCTCTGTGTCTCTGTCTCTGTCTCTGTCTCTGTCTCTGTCTCTATCTCTCTCTCTGTCTCCGTCTCTGTCTCTGTCTCTGTGCCCCTGTCCCTGTGTCTCTGTCTCTGTGTCTCTGTCTCTGTGTATCTGTCTCTGTGTCTCTATCTCTGCCTCTATCTCTGTCTCTGTCTCTGTCTCTGTCTCTGTCTCTGTCTCTGTCTCTGTCTCTGTCTCTGTCTCTGTCTCTGTCTCTGTCTCTGTATCCGTCTCTGTCTCTGTCTCTGTCTCTGTCTCTGTCTCTGTCTCTGTCTCTGTCTCTGTCTCTGTCTCTGTCTCTGTCTCTGTCTCTGTCTCTGTCTCTGACTCTGTTTCTGTCTCTGTCTCTGTCTCTGTCTCTGTGTCTCTGTCTCTGCGTCTCTGTCTCTGTGTCTCTGTCTCTGTGTCTCTGTCTCTGTGTCTAAGTCTCCTTGTGTCTGTCTCTGTGTCTCTGCCTCTGTCTCCGTGTGTCTTAATCTGTGTCTCTGTCTGTGCGCCTATGTATCTGTGACTCCGTCCCTGTGCCTGTGGCTCTGTCTCTGTATCTCTGTCTCTGTCTCTGCCTCTGTCGCTGTCTCTGCCTCTGTCTCTGTCTCTATCTCTGTCTATGTCTCTGTCTCTGTCTCTGTCTCTGTCTCTGTCTCTGTCTCTGTCTCTGTCTCTGTCTCTGTCTCTGTCTCTGTCTCTGTGTCTCTGTCTCTGTGTCTCTGTCTCTGTGTCTCTGTCTCTGTGTCTCTGTCTCTGTGTCTAAGTCTCCTTGTGTCTGTCTCTGTGTCTCTGCCTCTGTCTCCGTGTGTCTTAATCTGTGTCTCTGTCTGTGCGCCTATGTATCTGTGACTCCGTCTCTGTGCCTGTGGCTCTGTCTCTGTATCTCTGTCTCTGTCTCTGCCTCTGTCTCCGTCTCTACCTACGTCTCTGTCTCTGTCTCTGTGTCTCTGTCTCTTTGTCTCTGTCTCTGTGTCTCTGTCTCGGTGTCTCTGTCTCTGTGTCTCTGTCTCCGTGTCTCTGTCTCTGTGTCTCTGTCTCTGTGTCTAACTCTCCTTGTATCTGTCTCTGTGCCTCTGCCTCTGTCTCCGTGTGTCTTAATCTGTTTCTCAGTCTGTGCGCCTATGTATTTGTGTCTCCGTCTCTCTGTCTCTGTCTCTGTCTCTGTCTCTGTCTCCGTCTCCGTCTCTGTGTCTCTGTCTCTGTGTCTCTGTCTCTGTGTCTCTGTCTCTGTGTCTCTGTCTCTGTGTCTCTGTCTCTGTGTCTCTGTCTCTGTGTCTCTGTCTCTGTGTCTCTGTCTCTGTGTCTCTGTCTCTGTGTCTCTGTCTCTGTGTCTCTGCGTCTCTGTCCCTGTGTCTCTGTCCCTGTGTATCTGTCTCTGTGTCTCTGTCTCTGTGTCTCTGTCTCTGTCTCTGTCTCTGTCTCTGTCTCCGTCTCCGTCTCCGTCTCTGTCTCTGTCTCTGTCTCTGTCTCTGTCTCTGTCTCTGTCTCTGTCTCCGTCTCTGTCTCTGCCTCTGTCTCTGTCTCTGTCTCTGCCTCTGTCTCTGTCTCTGTCTCCGACTCTGTCTCTGCCTCTGTCTCTGTCCCTGTCTCTGTCTGTGTCTCTGTCTCTGTCTCTGTCTGTGTCTCTGTCTCTCTTTCTCTGTCTCTCTGTCTCTGCCTCTGTCTCTGTCCCTGTCTCTGTCTGTGTCTCTGTCTCTGTCTCTGTCTGTGTCTCTGTCTCTCTTTCTCTGTCTCTGTGTCTCTGTCTCTGTCTCTGTCTCTGTCTCTGTCTCTATCTCTCTCTCTGTCTCCGTCTCTGTCTCTGTCTCTGTGCCCCTGTCCCTGTGTCTCTGTCTCTGTGTCTCTGTCTCTGTGTATCTGTCTCTGTGTCTCTATCTCTGCCTCTATCTCTGTCTCTGTCTCTGTCTCTGTCTCTGTCTCTGTCTCTGTCTCTGTCTCTGTCTCTGTCTCTGTCTCTGTCTCTGTCTCTGCCTCTGTCGCTGTCTCTGCCTCTGTCTCTGTCTCTGTCTCTGTCTCTGTCTCTGTCTCTGTCTCTGTCTCTGTCTCTGTCTCTGTCTCTGTCTCTGTCTCTGTCTCTGTCTCTGTGTCTCTGTCTCTGTGTCTCTGTTTCTGTGTCTAAGTCTCCGGGTCTCTGTCTCTGTGTCTCTGCCTCTGTGTCTAAGTCTCCGGGTCTCTGTCCCTGTGTCTCTGCCTCTGTCTCCGTGTGTCTTAATCTGTGTCTCTGTCTGTGCGCCTATGTATCTGTGACTCCGTCTCTGTGTCTGTGGCTCTTTGTCCCTGTCTCTGTCTCTGTCTCTGTCTCTGTCTCTGTCTCTGTCTCTGTCTCTGTCTCTGTCTCTGTCTCTGTCTCTGTCTCTGTCTCTGTCTCTGTCTCTGTCTCTGTCTCTGTCTCTGTCTCTGTCTCTGTCTCTGTCTCTGTCTCTGTCTCTGTCTCTGTCCCTGTCTCTGTCTCTGCCTCTGTCTCTGTATCTGTCTCTGTCTCTGTCTCTGTCTCTGTCTCTGTCTCTGTCTCTGTCTCTGCCTCTGTCGCTGTCTCTGCCTCTGTCTCTGTCTCTGTCTCTGTCTCTGTCTCTGTCTCTGTCTCTGTCTCTGCCTCTGTCTCTGTCCCTGTCTCTGTCTGTGTCACTGTCTCTGTCTCTGCCTGTGTCTCTGTCTCCCTTTCTCTGTCTCTGTGTCTCTGTCTCTGTCTCTGTCTCTGTCTCTATCTCTCTCTCTGTCTCCGTCTCTGTCTCTGTCTCTGTGCCCCTGTCCCTGTGTCTCTGTCTCTGTGTCTCTGTCTCTGTGTATCTGTCTCTGTGTCTCTATCTCTGCCTCTATCTCTGTCTCTGTCTCTGTCTCTGTCTCTGTCTCTGTCTCTGTCTCTGTCTCTGTCTCTGTCTGTGTCTCTGTCTCTGCCTCTGTCTCTGTCCCTGTCTCTGTCTCTCTCTCTGTCTATGTCTCTTTCTCTGTCTCTGTCTCTCTTTCTCTGTCCCTGTGTTTTTGTCTCTGTCTCTGCCTCTGTCTCTGTCTCTATCTCTCTCTCTGTCTCCGTCTCTGTCTCTGACTCTGTGCCCCTGCCTCTGTGTCTCTGTCTCTGTCTCTGTCTCTGTCTCTGTCTCTGTCTCTGTCTCTGTATCTGTCTCTGCCTCTGTCGCAGTCTCTGCCTCTGTCTCTGTCTCTGTCTCTGTCTCTGTCTCTGTCTCTGTCTCTGTCTCTGTCTCTGTCTCTGTCTCTGTCTCTGTCTCTGTCTCTGTCTCTGTCTCCGTCTCCGTCTCCGTCTCCGTCTCCGTCTCTGTCTCTGTCTCTGTCTCTGTCTCTGTCTCTGTCTCTGTCTCTGTCTCTGCCTCTGTCTCTGTCCCTGTCTCTGTCTCTGTCCCTGTCTCTGTCTCTCTCTCTGTCTCTGTCTCTGTCTCTGTCTCTCTTTCTCTGTCTCTGTGTCTCTGTCTCTGTCTCTGTCTCTGTCTCTGTCTCTGTCTCTGTCTCTGTCTCTGTCTCTGTCTCTGTCTCTGTCTCTGTCTCTGTCTCTGTCTCTGTCTCTGTCTCTGTCTCTGTCTCTGTCTCTGTCTCTGTCTCTGTCTCTGTCTCCGTCTCCGTCTCTGTGTCTCTGTCTCTGTGTCTCTGTCTCTGTGTCTCTGTCTCTGTGTCTCTGTCTCTGTGTCTCTGTCTCTGTGTCTCTGTCTCTGTGTCCCTGTCTCTGTGTCTCTGTCTCTTTGTCTCTGTCTCTGTGTCTCTGTCTCTGTGTCTCTGTCTCTGTGTCTCTGTCTCCGTGTCTCTGTCCCTTTGTCTCTGTCTCTGTGTCTCTGTCTCTGCGTCTCTGTCTCTGTGTCTCTGTCTCTGTGTCTCTGTCTCTGTGTCTCTGTCCCTTTGTCTCTGTCTCTGTGTCTCTGTCTCTGTGTCTCTGTCTCTGTGTCTCTGTCTCTGTGTCTCTGTCTCTGTCTCTCTCTCTGTCTCTGTCTCTGTCTCTGTCTCTGTCTCTGTCTCTGTCTCTGTCTCTGTCTGTGTCTCTGTCTCTGCCTCTGTCTCTGTCCCCGTCTCTGTCTCTCTCTCTGTCTATGTCTCTTTCTCTGTCTCTGTCTCTCCTTCTCTGTCCCTGTGTTTTTGTCTCTGCCTCTGCCTCTGTCTCTGTCTCTATCTCTCTCTCTGTCTCCGTCTCTGTCTCTGACTCTGTGCCCCTGCCTCTGTGTCTCTGTCTCTGTCTCTGTCTCTGTCTCTGTCTCTGTCTCTGTCTCTGTATCTGTCTCTGCCTCTGTCGCACTCTCTGCCTCTGTCTCTGTCTCTGTCTCTGTCTCTGTCTCTGTCTCTGTCTCTGTCTCTGTCTCTGTCTCTGTCTCTGTCTCTGTCTCTGTCTCTGTCTCTGTCTCTGTCTCTGTCTCTGTCTCTGTCTCTGTCTCTGTCTCTGTCTCTGTCTCTGTCTCTGTCTCTGTCTCTGTCTCTGTCTCTGTCTCTGTCTCTGTCTCTGTCTCTGTCTCTGTCTCCGTCTCCGTCTCTGTGTCTCTGTCTCTGTGTCTCTGTCTCTGTGTCTCTGTCTCTGTGTCTCTGTCTCTGAGTCCCTGTCTCTGTGTCTCTGTCTCTTTGTCTCTGTCTCTGTGTCTCTGTCTCTGTGTCTCTGTCTCTGTGTCTCTGTCTCCGTGTCTCTGTCTCTGTGTCTCTGTCTCTGTGTCTAACTCTCCTTGTATCTGTCTCTGTGCCTCTGCCTCTGTCTCCGTGTGTCTTAATCTGTTTCTCAGTCGGTGCGCCTATGTATTTGTGTCTCCGTCTCTGTGTCTCTGTCTCTGTCTATGTCTCTGTCTCCGTCTCCGTCTCTGTGTCTCTGTCTCTGTGTCTCTGTCTCTGTGTCTCTGTGTCTCTGTCCCTGTGTCTCTGTCTCTGTGTCTCTGTCTCTGTGTATCTGTCGCTGTGTCTCTGTCTCTGTGTCTCTGTCTCTGTCTCTGTCTCTGTCTCCGTCTCCGTCTCCGTCTCCGTCTCTGTCTCTGTCTCTGTCTCTGTCTCTGTCTCTGTCTCTGTCTCTGTCTCTGTCTCTGTCTCTGTCTCTGCCTCTGTCTCTGTCCCTGTCTCTGCCTCTGTCTCTGTCCCTGTCTCTGTCTGTGTCTCTGTCTCTGTGTCTCTGTCTCTGTGTCTAACTCTCCTTGTATCTGTCTCTGTGCCTCTGCCTCTGTCTCCGTGTGTCTTAATCTGTTTCTCAGTCTGTGCGCCTATGTATTTGTGTCTCCGTCTCTGTGTCTCTGTCTCTGTCTATGTCTCTGTCTCCGTCTCCGTCTCTGTGTCTCTGTCTCTGTGTCTCTGTCTCTGTGTCTCTGTCTCTGTGTCTCTGTCTCTGTGTCTCTGTGTCTCTGTCCCTCTGTCTCTGTCTCTGTGTCTCTGTCTCTGTGTATCTGTCTCTGTGTCTCTGTCTCTGTGTCTCTGTCTCTGTCTCTGTCTCTGTCTCTGTCTCCGTCTCCGTCTCCGTCTCCGTCTCTGTCTCTGTCTCTGTCTCTGTCTCTGTCTCTGTCTCTGTCTCTGTCTCTGTCTCTGTCTCTGTCTCTGCCTCTGTCTCTGTCCCTGCCTCTGTCTCTCTCTCTGTCTCTGTCTCTGTCTCTGTCTCTCTTTCTCTGTCTCTGTGTCTCTGTCTCTGTCTCTGTCTCTGTCTCTGTCTCTGTCTCTGTCTCTGTCTCTGCCTCTGTCTCTGTCCCTGTCTCTGTCTGTGTCTCTGTCTCTGTCTCTGTCTGTGTCTCTGTCTCCCTTTCTCTGTCTCTGTGTCTCTGTCTCTGTCTCTGTCTCTGTCTCTATCTCTCTCTCTGTCTCCGTCCCTGTCTCTGTCTCTGTGCCCCTGTCCCTGTGTCTCTGTCTCTGTGTCTCTGTCTCTGTGTATCTGTCTCTGTGTCTCTATCTCTGCCTCTATCTCTGTCTCTGTCTCTGTCTCTGTCTCTGTCTCTGTCTCTGTCTCTGTCTCTGTCTCTGTCTCTGTCTCTGTCTGTGTCTCTGTCTCTGCCTCTGTGTCTGTCCCTGTCTCTGTCTCTCTCTCTGTCTATGTCTCTTTCTCTGTCTCTGTCTCTCTTTCTCTGTCCCTGTGTTTTTGTCTCTGTCTCTGCCTCTGTCTCTGTCTCTATCTCTCTCTCTGTCTCCGTCTCTGTCTCTGACTCTGTGCCCCTGCCTCTGTGTCTCTGTCTCTGTCTCTGTCTCTGTCTCTGTCTCTGTCTCTGTCTCTGTCTCTGTCTCTCTTTCTCTGTCTCTGTGTCTCTGTCTCTGTCTCTGTCTCTGTCTCTGTCTCTGTCTCTGTCTCTGTCTCTGTCTCTGTCTCTGTCTCTGTCTCTGTCTCTGTCTCTGTCTCTGTCTCTGTCTCTGTCTCTGTCTCTGTCTCTGTCTCTGTCTCTGTCTCTGTCTCTGTCTCCGTCTCCGTCTCTGTGTCTCTGTCTCTGTGTCTCTGTCTCTGTGTCTCTGTCTCTGTGTCTCTATCTCTGCCTCTATCTCTGTCTCTGTCTCCGTCTCCGTCTCCGTCTCCGTCTCTGTCTCTGTCTCTGTCTCTGTCTCTGTCTCTGTCTCTGTCTCTGTCTCTGTCTCTGTCTCTGTCTCTGTCTCTGCCTCTGTCTCTGTCCCTGTCTCTGTCTCTCTCTCTGTCTCTGTCTCTGTCTCTGTCTCTCTTTCTCTGTCTCTGTGTCTCTGTCTCTGTCTCTGTCTCTGTCTCTGTCTCTGTCTCTGTCTCTGTCTCTGTCTCTGTGTCTCTGTCTCTGCGTCTCTGTCTCTGTGTCTCTGTCTCTGTGTCTCTGTCTCTGTGTCTCTGTCCCTTTGTCTCTGTCTCTGTGTCTCTGTCTCTGTGTCTCTGTCTCTGTGTCTCTGTCTCTGTGTCTCTGTCTCTGTCTCTGTCGCTGTCTCTCTCTCTGTCTATGTCTCTTTCTCTGTCTCTGTCTCTCTTTCTCTGTCCCTGTGTTTTTGTCTCTGCCTCTGCCTCTGTCTCTGTCTCTATCTCTCTCTCTGTCTCCGTCTCTGTCTCTGACTCTGTGCCCCTGCCTCTGTGTCTCTGTCTCTGTCTCTGTCTCTGTCTCTGTCTCTGTCTCTGTCTCTGTATCTGTCTCTGCCTCTATCGCACTCTCTGCCTCTGTCTCTGTCTCTGTCTCTGTCTCTGTCTCTGTCTCTGTCTCTGTCTCTGTCTCTGTCTCTGTCTCTGTCTCTGTCTCTGTCTCTGTCTCTGTCTCTGTCTCTGTCTCTGTCTCTGTCTCTGTCTCTGTCTCTGTCTCTGTCTCTGTCTCTGTCTCTGTCTCTGTCTCTGTCTCTGTCTCTGTCTCTGTCTCTGTCTCTGTCTCCGTCTCCGTCTCTGTGTCTCTGTCTCTGTGTCTCTGTCTCTGTGTCTCTGTCTCTGTGTCTCTGTCTCTGTGTCCCTGTCTCTGTGTCTCTGTCTCTTTGTCTCTGTCTCTGTGTCTCTGTCTCTGTGTCTCTGTCTCTGTGTCTCTGTCTCCGTGTCTCTGTCTCTGTGTCTCTGTCTCTGTGTCTAACTCTCCTTGTATCTGTCTCTGTGCCTCTGCCTCTGTCTCCGTGTGTCTTAATCTGTTTCTCAGTCTGTGCGCCTATGTATTTGTGTCTCCGTCTCTGTGTCTCTGTCTCTGTCTATGTCTCTGTCTCCGTCTCCGTCTCTGTGTCTCTGTCTCTGTGTCTCTGTCTCTGTGTCTCTGTGTCTCTGTCCCTGTGTCTCTGTCTCTGTGTCTCTGTCTCTGTGTATCTGTCTCTGTGTCTCTGTCTCTGTGTCTCTGTCTCTGTCTCTGTCTCTGTCTCTGTCTCCGTCTCCGTCTCCGTCTCCGTCTCTGTCTCTGTCTCTGTCTCTGTCTCTGTCTCTGTCCCTGTCTCTGTCTCTGTCTCTGCCTCTGTCTCTGTCCCTGTCTCTGTCTCTCTCTCTGTCTCTGTCTCTGTCTCTGTCTCTCTTTCTCTGTCTCTGTGTCTCTGTCTCTGTCTCTGTCTCTGTCTCTGTCTCTGTCTCTGTCTCTGCCTCTGTCTCTGTCCCTGTCTCTGTCTCTGTCTCTGCCTCTGTCTCTGTATCTGTCTCTGTCTCTGTCTCTGTCTCTGTCTCTGTCTCTGTCTCTGCCTCTGTCGCTGTCTCTGCCTCTGTCTCTGTCTCTGTCTCTGTCTCTGTCTCTGTCTCTGTCTCTGTCTCTGCCTCTGTCTCTGTCCCTGTCTCTGTCTGTGTCTCTGTCTCTGCCTCTGTCTCTGTCCCTGTCTCTGTCTCTGTCCCTGTCTCTGTCTCTCTCTCTGTCTCTGTCTCTGTCTCTGTCTCTCTTTCTCTGTCTCTGTGTCTCTGTCTCTGTCTCTGTCTCTGTCTCTGTCTCTGTCTCTGTCTCTGTCTCTGTCTCTGTCTCTGTCTCTGTCTCTGTCTCTGTCTCTGTCTCTGTCTCTGTCTCTGTCTCTGTCTCTGTCTCTGTCTCTGTCTCCGTCTCCGTCTCTGTGTCTCTGTCTCTGTGTCTCTGTCTCTGTGTCTCTGTCTCTGTGTCTCTGTCTCTGTGTCTCTGTCTCTGTGTCTCTGTCTCTGTGTCCCTGTCTCTGTCTCTGTCTCCCTTTCTCTGTCTCTGTGTCTCTGTCTCTGTCTCTGTCTCTGTCTCTGTCTCTGTCTCTGTCTCTGTCTCTGTCTCTGTCTCTGTCTCTGCCTCTGTCGCTGTCTCTGCCTCTGTCTCTGTCTCTGTCTCTGTCTCTGTCTCTGTCTCTGTCTCTGTCTCTGTCTCTGTCTCTGTCTCTGTCTCTGTCTCTGTCTCTGTCTCTGTGTCTCTGTCTCTGTGTCTCTGTTTCTGTGTCTAAGTCTCCGGGTCTCTGTCTCTGTGTCTCTGCCTCTGTGTCTAAGTATCCGGGTCTCTGTCCCTGTGTCTCTGCCTCTGTCTCCGTGTGTCTTAATCTGTGTCTCTGTCTGTGCGCCTATGTATCTGTGACTCCGTCTCTGTGTCTGTGGCTCTTTGTCCCTGTCTCTGTCTCTGTCTCTGTCTCTGTCTCTGTCTCTGTCTCTGTCTCTGTCTCTGTCTCTGTCTCTGTCTCTGTCTCTGTCTCTGTCTCTGTCTCTGTCTCTGTCTCTGTCTCTGTCTCTGTCTCTGTCTCTGTCTCTGTCTCTGCCTCTGTCTCTGTATCTGTCTCTGTCTCTGTCTCTGTCTCTGTCTCTGTCTCTGTCTCTGCCTCTGTCGCTGTCTCTGCCTCTGTCTCTGTCTCTGTCTCTGTCTCTGTCTCTGTCTCTGTCTCTGTCTCTGTCTCTGTCTCTGCCTCTGTCTCTGTCCCTGTCTCTGTCTGTGTCACTGTCTCTGTCTCTGCCTGTGTCTCTGTCTCCCTTTCTCTGTCTCTGTGTCTCTGTCTCTGTCTCTGTCTCTGTCTCTATCTCTCTCTCTGTCTCCGTCTCTGTCTCTGTCTCTGTGCCCCTGTCCCTGTGTCTCTGTCTCTGTGTCTCTGTCTCTGTGTATCTGTCTCTGTGTCTCTATCTCTGCCTCTATCTCTGTCTCTGTCTCTGTCTCTGTCTCTGTCTCTGTCTCTGTCTCTGTCTCTGTCTCTGTCTCTGTCTCTGTCTGTGTCTCTGTCTCTGCCTCTGTCTCTGTCCCTGTCTCTGTCTCTCTCTCTGTCTATGTCTCTTTCTCTGTCTCTGTCTCTCTTTCTCTGTCCCTGTGTTTTTGTCTCTGTCTCTGCCTCTGTCTCTGTCTCTATCTCTCTCTCTGTCTCCGTCTCTGTCTCTGACTCTGTGCCCCTGCCTCTGTGTCTCTGTCTCTGTCTCTGTCTCTGTCTCTGTCTCTGTCTCTGTCTCTGTATCTGTCTCTGCCTCTGTCGCAGTCTCTGCCTCTGTCTCTGTCTCTGTCTCTGTCTCTGTCTCTGTCTCTGTCTCTGTCTCTGTCTCTGTCTCTGTCTCTGTCTCTGTCTCTGTCTCTGTCTCTGTCTCTGTCTCTGTCTCCGTCTCCGTCTCCGTCTCCGTCTCTGTCTCTGTCTCTGTCTCTGTCTCTGTCTCTGTCTCTGTCTCTGTCTCTGTCTCTGCCTCTGTCTCTGTCCCTGTCTCTGTCTCTGTCCCTGTCTCTGTCTCTCTCTCTGTCTCTGTCTCTGTCTCTGTCTCTCTTTCTCTGTCTCTGTGTCTCTGTCTCTGTCTCTGTCTCTGTCTCTGTCTCTGTCTCTGTCTCTGTCTCTGTCTCTGTCTCTGTCTCTGTCTCTGTCTCTGTCTCTGTCTCTGTCTCTGTCTCTGTCTCTGTCTCTGTCTCTGTCTCTGTCTCTGTCTCCGTCTCCGTCTCTGTGTCTCTGTCTCTGTGTCTCTGTCTCTGTGTCTCTGTCTCTGTGTCTCTGTCTCTGTGTCTCTGTCTCTGTGTCTCTGTCTCTGTGTCCCTGTCTCTGTGTCTCTGTCTCTTTGTCTCTGTCTCTGTGTCTCTGTCTCTGTGTCTCTGTCTCTGTGTCTCTGTCTCCGTGTCTCTGTCTCTGTGTCTCTGTCTCTGTGTCTAACTCTCCTTGTATCTGTCTCTGTGCCTCTGCCTCTGCCTCCGTGTGTCTTAATCTGTTTCTCAGTCTGTGCGCCTATGTATTTGTGTCTCCGTCTCTGTGTCTCTGTCTCTGTCTATGTCTCTGTCTCCGTCTCCGTCTCTGTGTCTCTGTCTCTGCGTCTCTGTCTCTGTGTCTCTGTCTCTGTGTCTCTGTGTCTCTGTCCCTGTGTCTCTGTCTCTGTGTCTCTGTCTCTGTGTATCTGTCTCTGTGTCTCTGTCTCTGTGTCTCTGTCTCTGTCTCTGTCTCTGTCTCTGTCTCTGTCTCTGTCTCTGTCTCCGTCTCCGTCTCCGTCTCCGTCTCTGTCTCTGTCTCTGTCTCTGTCTCTGTCTCTGTCTCTGTCTCTGTCTCTGTCTCTGTCTCTGGCTCTGTCTCTGTCCCTGTCTCTGTCTCTCTCTCTGTCTCTGTCTCTGCCTCTGCCTCTGCCCCTGTCTCCGGCTCTGTAGCTATGTCTCCATGTCTCTGTCTCTGTCTCTGTGTCTCTGCCTCTGTGTCTCTGTCTCTGTGTCTCTGTCTCTGTGTCTCTGTCTCTGTGTCTCTGTCTCTGTGTCTCTGTCTCTGCGTCTCTGTCTCTGTGTCTCTGTCTCTGTGTCTCTGTCTCTGTGTCTCTGTCCCTTTGTCTCTGTCTCTGTGTCTCTGTCTCTGTGTCTCTGTCTCTGTGTCTCTGTCTCTGTGTCTCTGTCTCTGTCTCTCTCTCTGTCTCTGTCTCTGTCTCTGTCTCTGTCTCTGTCTCTGTCTCTGTCTGTGTCTCTGTCTCTGCCTCTGTCTCTGTCCCCGTCTCTGTCTCTCTCTCTGTCTATGTCTCTTTCTCTGTCTCTGTCTCTCTTTCTCTGTCCCTGTGTTTTTGTCTCTGCCTCTGCCTCTGTCTCTGTCTCTATCTCTCTCTCTGTCTCCGTCTCTGTCTCTGACTCTGTGCCCCTGCCTCTGTGTCTCTGTCTCTGTCTCTGTCTCTGTCTCTGTCTCTGTCTCTGTCTCTGTATCTGTCTCTGCCTCTGTCGCACTCTCTGCCTCTGTCTCTGTCTCTGTCTCTGTCTCTGTCTCTGTCTCTGTCTCTGTCTCTGTCTCTGTCTCTGTCTCTGTCTCTGTCTCTGTCTCTGTCTCTGTCTCTGTCTCTGTCTCTGTCTCTGTCTCTGTCTCTGTCTCTGTCTCTGTCTCTGTCTCTGTCTCTGTCTCTGTCTCTGTCTCTGTCTCTGTCTCTGTCTCTGTCTCTGTCTCTGTCTCCGTCTCCGTCTCTGTGTCTCTGTCTCTGTGTCTCTGTCTCTGTGTCTCTGTCTCTGTGTCTCTGTCTCTGAGTCCCTGTCTCTGTGTCTCTGTCTCTTTGTCTCTGTCTCTGTGTCTCTGTCTCTGTGTCTCTGTCTCTGTGTCTCTGTCTCCGTGTCTCTGTCTCTGTGTCTCTGTCTCTGTGTCTAACTCTCCTTGTATCTGTCTCTGTGCCTCTGCCTCTGTCTCCGTGTGTCTTAATCTGTTTCTCAGTCTGTGCGCCTATGTATTTGTGTCTCCGTCTCTGTGTCTCTGTCTCTGTCTATGTCTCTGTCTCCGTCTCCGTCTCTGTGTCTCTGTCTCTGTGTCTCTGTCTCTGTGTCTCTGTGTCTCTGTCCCTGTGTCTCTGTCTCTGTGTCTCTGTCTCTGTGTATCTGTCTCTGTGTCTCTGTCTCTGTGTCTCTGTCTCTGTCTCTGTCTCTGTCTCTGTCTCCGTCTCCGTCTCCGTCTCCGTCTCTGTCTCTGTCTCTGTCTCTGTCTCTGTCTCTGTCTCTGTCTCTGTCTCTGTCTCTGTCTCTGCCTCTGTCTCTGTCCCTGTCTCTGCCTCTGTCTCTGTCCCTGTCTCTGTCTGTGTCTCTGTCTCTGTGTCTCTGTCTCTGTGTCTAACTCTCCTTGTATCTGTCTCTGTGCCTCTGCCTCTGTCTCCGTGTGTCTTAATCTGTTTCTCAGTCTGTGCGCCTATGTATTTGTGTCTCCGTCTCTGTGTCTCTGTCTCTGTCTATGTCTCTGTCTCCGTCTCCGTCTCTGTGTCTCTGTCTCTGTGTCTCTGTCTCTGTGTCTCTGTCTCTGTGTCTCTGTCTCTGTGTCTCTGTGTCTCTGTCCCTCTGTCTCTGTCTCTGTGTCTCTGTCTCTGTGTATCTGTCTCTGTGTCTCTGTCTCTGTGTCTCTGTCTCTGTCTCTGTCTCTGTCTCTGTCTCCGTCTCCGTCTCCGTCTCCGTCTCTGTCTCTGTCTCTGTCTCTGTCTCTGTCTCTGTCTCTGTCTCTGTCTCTGTCTCTGTCTCTGTCTCTGCCTCTGTCTCTGTCCCTGCCTCTGTCTCTCTCTCTGTCTCTGTCTCTGTCTCTGTCTCTCTTTCTCTGTCTCTGTCTCTGTCTCTGTCTCTGTCTCTGTCTCTGTCTCTGTCTCTGTCTCTGTCTCCGTCTCCGTCTCCGTCTCCGTCTCTGTCTCTGTCTCTGTCTCTGTCTCTGTCTCTGTCTCTGTCTCTGTCTCTGTCTCTGCCTCTGTCTCTGTCCCTGTCTCTGTCTCTGTCCCTGTCTCTGTCTCTCTCTCTGTCTCTGTCTCTGTCTCTGTCTCTCTTTCTCTGTCTCTGTGTCTCTGTCTCTGTCTCTGTCTCTGTCTCTGTCCCTGTCTCTGTCTGTGTCTCTGTCTCTGTCTCTGTCTGTGTCTCTGTCTCCCTTTCTCTGTCTCTGTGTCTCTGTCTCTGTCTCTGTCTCTGTCTCTATCTCTCTCTCTGTCTCCGTCCCTGTCTCTGTCTCTGTGCCCCTGTCCCTGTGTCTCTGTCTCTGTGTCTCTGTCTCTGTGTATCTGTCTCTGTGTCTCTATCTCTGCCTCTATCTCTGTCTCTGTCTCTGTCTCTGTCTCTGTCTCTGTCTCTGTCTCTGTCTCTGTCTCTGTCTCTGTCTCTGTCTCTGTCTGTGTCTCTGTCTCTGCCTCTGTGTCTGTCCCTGTCTCTGTCTCTCTCTCTGTCTATGTCTCTTTCTCTGTCTCTGTCTCTCTTTCTCTGTCCCTGTGTTTTTGTCTCTGTCTCTGCCTCTGTCTCTGTCTCTATCTCTCTCTCTGTCTCCGTCTCTGTCTCTGACTCTGTGCCCCTGCCTCTGTGTCTCTGTCTCTGTCTCTGTCTCTGTCTCTGTCTCTGTCTCTGTCTCTGTCTCTGTCTCTCTTTCTCTGTCTCTGTGTCTCTGTCTCTGTCTCTGTCTCTGTCTCTGTCTCTGTCTCTGTCTCTGTCTCTGTCTCTGTCTCTGTCTCTGTCTCTGTCTCTGTCTCTGTCTCTGTCTCTGTCTCTGTCTCTGTCTCTGTCTCTGTCTCTGTCTCTGTCTCCGTCTCCGTCTCTGTGTCTCTGTCTCTGTGTCTCTGTCTCTGTGTCTCTGTCTCTGTGTCTCTATCTCTGCCTCTATCTCTGTCTCTGTCTCCGTCTCCGTCTCCGTCTCCGTCTCTGTCTCTGTCTCTGTCTCTGTCTCTGTCTCTGTCTCTGTCTCTGTCTCTGTCTCTGTCTCTGTCTCTGCCTCTGTCTCTGTCCCTGTCTCTGTCTCTCTCTCTGTCTCTGTCTCTGTCTCTGTCTCTCTTCCTCTGTCTCTGTGTCTCTGTCTCTGTCTCTGTCTCTGTCTCTGTCTCTGTCTCTGTCTCTGTCTCTGTCTCTGTCTCTGTGTCTCTGTCTCTGCGTCTCTGTCTCTGTGTCTCTGTCTCTGTGTCTCTGTCTCTGTGTCTCTGTCCCTTTGTCTCTGTCTCTGTGTCTCTGTCTCTGTGTCTCTGTCTCTGTGTCTCTGTCTCTGTGTCTCTGTCTCTGTCTCTGTCTCTGTCTCTGTCTCTGTCTCTGTCTCTGTCTCTGTCTCTGTCTCTGTCTCTGTCTCTGTCTCTGTCTCTGTCTGTGTCTCTGTCTCTGCCTCTGTTTCTGTCCCCGTCTCTGTCTCTCTCTCTGTCTATGTCTCTTTCTCTGTCTCTGTCTCTCTTTCTCTGTCCCTGTGTTTTTGTCTCTGCCTCTGCCTCTGTCTCTGTCTCTATCTCTCTCTCTGTCTCCGTCTCTGTCTCTGACTCTGTGCCCCTGCCTCTGTGTCTCTGTCTCTGTCTCTGTCTCTGTCTCTGTCTCTGTATCTGTCTCTGCCTCTATCGCACTCTCTGCCTCTGTCCCTGTCTCTGTCTCTGTCTCTGTCTCTGTCTCTGTCTCTGTCTCTGTCTCTGTCTCTGTCTCTGTCTCTGTCTCTGTCTCTGTCTCTGTCTCTGTCTCTGTCTCTGTCTCTGTCTCTGTCTCTGTCTCTGTCTCTGTCTCTGTCCCTGTCTCTGTCTCTGTCTCTGTCTCTGTCTCTGTCTCTGTCTCTGTCTCTGTCTCTGTCTCTGTCTCTGACTCTGTCTCTGTCTCTGTCTCTGTCTGTGTCTATGTCTCCGACTCCGTCTCCAACTTTGTCTATGTCTCCTACTCCGTCTCCATCTTTGTCTCTCTCTCGGTCTCGGTCTCTATCTATGTCTCTGTCTCAGTCTCTGCTTTGGTCTCCGTCTCTGCCTACGTCTCTGTCTCTGTCTCTGTATCTGTCTCTGTCTCCGTCTCTACCTCTATCTCTGTCTCTGTCTCTGTCTCTGCCTCTGTCTCTGTCTCTGTCTTTGCCTCTGTCTCTGTTTCTGTATCTATGTTTCTGTGTCCCTGTCTCTGTGTCCCTATCTCTGTGCCTCTGTCTATGTGTCTTTGACCCTGTGTCTCTGTCTCTGTGACTCCGTCTCTGTGTCTCTGTGTCTGTGTCCCGGTCTCTGTGTCTCTGTCTCTGTTTCTGTCTCTGTGTCTCTGTCTCTGTCTCTGTCTCTGTCTCTGCCTCTGCCTCTGCCTCTGTCTCCGTTTCTGTGTCTATGTCTCTGTGACTTTGTCTCTGCGTTTCTGTCTCTGTCTCTGCCTCTGCATCTGCCTCTGTCTCCGGTTCTATGCCTATGTCTTCATGTCTCTGTCCCTATGTCTCTGTCTCTGTGAATCTGTCTCTCTGTCTATGTCCCTGTGCCTATGTATCTGTGCCTCTGTCTCTGTGTCTAAGTCTCCTTGTCTCTGTCTCTGTGTCTCTGCCCCTCTCTCCGTGTGGCAGTCTCTGTGTCTCTGTCTCTGTGTCTCTGTCTCTGTGTCTCTGTCTCTGTGTCTCTGTCTCTGTGTCTCTGTCCGTGTCTCCGACTCTGTGTCTCTGTCTCTGTCTCTGTGTCCCACTCTCTGTCTCTGTCTCCGTCTCCGACTCTGTGTCTCTGTCTCTGTCTCTGTGTCCCTCTCTCTGTCTCTGTCTCCGTCTCCGTCTCTGTCTCTGTCTCTGTCTCTGTCTCTGTCTCTGTCTCTGTCTCTGTCTCGGTCTCTGTCTCTGTCTCTGTCTCTGTCTCTGTCTCTGTCTCTGACTCTGTCTCTGTCTCTGTCTCTGTCTGTGTCTCTGTCTCTGTCTCTGCTTCGGTCTCCGTCTCTGCCTACGTCTCTGTCTCTGTCTCTGTGTCTCTGTCTCTGTGTATCTGTCTCTGTGTCTCTGTCTCTGTGTCTCTGTCTCTGCGTCTCTGTCTCTGTGTCTCTGTCTCTCTGTCTCTGTCTCTGTCTCTGTCTCTGTCTCTGTCTCTCTCTCTGTCTCTGTATCTGTCTCTGTCTCTGTCTCTGTCTCTGTCTCTGTCTCTGTCTCTGTCTCTGTCTCTGTCTGTGTCTCTGTTTCTGTCTCTGCTACGGTCTCCGTCTCTGCCTACGTCTCTGTCTCTGTCTCTGTGTCTCTGTCTCTGTGTCTCTGTCTCTGTGTATCTGTCTCTGTGTCTCTGTCTCTGTGTCTCTGTCTCTGCGTCTCTGTCTCTGTGTCTCTGTCTCTCTGTCTCTGTCTCTGTGTCTCTGTCTCTGTGTCTCCGTCTCTGTGTCTCTGTCTCTGTGTCTCTGTCTCTGTGTCTCTGTCTCTGTGTCTCTGTCTCTGTGTCTCTGTCTCTGTGTCTCTGTCTCTGTGTCTCTGTCTCTGTGTCTCTGTCTCTGTGTCTCTGTCTCTGTGTCTCTGTCTCTGTGTCTCTGTCTCTGTGTCTGTGTCTCTGTCTCTGTGTCTCTGTCTCTGTGTCTCTGTCTCTGTGTCTCTGTCTCTGTGTCTCTGTCTCTGTGTCTCTGTCTCTGTGTCTCTGCCTCTGTGTCTCTGTCTCTGTGTCTCTGTCTCTGTGTCTCTGTTTCTGCGTCTAAGTCTCCGGGTCTCTGTCTCTGTGTCTCTGCCTCTGTGTCTAAGTCTCCGGGTCTCTGTCTCTGTGTCTCTGCCTCTCTTTCCGTGTGGCAGTCTCTGTGTCTCTGTCCCAGTGTCTCTGTCTCCGTGTCTCTGTCTCTGTGTCTCTGTCCGTGTCTCCGACTCTGTGTCTCTGTCTCTGTCTCTGTGTCCCTGTCTCTGTCTCCGTCTCCGTCTCCGTCTCTGTCTCTGTCTCTGTCTCTGTCTCTCTCTCTGTCTCTGTATCTGTCTCTGTCTCTGTCTCCGTCTCTGTCTCTGTCTCTGTCTCTGTCTCTGTCTCTGTCTCTGTCTCTGTCTCTGTCTCTGTCTCTGTCTCTGTCTGTGTCTCTGTCTCTGTCTCTGCTTCGGTCTCCGTCTCTGCCTACGTCTCTGTCTCTGTCTCTGTGTCTCTGTCTCTGTGTATCTGTCTCTGTGTCTCTGTCTCTGTGTCTCTGTCTCTGCGTCTCTGTCTCTGTGTCTCTGTCTCTCTGTCTCTGTCTCTGTGTCTCCGTCTCTGTGTCTCTGTCTCTGTGTCTCTGTCTCTGTGTCTCTGTCTCTGTGTCTCTGTCTCTGTGTCTCTGTCTCTGTGTCTCTGTCTCTGTGTCTCTGTCTCTGTGTCTCTGTCTCTGTGTCTCTGTCTCTGTGTCTCTGTCTCTGTGTCTCTGCCTCTGTGTCTCTGTCTCTGTGTCTCTGTCTCTGTGTCTCTGTCTCTGTGTCTCTGTCTCTGTGTCTCTGTCTCTGTGTCTCTGTCTCTGTGTCTCTGTCTCTGTGTCTCTGTCTCTGTGTCTCTGTCTCTGTGTCTCTGTCTCTGTGTCTCTGTCTCTGTGTCTCTGTCTCTGTGTCTCTGTCTCTGTGTCTCTGTCTCTGTGTCTCTGTCTCTGTGTCTCTGTCTCTGTGTCTCTGTCTCTGTGTCTCTGTCTCTGTGTCTCTGTCTCTGTGTCTCTGTCTCTGTGTCTCTGTCTCTGTGTCTCTGTCTCTGTGTCTCTGTCTCTGTGTCTCTGTCTCTGTGTCTCTGTCTCGGTGTCTCTGTCTCTGTGTCTCTGTCTCCGTGTCTCTGTCTCTGTGTCTCTGTCTCTGTGTCTAACTCTCCTTGTATCTGTCTCTGTGCCTCTGCCTCTGTCTCCGTGTGTCTTAATCTGTTTCTCAGTCTGTGCGCCTATGTATTTGTGTCTCCGTCTCTCTGTCTCTGTCTCTGTCTCTGTCTCTGTCTCCGTCTCCGTCTCTGTGTCTCTGTCTCTGTGTCTCTGTCTCTGTGTCTCTGTCTCTGTGTCTCTGTCTCTGTGTCTCTGTCTCTGTGTCTCTGTCTCTGTGTCTCTGTCTCTGTCTCTGTCTCTGTCTCTGTCTCTGTCTCTGTCTCTGTCTCTGTCTCTGTCTCTGCCTCTGTCGCTGTCTCTGCCTCTGTCTCTGTCTCTGTCTCTGTCTCTGTCTCTGTCTCTGTCTCTGTCTCTGTCTCTGTCTCTGTCTCTGTCTCTGTCTCTGTCTCTGTCTCTGTCTCTGTCTCTGTCTCTGTCTCTGTCTCTGTGTCTCTGTCTCTGTGTCTCTGTTTCTGTGTCTAAGTCTCCGGGTCTCTGTCTCTGTGTCTCTGCCTCTGTGTCTAAGTCTCCGGGTCTCTGTCTCTGTGTCTCTGCCTCTGTGTCTAAGTCTCCGGGTCTCTGTCTCTGTGTCTCTGCCTCTGTCTCCGTGTGTCTTAATCTGTGTCTCTGTCTGTGCGCCTATGTATCTGTGACTCCGTCTCTGTGTCTGTGGCTCTTTGTCCCTGTCTCTGTCTCTGTCTCTGTCTCTGTCTCTGTCTCTGTCTCTGTCTCTGTCTCTGTCTCTGTCTCTGTCTCTGTCTCTGTCTCTGTCTCTGTCTCTGTCTCTGTCTCTGTCTCTGTCTCTGTCCCTGTCTCTGTCTCTGTCTCTGTCTCTGTCTCTGTCTCTGTCTCTGTCTCTGTCTCTGTCTCTGTCTCTGTCTCCGTCTCCGTCTCTGTGTCTCTGTGTCTGTGTCTCTGTCTCTGTGTCTCTGTCTCTGTGTCTCTGTCTCTGTGTCTCTGTCTCTGTGTCTCTGTCTCTGTGTCTCTGTCTCTGTGTCTCTGTCTCTGTGTCTCTGTCTCTGTGTCTCTGTCTCTGTGTCTCTGTCTCTGTGTCTCTGTCTCTGTGTCTCTGTGTCTCTGTCCCTGTGTCTCTGTCTCTGTGTCTCTGTCCCTGTGTATCTGTCTCTGTGTCTCTGTCTCTGTGTCTCTGTCTCTGTCTCTGTCTCTGTCTCCGTCTCCGTCTCCGTCTCCGTCTCTGTCTCTGTCTCTGTCTCTGTCTCTGTCTCTGTCTCTGTCTCTGTCTCTGTCTCTGTCTCTGTCTCTGTCTCTGTCTCCGTCTCCGTCTCTGTGTCTCTGTCTCTGTGTCTCTGTCTCTGTGTCTCTGTCTCTGTGTCTCTGTCTCTGTGTCTCTGTCTCTGTGTCTCTGTCTCTGTGTCTCTGTCTCTGTGTCTCTGTCTCTGTGTCTCTGTGTCTCTGTCCCTGTGTCTCTGTCTCTGTGTCTCTGTCCCTGTGTATCTGTCTCTGTGTCTCTGTCTCTGTGTCTCTGTCTCTGTCTCTGTCTCTGTCTCTGTCTCCGTCTCCGTCTCCGTCTCTGTCTCTGTCTCTGTCTCTGTCTCTGTCTCTGACTCTGTCTCTGTCTCTGTCTCTGTCTCTGTCTCTGTCTCTGTCTCTGTCTCTGTCTCTGTCTCTGCCTCTGTCTCTGTCTCTGTCTCCGTCTCTGTCTCTGCCTCTGTCTCTGTCCCTGTCTCTGTCTGTGTCTCTGTCTCTGTCTCCGTCTGTGTCTCTGTCTCTCTTTCTCTGTCTCTGTGTCTCTGTCTCTGTCTCTGTCTCTGTCTCTATCTCTCTCTCTGTCTCCGTCTCTGTCTCTGTCTCTGTGCCCCTATCCCTGTGTCTCTGTCTCTGTGTCTCTGTCTCTGTGTATCTGTCTCTGTGTCTCTATCTCTGCCTCTATCTCTGTCTCTGTCTCTGTCTCTGTCTCTGTCTCTGTCTCTGTCTCTGTCTCTGTCTCTGTCTCTGCCTCTGTCGCTGTCTCTGCCTCTGTCTCTGTCTCTGTCTCTGTCTCTGTCTCTGTCTCTGTCTCTGTCTCTGTCTCTGTCTCTGTCTCTGTCTCTGTCTCTGTCTCTGTCTCTGTCTCTGTCTCCGTCTCCGTCTCTGTGTCTCTGTGTCTGTGTCTCTGTCTCTGTGTCTCTGTCTCTGTGTCTCTGTCTCTGTGTCTCTGTCTCTGTGTCTCTGTCTCTGTGTCTCTGTCTCTGTGTCTCTGTCTCTGTGTCTCTGTCTCTGTGTCTCTGTCTCTGTGTCTCTGTCTCTGTGTCTCTGTGTCTCTGTCCCTGTGTCTCTGTCTCTGTGTCTCTGTCCCTGTGTATCTGTCTCTGTGTCTCTGTCTCTGTGTCTCTGTCTCTGTCTCTGTCTCTGTCTCCGTCTCCGTCTCCGTCTCCGTCTCTGTCTCTGTCTCTGTCTCTGTCTCTGTCTCTGTCTCTGTCTCTGTCTCTGTCTCTGTCTCTGTCTCTGTCTCTGTCTCTGTCTCTGTCTCTGTCTCTGTCTCTGTCTCTGCCTCTGTCTCTGTCTCTGTCTCCGTCTCTGTCTCTGCCTCTGTCTCTGTCCCTGTCTCTGTCTGTGTCTCTGTCTCTGTCTCTGTCTGTGTCTCTGTCTCTCTTTCTCTGTCTCTGTGTCTCTGTCTCTGTCTCTGTCTCTGTCTCTGTCTCTGTCTCTATCTCTCTCTCTGTCTCCGTCTCTGTCTCTGTCTCTGTGCCCCTGTCCCTGTGTCTCTGTCTGTGTGTCTCTGTCTCTGTGTATCTGTCTCTGTGTCTCTATCTCTGCCTCTATCTCTGTCTCTGTCTCTGTCTCTGTCTCTGTCTCTGTCTCTGTCTCTGTCTCTGTCTCTGTCTCTGTCTCTGCCTCTGTCGCTGTCTCTGCCTCTGTCTCTGTCTCTGTCTCTGTCTCTGTCTCTGTCTCTGTCTCTGTCTCTGTCTCTGTCTCTGTCTCTGTCTCTGTCTCTGTCTCTGTCTCTGTCTCTGTCTCTGTCTCTGTCTCTGTGTCTCTGTCTCTGTGTCTCTGTTTCTGTGTCTAAGTCTCCGGGTCTCTGTCTCTGTGTCTCTGCCTCTGTGTCTAAGTCTCCGGGTCTCTGTCTCTGTGTCTCTGCCTCTGTGTCTAAGTCTCCGGGTCTCTGTCTCTGTGTCTCTGCCTCTGTCTCCGTGTGTCTTAATCTGTGTCTCTGTCTGTGCGCCTATGTATCTGTGACTCCGTCTCTGTGTCTGTGGCTCTTTGTCCCTGTCTCTGTCTCTGTCTCTGTCTCTGTCTCTGTCTCTGTCTCTGTCTCTGTCTCTGTCTCTGTCTCTGTCTCTGTCTCTGTCTCTGTCTCTGTCTCTGTCTCTGTCTCTGTCCCTGTCTCTGTCTCTGTCTCTGTCTCTGTCTCTGTCTCTGTCTCTGTCTCTGTCTCTGTCTCTGTCTCTGTCTCCGTCTCCGTCTCTGTGTCTCTGTGTCTGTGTCTCTGTCTCTGTGTCTCTGTCTCTGTGTCTCTGTCTCTGTGTCTCTGTCTCTGTGTCTCTGTCTCTGTGTCTCTGTCTCTGTGTCTCTGTCTCTGTGTCTCTGTCTCTGTGTCTCTGTCTCTGTGTCTCTGTCTCTGTGTCTCTGTGTCTCTGTCCCTGTGTCTCTGTCTCTGTGTCTCTGTCCCTGTGTATCTGTCTCTGTGTCTCTGTCTCTGTGTCTCTGTCTCTGTCTCTGTCTCTGTCTCCGTCTCCGTCTCCGTCTCCGTCTCTGTCTCTGTCTCTGTCTCTGTCTCTGTCTCTGTCTCTGTCTCTGTCTCTGTCTCTGTCTCTGTCTCTGTCTCTGTCTCTGTCTCTGTCTCTGTCTCTGTCTCTGTCTCTGTCTCTGCCTCTGTCTCTGTCTCTGTCTCCGTCTCTGTCTCTGCCTCTGTCTCTGTCCCTGTCTCTGTCTGTGTCTCTGTCTCTGTCTCTGTCTGTGTCTCTGTCTCTCTTTCTCTGTCTCTGTGTCTCTGTCTCTGTCTCTGTCTCTGTCTCTGTCTCTGTCTCTGTCTCTATCTCTCTCTCTGTCTCCGTCTCTGTCTCTGTCTCTGTGCCCCTGTCCCTGTGTCTCTGTCTGTGTGTCTCTGTCTCTGTGTATCTGTCTCTGTGTCTCTATCTCTGCCTCTATCTCTGTCTCTGTCTCTGTCTCTGTCTCTGTCTCTGTCTCTGTCTCTGTCTCTGTCTCTGCCTCTGTCGCTGTCTCTGCCTCTGTCTCTGTCTCTGTCTCTGTCTCTGTCTCTGTCTCTGTCTCTGTCTCTGTCTCTGTCTCTGTCTCTGTCTCTGTCTCTGTCTCTGTCTCTGTCTCTGTCTCTGTCTCTGTCTCTGTGTCTCTGTCTCTGTGTCTCTGTTTCTGTGTCTAAGTCTCCGGGTCTCTGTCTCTGTGTCTCTGCCTCTGTGTCTAAGTCTCCGGGTCTCTGTCTCTGTGTCTCTGCCTCTGTGTCTAAGTCTCCGGGTCTCTGTCTCTGTGTCTCTGCCTCTGTCTCCGTGTGTCTTAATCTGTGTCTCTGTCTGTGCGCCTATGTATCTGTGACTCCGTCTCTGTGTCTGTGGCTCTTTGTCCCTGTCTCTGTCTCTGTCTCTGTCTCTGTCTCTGTCTCTGTCTCTGTCTCTGTCTCTGTCTCTGTCTCTGTCTCTGTCTCTGTCTCTGTCTCTGTCTCTGTCTCTGTCTCTGTCCCTGTCTCTGTCTCTGTCTCTGTCTCTGTCTCTGTATCCGTCTCTGTCTCTGTCTCTGTCTCTGTCTCTGTCTCTGTCTCTGTCTCTGTCTCTGTCTCTGTCTCTGTCTCTGTCTCTGTCTCTGTCTCTGTCTCTGTCTCTGTCTCTGACTCTGTTTCTGTCTCTGTCTCTGTCTCTGTCTCTGTGTCTCTGTCTCTGCGTCTCTGTCTCTGTGTCTCTGTCTCTGTGTCTCTGTCTCTGTGTCTAAGTCTCCTTGTGTCTGTCTCTGTGTCTCTGCCTCTGTCTCCGTGTGTCTTAATCTGTGTCTCTGTCTGTGCGCCTATGTATCTGTGACTCCGTCCCTGTGCCTGTGGCTCTGTCTCTGTATCTCTGTCTCTGTCTCTGCCTCTGTCGCTGTCTCTGCCTCTGTCTCTGTCTCTATCTCTGTCTATGTCTCTGTCTCTGTCTCTGTCTCTGTCTCTGTCTCTGTCTCTGTCTCTGTCTCTGTCTCTGTCTCTGTCTCTGTCTCTGTCTCTGTGTCTCTGTCTCTGTGTCTCTGTCTCTGTGTCTCTGTCTCTGTGTCTCTGTCTCTGTGTCTAAGTCTCCTTGTGTCTGTCTCTGTGTCTCTGCCTCTGTCTCCGTGTGTCTTAATCTGTGTCTCTGTCTGTGCGCCTATGTATCTGTGACTCCGTCTCTGTGCCTGTGGCTCTGTCTCTGTATCTCTGTCTCTGTCTCTGCCTCTGTCTCCGTCTCTACCTACGTCTCTGTCTCTGTCTCTGTGTCTCTGTCTCTTTGTCTCTGTCTCTGTGTCTCTGTCTCGGTGTCTCTGTCTCTGTGTCTCTGTCTCCGTGTCTCTGTCTCTGTGTCTCTGTCTCTGTGTCTAACTCTCCTTGTATCTGTCTCTGTGCCTCTGCCTCTGTCTCCGTGTGTCTTAATCTGTTTCTCAGTCTGTGCGCCTATGTATTTGTGTCTCCGTCTCTCTGTCTCTGTCTCTGTCTCTGTCTCTGTCTCCGTCTCCGTCTCTGTGTCTCTGTCTCTGTGTCTCTGTCTCTGTGTCTCTGTCTCTGTGTCTCTGTCTCTGTGTCTCTGTCTCTGTGTCTCTGTCTCTGTGTCTCTGTCTCTGTGTCTCTGTCTCTGTGTCTCTGTCTCTGTGTCTCTGTCTCTGTGTCTCTGTCTCTGTGTCTCTGTCTCTGTGTCTCTGCGTCTCTGTCCCTGTGTCTCTGTCCCTGTGTATCTGTCTCTGTGTCTCTGTCTCTGTGTCTCTGTCTCTGTCTCTGTCTCTGTCTCTGTCTCCGTCTCCGTCTCCGTCTCTGTCTCTGTCTCTGTCTCTGTCTCTGTCTCTGTCTCTGTCTCTGTCTCTGTCTCCGTCTCTGTCTCTGCCTCTGTCTCTGTCTCTGTCTCTGCCTCTGTCTCTGTCTCTGTCTCCGACTCTGTCTCTGCCTCTGTCTCTGTCCCTGTCTCTGTCTGTGTCTCTGTCTCTGTCTCTGTCTGTGTCTCTGTCTCTCTTTCTCTGTCTCTCTGTCTCTGCCTCTGTCTCTGTCCCTGTCTCTGTCTGTGTCTCTGTCTCTGTCTCTGTCTGTGTCTCTGTCTCTCTTTCTCTGTCTCTGTGTCTCTGTCTCTGTCTCTGTCTCTGTCTCTGTCTCTATCTCTCTCTCTGTCTCCGTCTCTGTCTCTGTCTCTGTGCCCCTGTCCCTGTGTCTCTGTCTCTGTGTCTCTGTCTCTGTGTATCTGTCTCTGTGTCTCTATCTCTGCCTCTATCTCTGTCTCTGTCTCTGTCTCTGTCTCTGTCTCTGTCTCTGTCTCTGTCTCTGTCTCTGTCTCTGTCTCTGTCTCTGTCTCTGTCTCTGTCTCTGCCTCTGTCGCTGTCTCTGCCTCTGTCTCTGTCTCTGTCTCTGTCTCTGTCTCTGTCTCTGTCTCTGTCTCTGTCTCTGTCTCTGTCTCTGTCTCTGTGTCTCTGTCTCTGTGTCTCTGTTTCTGTGTCTAAGTCTCCGGGTCTCTGTCTCTGTGTCTCTGCCTCTGTGTCTAAGTCTCCGGGTCTCTGTCCCTGTGTCTCTGCCTCTGTCTCCGTGTGTCTTAATCTGTGTCTCTGTCTGTGCGCCTATGTATCTGTGACTCCGTCTCTGTGTCTGTGGCTCTTTGTCCCTGTCTCTGTCTCTGTCTCTGTCTCTGTCTCTGTCTCTGTCTCTGTCTCTGTCTCTGTCTCTGTCTCTGTCTCTGTCTCTGTCTCTGTCTCTGTCTCTGTCTCTGTCTCTGTCTCTGTCTCTGTCTCTGTCTCTGTCTCTGTCCCTGTCTCTGTCTCTGCCTCTGTCTCTGTATCTGTCTCTGTCTCTGTCTCTGTCTCTGTCTCTGTCTCTGTCTCTGCCTCTGTCGCTGTCTCTGCCTCTGTCTCTGTCTCTGTCTCTGTCTCTGTCTCTGTCTCTGTCTCTGTCTCTGCCTCTGTCTCTGTCCCTGTCTCTGTCTGTGTCACTGTCTCTGTCTCTGCCTGTGTCTCTGTCTCCCTTTCTCTGTCTCTGTGTCTCTGTCTCTGTCTCTGTCTCTGTCTCTATCTCTCTCTCTGTCTCCGTCTCTGTCTCTGTCTCTGTGCCCCTGTCCCTGTGTCTCTGTCTCTGTGTCTCTGTCTCTGTGTATCTGTCTCTGTGTCTCTATCTCTGCCTCTATCTCTGTCTCTGTCTCTGTCTCTGTCTCTGTCTCTGTCTCTGTCTCTGTCTCTGTCTCTGTCTGTGTCTCTGTCTCTGCCTCTGTCTCTGTCCCTGTCTCTGTCTCTCTCTCTGTCTATGTCTCTTTCTCTGTCTCTGTCTCTCTTTCTCTGTCCCTGTGTTTTTGTCTCTGTCTCTGCCTCTGTCTCTGTCTCTATCTCTCTCTCTGTCTCCGTCTCTGTCTCTGACTCTGTGCCCCTGCCTCTGTGTCTCTGTCTCTGTCTCTGTCTCTGTCTCTGTCTCTGTCTCTGTCTCTGTATCTGTCTCTGCCTCTGTCGCAGTCTCTGCCTCTGTCTCTGTCTCTGTCTCTGTCTCTGTCTCTGTCTCTGTCTCTGTCTCTGTCTCTGTCTCTGTCTCTGTCTCTGTCTCCGTCTCCGTCTCCGTCTCCGTCTCCGTCTCTGTCTCTGTCTCTGTCTCTGTCTCTGTCTCTGTCTCTGTCTCTGTCTCTGCCTCTGTCTCTGTCCCTGTCTCTGTCTCTGTCCCTGTCTCTGTCTCTCTCTCTGTCTCTGTCTCTGTCTCTGTCTCTCTTTCTCTGTCTCTGTGTCTCTGTCTCTGTCTCTGTCTCTGTCTCTGTCTCTGTCTCTGTCTCTGTCTCTGTCTCTGTCTCTGTCTCTGTCTCTGTCTCTGTCTCTGTCTCTGTCTCTGTCTCTGTCTCTGTCTCTGTCTCTGTCTCCGTCTCCGTCTCTGTGTCTCTGTCTCTGTGTCTCTGTCTCTGTGTCTCTGTCTCTGTGTCTCTGTCTCTGTGTCTCTGTCTCTGTGTCTCTGTCTCTGTGTCCCTGTCTCTGTGTCTCTGTCTCTTTGTCTCTGTCTCTGTGTCTCTGTCTCTGTGTCTCTGTCTCTGTGTCTCTGTCTCCGTGTCTCTGTCTCTGTGTCTCTGTCTCTGTGTCTAACTCTCCTTGTATCTGTCTCTGTGCCTCTGCCTCTGCCTCCGTGTGTCTTAATCTGTTTCTCAGTCTGTGCGCCTATGTATTTGTGTCTCCGTCTCTGTGTCTCTGTCTCTGTCTATGTCTCTGTCTCCGTCTCCGTCTCTGTGTCTCTGTCTCTGCGTCTCTGTCTCTGTGTCTCTGTCTCTGTGTCTCTGTGTCTCTGTCCCTGTGTCTCTGTCTCTGTGTCTCTGACTCTGTGTATCTGTCTCTGTGTCTCTGTCTCTGTGTCTCTGTCTCTGTCTCTGTCTCTGTCTCTGTCTCTGTCTCTGTCTCTGTCTCCGTCTCCGTCTCCGTCTCCGTCTCTGTCTCTGTCTCTGTCTCTGTCTCTGTCTCTGTCTCTGTCTCTGTCTCTGTCTCTGTCTCTGGCTCTGTCTCTGTCCCTGTCTCTGTCTCTCTCTCTGTCTCTGTCTCTGCCTCTGCCTCTGCCCCTGTCTCCGGCTCTGTAGCTATGTCTCCATGTCTCTGTCTCTGTCTCTGTGTCTCTGCCTCTGTGTCTCTGTCTCTGTGTCTCTGTCTCTGTGTCTCTGTCTCTGTGTCTCTGTCTCTGTGTCTCCGTCTCTGCGTCTCTGTCTCTGTGTCTCTGTCTCTGTGTCTCTGTCTCTGTGTCTCTGTCCCTTTGTCTCTGTCTCTGTGTCTCTGTCTCTGTGTCTCTGTCTCTGTGTCTCTGTCTCTGTGTCTCTGTCTCTGTCTCTCTCTCTGTCTCTGTCTCTGTCTCTGTCTCTGTCTCTGTCTCTGTCTCTGTCTCTGTCTCTGTCTGTGTCTCTGTCTCTGCCTCTGTCTCTGTCCCCGTCTCTGTCTCTCTCTCTGTCTATGTCTCTTTCTCTGTCTCTGTCTCTCTTTCTCTGTCCCTGTGTTTTTGTCTCTGCCTCTGCCTCTGTCTCTGTCTCTATCTCTCTCTCTGTCTCCGTCTCTGTCTCTGACTCTGTGCCCCTGCCTCTGTGTCTCTGTCTCTGTCTCTGTCTCTGTCTCTGTCTCTGTCTCTGTCTCTGTATCTGTCTCTGCCTCTGTCGCACTCTCTGCCTCTGTCTCTGTCTCTGTCTCTGTCTCTGTCTCTGTCTCTGTCTCTGTCTCTGTCTCTGTCTCTGTCTCTGTCTCTGTCTCTGTCTCTGTCTCTGTCTCTGTCTCTGTCTCTGTCTCTGTCTCTGACTCTGTCTCTGTCTCTGTCTCTGTCTCTGTCTCTGTCTCTGTCTCTGTCTCCGTCTCCGTCTCTGTGTCTCTGTCTCTGTGTCTCTGTCTCTGTGTCTCTGTCTCTGTGTCTCTGTCTCTGTGTCTCTGTCTCTGAGTCCCTGTCTCTGTGTCTCTGTCTCTTTGTCTCTGTCTCTGTGTCTCTGTCTCTGTGTCTCTGTCTCTGTGTCTCTGTCTCCGTGTCTCTGTCTCTGTGTCTCTGTCTCTGTGTCTAACTCTCCTTGTATCTGTCTCTGTGCCTCTGCCTCTGTCTCCGTGTGTCTTAATCTGTTTCTCAGTCTGTGCGCCTATGTATTTGTGTCTCCGTCTCTGTGTCTCTGTCTCTGTCTATGTCTCTGTCTCCGTCTCCGTCTCTGTGTCTCTGTCTCTGTGTCTCTGTGTCTCTGTCCCTGTGTCTCTGTCTCTGTGTCTCTGTCTCTGTGTATCTGTCTCTGTGTCTCTGTCTCTGTGTCTCTGTCTCTGTCTCTGTCTCTGTCTCTGTCTCCGTCTCCGTCTCCGTCTCCGTCTCTGTCTCTGTCTCTGTCTCTGTCTCTGTCTCTGTCTCTGTCTCTGTCTCTGTCTCTGTCTCTGTCTCTGCCTCTGTCTCTGTCCCTGTCTCTGCCTCTGTCTCTGTCCCTGTCTCTGTCTGTGTCTCTGTCTCTGTGTCTCTGTCTCTGTGTCTAACTCTCCTTGTATCTGTCTCTGTGCCTCTGCCTCTGTCTCCGTGTGTCTTAATCTGTTTCTCAGTCTGTGCGCCTATGTATTTGTGTCTCCGTCTCTGTGTCTCTGTCTCTGTCTATGTCTCTGTCTCCGTCTCCGTCTCTGTGTCTCTGTCTCTGTGTCTCTGTCTCTGTGTCTCTGTCTCTGTGTCTCTGTCTCTGTGTCTCTGTGTCTCTGTCCCTCTGTCTCTGTCTCTGTGTCTCTGTCTCTGTGTATCTGTCTCTGTGTCTCTGTCTCTGTGTCTCTGTCTCTGTCTCTGTCTCTGTCTCTGTCTCCGTCTCCGTCTCCGTCTCCGTCTCTGTCTCTGTCTCTGTCTCTGTCTCTGTCTCTGTCTCTGTCTCTGTCTCTGTCTCTGTCTCTGTCTCTGCCTCTGTCTCTGTCCCTGCCTCTGTCTCTCTCTCTGTCTCTGTCTCTGTCTCTGTCTCTCTTTCTCTGTCTCTGTGTCTCTGTCTCTGTCTCTGTCTCTGTCTCTGTCTCTGTCTCTGTCTCTGTCTCTGCCTCTGTCTCTGTCCCTGTCTCTGTCTGTGTCTCTGTCTCTGTCTCTGTCTGTGTCTCTGTCTCCCTTTCTCTGTCTCTGTGTCTCTGTCTCTGTCTCTGTCTCTGTCTCTGCCTCTGTCTCTGTCCCTGTCTCTGTCTGTGTCTCTGTCTCTGTGTCTCTGTCTCTGTGTCTAACTCTCCTTGTATCTGTCTCTGTGCCTCTGCCTCTGTCTCCGTGTGTCTTAATCTGTTTCTCAGTCTGTGCGCCTATGTATTTGTGTCTCCGTCTCTGTGTCTCTGTCTCTGTCTATGTCTCTGTCTCCGTCTCCGTCTCTGTGTCTCTGTCTCTGTGTCTCTGTCTCTGTGTCTCTGTCTCTGTGTCTCTGTCTCTGTGTCTCTGTGTCTCTGTCCCTCTGTCTCTGTCTCTGTGTCTCTGTCTCTGTGTATCTGTCTCTGTGTCTCTGTCTCTGTGTCTCTGTCTCTGTCTCTGTCTCTGTCTCTGTCTCCGTCTCCGTCTCCGTCTCCGTCTCTGTCTCTGTCTCTGTCTCTGTCTCTGTCTCTGTCTCTGTCTCTGTCTCTGTCTCTGTCTCTGTCTCTGCCTCTGTCTCTGTCCCTGCCTCTGTCTCTCTCTCTGTCTCTGTCTCTGTCTCTGTCTCTCTTTCTCTGTCTCTGTGTCTCTGTCTCTGTCTCTGTCTCTGTCTCTGTCTCTGTCTCTGTCTCTGTCTCTGCCTCTGTCTCTGTCCCTGTCTCTGTCTGTGTCTCTGTCTCTGTCTCTGTCTGTGTCTCTGTCTCCCTTTCTCTGTCTCTGTCTCTGTCTCTGTCTCTGTCTCTGTCTCTGTCTCTGTCTCTGTCTCTGTGTCTCTGTCTCTGTGTCTCTGTTTCTGTGTCTAAGTCTCCGGGTCTCTGTCTCTGTGTCTCTGCCTCTGTGTCTAAGTCTCCGGGTCTCTGTCCCTGTGTCTCTGCCTCTGTCTCCGTGTGTCTTAATCTGTGTCTCTGTCTGTGCGCCTATGTATCTGTGACTCCGTCTCTGTGTCTGTGGCTCTTCGTCCCTGTCTCTGTCTCTGTCTCTGTCTCTGTCTCTGTCTCTGTCTCTGTCTCTGTCTCTGTCTCTGTCTCTGTCTCTGTCTCTGTCTCTGTCTCTGTCTCTGTCTCTGTCTCTGTCTCTGTCTCTGTCTCTGTCTCTGTCTCTGTCTCTGTCTCTGTCTCTGTCTCTGTCTCTGTCTCTGTCTCTGTCTCTGCCTCTGTCTCTGTATCTGTCTCTGTCTCTGTCTCTGTCTCTGTCTCTGTCTCTGTCTCTGCCTCTGTCGCTGTCTCTGCCTCTGTCTCCGTCTCTGTCTCTGTCTCTGTCTCTGTCTCTGTCTCTGTCTCTGCCTCTGTCTCTGTCTCTGTCTCTGTCTCTGTCTCTGTCTCTGTCTCTGTCTCTGTCTCTGTCTCTGTCTCTGTCTCTGTCTCTGTCTCTGTCTCTGTCTCTGTCTCTGTCTCTGTCTCTGTCTCTGTCTCTGTCTCTGTCTCTGTCTCTGTCTCTGTCTCCGTCTCCGTCTCTGTGTCTCTGTCTCTGTGTCTCTGTCTCTGTGTCTCTGTCTCTGTGTCTCTGTCTCTGTGTCTCTGTCTCTGAGTCCCTGTCTCTGTGTCTCTGTCTCTTTGTCTCTGTCTCTGTGTCTCTGTCTCTGTGTCTCTGTCTCTGTGTCTCTGTCTCCGTGTCTCTGTCTCTGTGTCTCTGTCTCTGTGTCTAACTCTCCTTGTATCTGTCTCTGTGCCTCTGCCTCTGTCTCCGTGTGTCTTAATCTGTTTCTCAGTCTGTGCGCCTATGTATTTGTGTCTCCGTCTCTGTGTCTCTGTCTCTGTCTATGTCTCTGTCTCCGTCTCCGTCTCTGTGTCTCTGTCTCTGTGTCTCTGTCTCTGTGTCTCTGTGTCTCTGTCCCTGTGTCTCTGTCTCTGTGTCTCTGTCTCTGTGTATCTGTCTCTGTGTCTCTGTCTCTGTGTCTCTGTCTCTGTCTCTGTCTCTGTTTCTGTCTCCGTCTCCGTCTCCGTCTCCGTCTCTGTCTCTGTCTCTGTCTCTGTCTCTGTCTCTGTCTCTGTCTCTGTCTCTGTCTCTGTCTCTGTCTCTGTCTCTGCCTCTGTCTCTGTCCCTGTCTCTGCCTCTGTCTCTGTCCCTGTCTCTGTCTGTGTCTCTGTCTCTGTGTCTCTGTCTCTGTGTCTAACTCTCCTTGTATCTGTCTCTGTGCCTCTGCCTCTGTCTCCGTGTGTCTTAATCTGTTTCTCAGTCTGTGCGCCTATGTATTTGTGTCTCCGTCTCTGTGTCTCTGTCTCTGTCTATGTCTCTGTCTCCGTCTCCGTCTCTGTGTCTCTGTCTCTGTGTCTCTGTCTCTGTGTCTCTGTCTCTGTGTCTCTGTCTCTGTGTCTCTGTGTCTCTGTCCCTCTGTCTCTGTCTCTGTGTCTCTGTCTCTGTGTATCTGTCTCTGTGTCTCTGTCTCTGTGTCTCTGTCTCTGTCTCTGTCTCTGTCTCTGTCTCCGTCTCCGTCTCCGTCTCCGTCTCTGTCTCTGTCTCTGTCTCTGTCTCTGTCTCTGTCTCTGTCTCTGTCTCTGTCTCTGTCTCTGTCTCTGCCTCTGTCTCTGTCCCTGCCTCTGTCTCTCTCTCTGTCTCTGTCTCTGTCTCTGTCTCTCTTTCTCTGTCTCTGTGTCTCTGTCTCTGTCTCTGTCTCTGTCTCTGTCTCTGTCTCTGTCTCTGTCTCTGTCTCTGCCTCTGTCTCTGTCCCTGTCTCTGTCTGTGTCTCTGTCTCTGTCTCTGTCTGTGTCTCTGTCTCCCTTTCTCTGTCTCTGTGTCTCTGTCTCTGTCTCTGTCTCTGTCTCTGCCTCTGTCTCTGTCCCTGTCTCTGTCTGTGTCTCTGTCTCTGTGTCTCTGTCTCTGTGTCTAACTCTCCTTGTATCTGTCTCTGTGCCTCTGCCTCTGTCTCCGTGTGTCTTAATCTGTTTCTCAGTCTGTGCGCCTATGTATTTGTGTCTCCGTCTCTGTGTCTCTGTCTCTGTCTATGTCTCTGTCTCCGTCTCCGTCTCTGTGTCTCTGTCTCTGTGTCTCTGTCTCTGTGTCTCTGTCTCTGTGTCTCTGTCTCTGTGTCTCTGTGTCTCTGTCCCTCTGTCTCTGTCTCTGTGTCTCTGTCTCTGTGTATCTGTCTCTGTGTCTCTGTCTCTGTGTCTCTGTCTCTGTCTCTGTCTCTGTCTCTGTCTCCGTCTCCGTCTCCGTCTCCGTCTCTGTCTCTGTCTCTGTCTCTGTCTCTGTCTCTGTCTCTGTCTCTGTCTCTGTCTCTGTCTCTGTCTCTGCCTCTGTCTCTGTCCCTGCCTCTGTCTCTCTCTCTGTCTCTGTCTCTGTCTCTGTCTCTCTTTCTCTGTCTCTGTGTCTCTGTCTCTGTCTCTGTCTCTGTCTCTGTCTCTGTCTCTGTCTCTGCCTCTGTCTCTGTCCCTGTCTCTGTCTGTGTCTCTGTCTCTGTCTCTGTCTGTGTCTCTGTCTCCCTTTCTCTGTCTCTGTCTCTGTCTCTGTCTCTGTCTCTGTCTCTGTCTCTGTCTCTGTCTCTGTGTCTCTGTCTCTGTGTCTCTGTTTCTGTGTCTAAGTCTCCGGGTCTCTGTCTCTGTGTCTCTGCCTCTGTGTCTAAGTCTCCGGGTCTCTGTCCCTGTGTCTCTGCCTCTGTCTCCGTGTGTCTTAATCTGTGTCTCTGTCTGTGCGCCTATGTATCTGTGACTCCGTCTCTGTGTCTGTGGCTCTTCGTCCCTGTCTCTGTCTCTGTCTCTGTCTCTGTCTCTGTCTCTGTCTCTGTCTCTGTCTCTGTCTCTGTCTCTGTCTCTGTCTCTGTCTCTGTCTCTGTCTCTGTCTCTGTCTCTGTCTCTGTCTCTGTCTCTGTCTCTGTCTCTGTCTCTGTCTCTGTCTCTGTCTCTGTCTCTGCCTCTGTCTCTGTATCTGTCTCTGTCTCTGTCTCTGTCTCTGTCTCTGTCTCTGTCTCTGCCTCTGTCGCTGTCTCTGCCTCTGTCTCTGTCTCTGTCTCTGTCTCTGTCTCTGTCTCTGTCTCTGTCTCTGCCTCTGTCTCTGTCCCTGTCTCTGTCTGTGTCTCTGTCTCTGCCTCTGTCTCTGTCCCTGTCTCTGTCTCTGTCCCTGTCACTGTCTCTCTCTCTGTCTCTGTCTCTGTCTCTGTCTCTCTTTCTCTGTCTCTGTGTCTCTGTCTCTGTCTCTGTCTCTGTCTCTGTCTCTGTCTCTGTCTCTGTCTCTGTCTCTGTCTCTGTCTCTGTCTCTGTCTCTGTCTCTGTCTCTGTCTCTGTCTCTGTCTCTGTCTCTGTCTCTGTCTCTGTCTCTGTCTCTGTCTCCGTCTCCGTCTCTGTGTCTCTGTCTCTGTGTCTCTGTCTCTGTGTCTCTGTCTCTGTGTCTCTGTCTCTGTGTCTCTGTCTCTGTGTCTCTGTCTCTGTGTCCCTGTCTCTGTCTCTGTCTCTCTTTCTCTGTCTCTGTGTCTCTGTCTCTGTCTCTGTCTCTGTCTCTGTCTCTGTCTCTGTCTCTGTCTCTGTCTCTGTCTCTGCCTCTGTCGCCGTCTCTGCCTCTGTCTCTGTCTCTGTCTCTGTCTCTGTCTCTGTCTCTGTCTCTGTCTCTGTCTCTGTCTCTGTCTCTGTCTCTGTCTCTGTCTCTGTCTCTGTCTCTGTCTCTGTCTCTGCCTCTGTCGCTGTCTCTGCCTCTGTCTCTGTCTCTGTCTCTGTCTCTGTCTCTGTCTCTGTCTCTGTCTCTGTCTCTGTCTCTGTCTCTGTCTCTGTCTCTGTCTCTGTCTCTGTGTCTCTGTCTCTGTGTCTCTGTTTCTGTGTCTAAGTCTCCGGGTCTCTGTCTCTGTGTCTCTGCCTCTGTGTCTAAGTCTCCGGGTCTCTGTCCCTGTGTCTCTGCCTCTGTCTCCGTGTGTCTTAATCTGTGTCTCTGTCTGTGCGCCTATGTATCTGTGACTCCGTCTCTGTGTCTGTGGCTCTTTGTCCCTGTCTCTGTCTCTGTCTCTGTCTCTGTCTCTGTCTCTGTCTCTGTCTCTGTCTCTGTCTCTGTCTCTGTCTCTGTCTCTGTCTCTGTATCTGTCTCTGTCCCTGTATCTGTCTCTGTCTCTGTCTCTGTCTCTGTCTCTGTCTCTGTCTCTGTCTCTGTCTCTGTCTCTGTCTCTGTCTCTGTCTCTGTCTCTGTCTCTGTCTCTGTCTCTGTCTCTGTCTCTGACTCTGTCTCTGTCTCTGTCTCTGTCTGTGTCTATGTCTCCGACTCCGTCTCCAACTTTGTCTATGTCTCCTACTCCGTCTCCATCTTTGTCTCTCTCTCGGTCTCGGTCTCTATCTATGTCTCTGTCTCAGTCTCTGCTTTGGTCTCCGTCTCTGCCTACGTCTCTGTCTCTGTCTCTGTATCTGTCTCTGTCTCCGTCTCTACCTCTATCTCTGTCTCTGTCTCTGTCTCTGCCTCTGTCTCTGTCTCTGTCTTTGCCTCTGTCTCTGTTTCTGTATCTATGTTTCTGTGTCCCTGTCTCTGTGTCCCTATCTCTGTGCCTCTGTCTATGTGTCTTTGACCCTGTGTCTCTGTCTCTGTGACTCCGTCTCTGTGTCTCTGTGTCTGTGTCCCGGTCTCTGTGTCTCTGTCTCTGTTTCTGTCTCTGTGTCTCTGTCTCTGTCTCTGTCTCTGTCTCTGCCTCTGCCTCTGCCTCTGTCTCCGTTTCTGTGTCTATGTCTCTGTGACTTTGTCTCTGCGTTTCTGTCTCTGTCTCTGCCTCTGCATCTGCCTCTGTCTCCGGTTCTATGCCTATGTCTTCATGTCTCTGTCCCTATGTCTCTGTCTCTGTGAATCTGTCTCTCTGTCTATGTCCCTGTGCCTATGTATCTGTGCCTCTGTCTCTGTGTCTAAGTCTCCTTGTCTCTGTCTCTGTGTCTCTGCCCCTCTCTCCGTGTGGCAGTCTCTGTGTCTCTGTCTCTGTGTCTCTGTCTCTGTGTCTCTGTCTCTGTGTCTCTGTCTCTGTGTCTCTGTCCGTGTCTCCGACTCTGTGTCTCTGTCTCTGTCTCTGTGTCCCTCTCTCTGTCTCTGTCTCCGTCTCCGACTCTGTGTCTCTGTCTCTGTCTCTGTGTCCCTCTCTCTGTCTCTGTCTCCGTCTCCGTCTCTGTCTCTGTCTCTGTCTCTGTCTCTGTCTCTGTCTCTGTCTCGGTCTCTGTCTCTGTCTCTGTCTCTGTCTCTGTCTCTGTCTCTGTCTCTGTCTCTGACTCTGTCTCTGTCTCTGTCTCTGTCTGTGTCTCTGTCTCTGTCTCTGCTTCGGTCTCCGTCTCTGCCTACGTCTCTGTCTCTGTCTCTGTCTCTGTCTCTGTCTCTCTCTCTGTCTCTGTATCTGTCTCTGTCTCTGTCTCTGTCTCTGTCTCTGTCTCTGTCTCTGTCTCTGTCTGTGTCTCTGTCTCTGTCTCTGCTACGGTCTCCGTCTCTGCCTACGTCTCTGTCTCTGTCTCTGTGTCTCTGTCTCTGTGTCTCTGTCTCTGTGTCTCTGTCTCTGTGTCTCTGTCTCTGTGTCTCTGTCTCTGTGTCTCTGTCTCGGTGTCTCTGTCTCTGTGTCTCTGTCTCCGTGTCTCTGTCTCTGTGTCTCTGTCTCTGTGTCTAACTCTCCTTGTATCTGTCTCTGTGCCTCTGCCTCTGTCTCCGTGTGTCTTAATCTGTTTCTCAGTCTGTGCGCCTATGTATTTGTGTCTCCGTCTCTCCGTCTCTGTCTCTGTCTCTGTCTCTGTCTCCGTCTCCGTCTCTGTGTCTCTGTCTCTGTGTCTCTGTCTCTGTGTCTCTGTCTCTGTGTCTCTGTCTCTGTGTCTCTGTCTCTGTGTCTCTGTCTCTGTGTCTCTGTCTCTGTGTCTCTGTCTCTGTGTCTCTGTCTCTGTGTCTCTGTGTCTCTGTCCCTGTGTCTCTGTCTCTGTGTCTCTGTCCCTGTGTATCTGTCTCTGTGTCTCTGTCTCTGTGTCTCTGTCTCTGTCTCTGTCTCTGTCTCTGTCTCCGTCTCCGTCTCCGTCTCTGTCTCTGTCTCTGTCTCTGTCTCTGTCTCTGTCTCTGTCTCTGTCTCTGTCTCTGTCTCTGTCTCTGTCTCTGTCTCTGTCTCTGTCTCTGCCTCTGTCTCTGTCTCTGTCTCCGTCTCTGTCTCTGCCTCTGTCTCTGTCCCTGTCTCTGTCTGTGTCTCTGTCTCTGTCTCCGTCTGTGTCTCTGTCTCTCTTTCTCTGTCTCTGTGTCTCTGTCTCTGTCTCTGTCTCTGTCTCTATCTCTCTCTCTGTCTCCGTCTCTGTCTCTGTCTCTGTGCCCCTATCCCTGTGTCTCTGTCTCTGTGTCTCTGTCTCTGTGTATCTGTCTCTGTGTCTCTATCTCTGCCTCTATCTCTGTCTCTGTCTCTGTCTCTGTCTCTGTCTCTGTCTCTGTCTCTGTCTCTGCCTCTGTCGCTGTCTCTGCCTCTGTCTCTGTCTCTGTCTCTGTCTCTGTCTCTGTCTCTGTCTCTGTCTCTGTCTCTGTCTCTGTCTCTGTCTCTGTCTCTGTCTCTGTCTCTGTCTCTGTCTCTGTCTCTGTGTCTCTGTCTCTGTGTCTCTGTTTCTGTGTCTAAGTCTCCGGGTCTCTGTCTCTGTGTCTCTGCCCCTGTGTCTAAGTCTCCGGGTCTCTGTCTCTGTGTCTCTGCCTCTGTCTCCGTGTGTCTTAATCTGTGTCTCTGTCTGTGCGCCTATGTATCTGTGACTCCGTCTCTGTGTCTGTGGCTCTTTGTCCCTGTCTCTGTCTCTGTCTCTGTCTCTGTCTCTGTCTCTGTCTCTGTCTCTGTCTCTGTCTCTGTCTCTGTCTCTGTCTCTGTCTCTGTCTCTGTCTCTGTCTCTGTCTCTGTCTCTGTCTCTGTCTCAGTCTCTGTCTCTGTCTCTGTATCTGTCTCTGTCTCTGTCTCTGTCTCTGTCTCTGTCTCCGTCTCTACCTCTGTCTCTGTGTCTCTGTCTCTGTGTCTCTGTCTCTTTGTCTCTGTCTCTGTGTCTCTGTCTCGGTGTCTCTGTCTCTGTGTCTCTGTCTCCGTGTCTCTGTCTCTGTGTCTCTGTCTCTGTGTCTAACTCTCCTTGTATCTGTCTCTGTGCCTCTGCCTCTGTCTCCGTGTGTCTTAATCTGTTTCTCAGTCTGTGCGCCTATGTATTTGTGTCTCCGTCTCTCTGTCTCTGTCTCTGTCTCTGTCTCTGTCTCCGTCTCCGTCTCTGTGTCTCTGTCTCTGTGTCTCTGTCTCTGTGTCTCTGTCTCTGTGTCTCTGTCTCTGTGTCTCTGTCTCTGTGTCTCTGTCTCTGTGTCTCTGTCTCTGTGTCTCTGTCTCTGTGTCTCTGTCTCTGTCTCTGTGCCCCTGTCCCTGTGTCTCTGTCTGTGTGTCTCTGTCTCTGTGTATCTGTCTCTGTGTCTCTATCTCTGCCTCTATCTCTGTCTCTGTCTCTGTCTCTGTCTCTGTCTCTGTCTCTGTCTCTGTCTCTGTCTCTGTCTCTGTCTCTGTCTCTGTCTCTGCCTCTGTCGCTGCCTCTGTCTCTGTCTCTGTCTCTGTCTCTGTCTCTGTCTCTGTCTCTGTCTCTGTCTCTGTCTCTGTCTCTGTCTCTGTCTCTGTCTCTGTCTCTGTCTCTGTCTCTGTCTCTGTCTCTGTCTCTGTCTCTGTCTCTGTCTCTGTCTCTGTCTCTGTCTCTGTCTCTGTCTCTGTCTCTGTCTCTGTCTCTGTCTCTGTGTCTCTGTCTCTGTGTCTCTGTTTCTGTGTCTAAGTCTCCGGGTCTCTGTCTCTGTGTCTCTGTCTCTGTGTATCTGTCTCTGTGTCTCTGTCTCTGTGTCTCTGTCTCTGTCTCTGTCTCTGTCTCTGTCTCCGTCTCCGTCTCCGTCTCCGTCGCTGTCTCTGTCTCTGTCTCTGTCTCTGTCTCTGTCTCTGCCTCTGTCTCTGTCTCTGTCTCTGTCTCTGTCTCTGCCTCTGTCTCTGTCCCTGTCTCTGTCTCTCTCTCTGTCTCTGTCTCTGTCTCTGTCTCTCTATCTCTGTCTCTGTGTCTCTGTCTCTGTCTCTGTCTCTGCCTCTGTCTCTGCCTCTGTCTCTGTCCCTGTCTCTGTCCCTGTCTCTGTCTGTGTCTCTGTCTCTGTGTCTGTCTGTGTCTCTGTCTCTCTTTCTCTGTCTCTGTGTCTCTGTCTCTGTCTCTGTCTCTGTCTCTATCTCTCTCTCTGTCTCCGTCTCTGTCTCTGTCTCTGTGCCCCTGTCCCTGTGTCTCTGTCTCTGTGCCTCTGCCTCTGTCTCCGTGTGTCTTAATCTGTTTCTCAGTCTGTGCGCCTATGTATCTGTGTCTCCGTCTCTGTGTCTCTGTCTCTGTCTCTGTCTCTGTCTCTATCTCTCTCTCTGTCTCCGTCTCTGTCTCTGTCTCTGTGCCCCTGTCTCTGTGTCTCTGTCTCTGTGTCTCTGTCTCTGTGTATCTGTCTCTGTGTCTCTATCTCTGTCTCTGTCTCTGTCTCTGTCTCTGCCTCTGTCTCTGTCTCTGTCTCTGTCTCTGTCTCTGTCTCTGCCTCTGTCTCTGTCTCTGTCTCAGTCTCTGCCTCTGTCTCTGTCTCTGTCTCTGTCTCTGTCTCTGTCTCTGTCTCTGTCTCTGTCTTTGTCTCTGTCTCTGTCTCTGTCTCTGTCTCTGTCCCTGTCTCTGTCTCTGTCTCTGTCTCTGTCTCTGTCTCTGTCTCTGTCTCTGTCTCTGTCTCTGTCTCTGTCTCTGTCTCTGCCTTAGTGTCTCTGTCTCTGTCTCTGTCTCTGTCCCTGTCTCTGTCTCCGCCTCTGTCCCTGTCTCTGCCTCTGCCTCTGCCTCTGTCTCCGGCTCTGTAGCTATGTCTCCGTGTCTCTCTCTCTGTGTCTCTGTCTCTTTATCTCTGTCTCTGTGTCTCTGTATCTGTGTCTCTGTCTCTGTGTCTCTGTCTCTGTGTCTCTGTCTCTGTGTCTCTGTCTCTGTGTCTCTGTCTCTGTGTCTCTGTCTCTGTGTCTCTGTCTCTGTGTCTCTGTCTCTGTGTCTCTGTCTCTGTGTCTCTGTCTCTGTGTCTCTGTCTCTGTGTCTCTGTCTCTGTGTCTCTGTCTCTGTGTCTCTGTCTCTGTGTCTCTGTCTCTGTGTCTCTGTCTCTTTGTCTCTGTCTCTGTGTCTCTGTCTCGGTGTCTCTGTCTCTGTGTCTCTGTCTCCGTGTCTCTGTCTCTGTGTCTCTGTCTCTGTGTCTCTGTCTCTGTGTCTCTGTCTCTGTGTCTCTGTCTCTGTGTCTCTGTCTCTGTGTCTCTGTGTCTCTGTCCCTGTGTCTCTGTCTCTGTGTCTCTGTCTCTGTGTCTCTGTCTCTGTGTCTCTGTCTCTGTGTCTCTGTCTCTGTGTCTAAGTCTCCTTGTGTCTGTCTCTGTGTCTCTGCCTCTGTCTCCGTGTGTCTTAATCTGTGTCTCTGTCTGTGCGCCTATGTATCTGTGACTCCGTCTCTGTGCCTGTGGCTCTGTCTCTGTATCTCTGTCTCTGTCTCTGCCTCTGTCTCCGTCTCTACCTACGTCTCTGTCTCTGTCTCTGTATCTCTGTCTCTGTCTCTGCCTCTGTCGCTGTCTCTGCCTCTGTCTCTGTCTCTGTCTCTGTCTATGTCTCAGTCTCTGTCTCTGTCTCTGTCTCTGTCTCTGTCTCTGTCTCTGTCTCTGTCTCTGTCTCTGTCTCTGTCTCTGTGTCTCTGTCTCTGTGTCTCTGTCTCTGTGTCTCTGTCTCTGTGTCTCTGTCTCTGTGTCTCTGTCTCTGTGTCTCTGTCTCTGTGTCTCTGTCTCTGTGTCTAAGTCTCCTTGTGTCTGTCTCTGTGTCTCTGCCTCTGTCTCCGTGTGTCTTAATCTGTGTCTCTGTCTGTGCGCCTATGTATCTGTGACTCCGTCTCTGTGCCTGTGGCTCTGTCTCTGTATCTCTGTCTCTGTCTCTGCCTCTGTCTCCGTCTCTACCTACGTCTCTGTCTCTGTCTCTGTGTCTCTGTCTCTTTGTCTCTGTCTCTGTGTCTCTGTCTCGGTGTCTCTGTCTCTGTGTCTCTGTCTCCGTGTCTCTGTCTCTGTGTCTCTGTCTCTGTGTCTCTGTCTCTGTGTCTCTGTCTCTGTGTCTCTGTCTCTGTGTCTCTGTCTCTGTGTCTCTGTGTCTCTGTCCCTGTGTCTCTGTCTCTGTGTCTCTGTCCCTGTGTATCTGTCTCTGTGTCTCTGTCTCTGTGTCTCTGTCTCTGTGTCTCTGTCCCTGTGTATCTGTCTCTGTGTCTCTGTCTCTGTGTCTCTGTCTCTGTCTCTGTCTCTGTCTCTGTCTCTGTCTCCGTCTCCGTCTCCGTCTCTGTCTCTGTCTCTGTCTCTGTCTCTGTCTCTGTCTCTGTCTCTGTCTCTGTCTCTGTCTCTGTCTCTGTCTCTGTCTCTGTCTCTGTCTCTGTCTCTGTCTCTGTCTCTGCCTCTGTCTCTGTCTCTGTCTCCGTCTCTGTCTCTGCCTCTGTCTCTGTCCCTGTCTCTGTCTGTGTCTCTGTCTCTGTCTCTGTCTGTGTCTCTGTCTCTCTTTCTCTGTCTCTGTGTCTCTGTCTCTGTCTCTGTCTCTGTCTCTATCTCTCTCTCTGTCTCCGTCTCTGTCTCTGTCTCTGTGCCCCTATCCCTGTGTCTCTGTCTCTGTGTCTCTGTCTCTGTGTATCTGTCTCTGTGTCTCTATCTCTGCCTCTATCTCTGTCTCTGTCTCTGTCTCTGTCTCTGTCTCTGTCTCTGTCTCTGTCTCTGTCTCTGTCTCTGCCTCTGTCGCTGTCTCTGCCTCTGTCTCTGTCTCTGTCTCTGTCTCTGTCTCTGTCTCTGTCTCTGTCTCTGTATCTGTCTCTGTCTCTGTCTCTGTCTCTGTCTCTGTCTCTGTCTCTGTCTCTGTCTCTGTCTCTGTGTCTCTGTCTCTGTGTCTCTGTTTCTGTGTCTAAGTCTCCGGGTCTCTGTCTCTGTGTCTCTTCCTCTGTGTCTAAGTCTCCGGGTCTCTGTCTCTGTGTCTCTGCCTCTGTCTCCGTGTGTCTTAATCTGTGTCTCTGTCTGTGCGCCTATGTATCTGTGACTCCGTCTCTGTGTCTGTGGCTCTTTGTCCCTGTCTCTGTCTCTGTCTCTGTCTCTGTCTCTGTCTCTGTCTCTGTCTCTGTCTCTGTCTCTGTCTCTGTCTCTGTCTCTGTCTCTGTCTCTGTCTCTGTCTCAGTCTCTGTCTCTGTCTCTGTATCTGTCTCTGTCTCTGTCTCTGTCTCTGTCTCTGTCTCTGTCTCTGTCTCTGCCTCTGTCTCTGTCTCTGTCTCTGTCTCTGTCTCTGTCTCTGACTCTGTCTCTGTCTCTGTCTCTGTCTGTGTCTATGTCTCCGACTCCGTCTCCAACTTTGTCTATGTCTCCTACTCCGTCTCCATCTTTGTCTCTCTCTCGGTCTCGGTCTCTATCTATGTCTCTGTCTCAGTCTCTGCTTTGGTCTCCGTCTCTGCCTACGTCTCTGTCTCTGTCTCTGTATCTGTCTCTGTCTCCGTCTCTACCTCTATCTCTGTCTCTGTCTCTGTGTCTCTGTCTCTTTGTCTCTGTCTCTGTGTCTCTGTCTCGGTGTCTCTGTCTCTGTGTCTCTGTCTCCGTGTCTCTGTCTCTGTGTCTCTGTCTCTGTGTCTAACTCTCCTTGTATCTGTCTCTGTGCCTCTGCCTCTGTCTCCGTGTGTCTTAATCTGTTTCTCAGTCTGTGCGCCTATGTATTTGTGTCTCCGTCTCTCTGTCTCTGTCTCTGTCTCTGTCTCTGTCTCTGTCTCTGTCTCTACCTCTGCCTCTATCTCTGTCTCTGTCTCTGTCTCTGTCTCTGTCTCTGTCTCTGTCTCTGTCTCTGTCTCTGTCTCTGTCTCTGTCTCTGTCTCTGTCTCTGTCTCTGTCTCTGTCTCTGTCTCTGTCTCAGTGTCTCTGTCTCTTTGTCTCTGTGTCTGTGTCTCTGTCTCTGTGTCTCTGTCCCTGTGTCTCTGTCTCTGTGTCTCTGTCTCTGTGTCGCTGTCTCTGTGTCTCTGTCTCTGTGTCTCTGTCTCTGTGTCTCTGTCTCTGTGTCTCTGTCTCTGTGTCTCTGTCTCTGTGTCTCTGTCTCTGTGTCTCTGTCTCTGTGTCTCTCTCTCTGTGTCTCTGTCTCTGTGTCTCTGTCTCTGTGTCTCTATCTCTGTGTCTCTGTCTCTGTGTCTCTGTCTCTGTGTCTCTGTCTCTGTGTCTCTGTCTCTGTGTCTCTGTCTCTGTGTCTCTGTCTCTGTGTCTCTGTCTCTGTGTCTCTGTCTCTGTGTCTCTGTCTCTGTGTCTCTGTCTCTGTGTCTCTGTCTCTGTGTCTCTGTCTCTGTGTCTCTGTCTCTGTGTCTCTGTCTCTGTGTCTCTGTCTCTGTGTCTAAGTCTCCTTGTGTCTGTCTCTGTGTCTCTGCCTCTGTCTCCGAGTGTCTTAATCTGTGTCTCTGTCTGTGCGCCTATGTATCTGTGACTCCGTCTCTGTGCCTGTGGCTCTTTGTCCCTGTCTCTGTCTCTGTCTCTGTCTCTGTCTCTGTCTCTGTCTCTGTCTCTGTCTCTGTCTCTGTCTCTGTCTCTGTCTCTGTCTCTGTCTCTGTCTCTGTCTCTGTCTCTGTCTCTGTCTCTGTCTCTGTCTCTGTCTCTGTCTCTGTCTCTGTCTCTGTCTCTGTCTCTGTCTCTGTCTCTGTCTCTGTCTCTGTCTCTGTCTCTGTCTCTGTCTCTGTCTCTGTCTCTGTCTCTGTCTCTGTCTCTGTCTCTGTCTCTGTCTCTGTCTCTGTCTCTGTCTCTGTCTGTGTCTCTGTCTCTGTCTCTGTCTCTGTCTCTGTCTCTGTCTCTGTCTCTGTCTCTGTCTCTGTCTCTGTCTCTGACTCTGTCTCTGTCTCTGTCTCTGTCTCTGTCTCTGTGTCTCTGTCTCTGCGTCTCTGTCTCTGTGTCTCTGTCTCTGTGTCTCTGTCTCTGTGTCTAAGTCTCCTTGTGTCTGTCTCTGTGTCTCTGCCTCTGTCTCCGTGTGTCTTAATCTGTGTCTCTGTCTGTGCGCCTATGTATCTGTGACTCCGTCCCTGTGCCTGTGGCTCTGTCTCTGTATCTCTGTCTCTGTCTCTGCCTCTGTCGCTGTCTCTGCCTCTGTCTCTGTCTCTGTCTCTGTCTATGTCTCAGTCTCTGTCTCTGTCTCTGTCTCTGTCTCTGTCTCTGTCTCTGTCTCTGTCTCTGTCTCTGTCTCTGTGTCTCTGTCTCTGTGTCTCTGTCTCTGTGTCTCTGTCTCTGTGTCTCTGTCTCTGTGTCTCTGTCTCTGTGTCTAAGTCTCCTTGTGTCTGTCTCTGTGTCTCTGCCTCTGTCTCCGTGTGTCTTAATCTGTGTCTCTGTCTGTGCGCCTATGTATCTGTGACTCCGTCTCTGTGCCTGTGGCTCTGTCTCTGTATCTCTGTCTCTGTCTCTGCCTCTGTCTCCGTCTCTACCTACGTCTCTGTCTCTGTCTCTGTGTCTCTGTCTCTTTGTCTCTGTCTCTGTGTCTCTGTCTCGGTGTCTCTGTCTCTGTGTCTCTGTCTCCGTGTCTCTGTCTCTGTGTCTCTGTCTCTGTGTCTAACTCTCCTTGTATCTGTCTCTGTGCCTCTGCCTCTGTCTCCGTGTGTCTTAATCTGTTTCTCAGTCTGTGCGCCTATGTATTTGTGTCTCCGTCTCTCTGTCTCTGTCTCTGTCTCTGTCTCTGTCTCCGTCTCCGTCTCTGTGTCTCTGTCTCTGTGTCTCTGTCTCTGTGTCTCTGTCTCTGTGTCTCTGTCTCTGTGTCTCTGTCTCTGTGTCTCTGTCTCTGTGTCTCTGTCTCTGTGTCTCTGTCTCTGTGTCTCTGTCTCTGTGTCTCTGTCTCTGTGTCTCTGTCTCTGTGTCTCTGTGTCTCTGTCCCTGTGTCTCTGTCTCTGTGTCTCTGTCCCTGTGTATCTGTCTCTGTGTCTCTGTCTCTGTGTCTCTGTCTCTGTCTCTGTCTCTGTCTCTGTCTCTGTCTCTGTCTCCGTCTCCGTCTCCGTCTCTGTCTCTGTCTCTGTCTCTGTCTCTGTCTCTGTCTCTGTCTCTGTCTCTGTCTCTGTCTCTGTCTCTGTCTCTGTCTCTGTCTCTGTCTCTGTCTCTGTCTCTGTCTCTGTCTCTGCCTCTGTCTCTGTCTCTGTCTCCGTCTCTGTCTCTGCCTCTGTCTCTGTCCCTGTCTCTGTCTGTGTCTCTGTCTCTGTCTCTGTCTGTGTCTCTGTCTCTCTTTCTCTGTCTCTGTGTCTCTGTCTCTGTCTCTGTCTCTGTCTCTATCTCTCTCTCTGTCTCCGTCTCTGTCTCTGTCTCTGTGCCCCTATCCCTGTGTCTCTGTCTCTGTGTCTCTGTCTCTGTGTATCTGTCTCTGTGTCTCTATCTCTGCCTCTATCTCTGTCTCTGTCTCTGTCTCTGTCTCTGTCTCTGTCTCTGTCTCTGTCTCTGTCTCTGTCTCTGCCTCTGTCGCTGTCTCTGCCTCTGTCTCTGTCTCTGTCTCTGTCTCTGTCTCTGTCTCTGTCTCTGTCTCTGTCTCTGTCTCTGTCTCTGTCTCTGTCTCTGTCTCTGTCTCTGTCTCTGTCTCTGTCTCTGTGTCTCTGTCTCTGTGTCTCTGTTTCTGTGTCTAAGTCTCCGGGTCTCTGTCTCTGTGTCTCTTCCTCTGTGTCTAAGTCTCCGGGTCTCTGTCTCTGTGTCTCTGCCTCTGTCTCCGTGTGTCTTAATCTGTGTCTCTGTCTGTGCGCCTATGTATCTGTGACTCCGTCTCTGTGTCTGTGGCTCTTAGTCCCTGTCTCTGTCTCTGTCTCTGTCTCTGTCTCTGTCTCTGTCTCTGTCTCTGTCTCTGTCTCTGTCTCTGTCTCTGTCTCTGTCTCTGTCTCTGTCTCAGTCTCTGTCTCTGTCTCTGTATCTGTCTCTGTCTCTGTCTCTGTCTCTGTCTCTGTCTCTGTCTCTGTCTCTGCCTCTGTCTCTGTCTCTGTCTCTGTCTCTGTCTCTGTCTCTGACTCTGTCTCTGTCTCTGTCTCTGTCTCTGTCTGTGTCTATGTCTCCGACTCCGTCTCCAACTTTGTCTATGTCTCCTACTCCGTCTCCATCTTTGTCTCTCTCTCGGTCTCGGTCTCTATCTATGTCTCTGTCTCAGTCTCTGCTTTGGTCTCCGTCTCTGCCTACGTCTCTGTCTCTGTCTCTGTATCTGTCTCTGTCTCCGTCTCTACCTCTATCTCTGTCTCTGTCTCTGTGTCTCTGTCTCTTTGTCTCTGTCTCTGTGTCTCTGTCTCGGTGTCTCTGTCTCTGTGTCTCTGTCTCCGTGTCTCTGTCTCTGTGTCTCTGTCTCTGTGTCTAACTCTCCTTGTATCTGTCTCTGTGCCTCTGCCTCTGTCTCCGTGTGTCTTAATCTGTTTCTCAGTCTGTGCGCCTATGTATTTGTGTCTCCGTCTCTCTGTCTCTGTCTCTGTCTCTGTCTCTGTCTCTGTCTCTGTCTCTACCTCTGCCTCTATCTCTGTCTCTGTCTCTGTCTCTGTCTCTGTCTCTGTCTCTGTCTCTGTCTCTGTCTCTGTCTCTGTCTCTGTCTCTGTCTCTGTCTCTGTCTCTGTCTCAGTGTCTCTGTCTCTTTGTCTCTGTGTCTGTGTCTCTGTCTCTGTGTCTCTGTCCCTGTGTCTCTGTCTCTGTGTCTCTGTCTCTGTGTCTCTGTCTCTGTGTCTCTGTCTCTGTGTCTCTGTCTCTGTGTCTCTGTCTCTGTGTCTCTGTCTCTGTGTCTCTGTCTCTGTGTCTCTGTCTCTGTGTCTCTCTCTCTGTGTCTCTGTCTCTGTGTCTCTGTCTCTGTGTCTCTGTCTCTGTGTCTCTATCTCTGTGTCTCTGTCTCTGTGTCTCTGTCTCTGTGTCTCTGTCTCTGTGTCTCTGTCTCTGTGTCTCTGTCTCTGTGTCTCTGTCTCTGTGTCTCTGTCTCTGTGTCTCTGTCTCTGTGTCTCTGTCTCTGTGTCTCTGTCTCTGTGTCTCTGTCTCTGTGTCTCTGTCTCTGTGTCTCTGTCTCTGTGTCTAAGTCTCCTTGTGTCTGTCTCTGTGTCTCTGCCTCTGTCTCCGAGTGTCTTAATCTGTGTCTCTGTCTGTGCGCCTATGTATCTGTGACTCCGTCTCTGTGCCTGTGGCTCTGTCTCTGTATCTCTGTCTCTGTCTCTGCCTCTGTCTCCGTCTCTACCTACGTCTCTGTCTCTGTCTCTGTGTCTCTGTCTCTTTGTCTCTGTCTCTGTGTCTCTGTCTCGGTGTCTCTGTCTCTGTGTCTCTGTCTCCGTGTCTCTGTCTCTGTGTCTCTGTCTCTGTGTCTAACTCTCCTTGTATCTGTCTCTGTGCCTCTGCCTCTGTCTCCGTGTGTCTTAATCTGTTTCTCAGTCTGTGCGCCTATGTATTCGTGTCTCCGTCTCTCTGTCTCTGTCTCTGTCTCTGTCTCTGTCTCCGTCTCCGTCTCTGTGTCTCTGTCTCTGTGTCTCTGTCTCTGTGTCTCTGTCTCTGTGTCTCTGTCTCTGTGTCTCTGTCTCTGTGTCTCTGTCTCTGTGTCTCTGTCTCTGTGTCTCTGTCTCTGTGTCTCTGTCTCTGTGTCTCTGTCTCTGTGTCTCTGTCTCTGTGTCTCTGTGTCTCTGTCCCTGTGTCTCTGTCTCTGTGTCTCTGTCCCTGTGTATCTGTCTCTGTGTCTCTGTCTCTGTGTCTCTGTCTCTGTCTCTGTCTCTGTCTCTGTCTCCGTCTCCGTCTCCGTCTCTGTCTCTGTCTCTGTCTCTGTCTCTGTCTCTGTCTCTGTCTCTGTCTCTGTCTCTGTCTCTGTCTCTGTCTCTGCCTCTGTCTCTGTCTCTGTCTCCGTCTCTGTCTCTGCCTCTGTCTCTGTCCCTGTCTCTGTCTGTGTCTCTGTCTCTGTCTCTGTCTGTGTCTCTGTCTCTCTTTCTCTGTCTCTGTGTCTCTGTCTCTGTCTCTGTCTCTGTCTCTGTCTCTATCTCTCTCTCTGTCTCCGTCTCTGTCTCTGTCTCTGTGCCCCTGTCCCTGTGTCTCTGTCTGTGTGTCTCTGTCTCTGTGTATCTGTCTCTGTGTCTCTATCTCTGCCTCTATCTCTGTCTCTGTCTCTGTCTCTGTCTCTGTCTCTGTCTCTGTCTCTGTCTCTGTCTCTGTCTCTGTATCTGTCTCTGTCTCTGTCTCTGTCTCTGTCTCTGTCTCTGTCTCTGTCTCTGTCTCTGTCTCTGTCTCTGTCTCTGTCTCTGTCTCTGTCTCTGTCTCTGTCTCTGTCTCTGTCTCTGTCTCTGTCTCTGTCTCTGTCTCTGTCTCTGTCTCTGTCTCTGTCTCTGTCTCTGTCTCTGACTCTGTCTCTGTCTCTGTCTCTGTCTCTGTGTCTCTGTCTCTGCGTCTCTGTCTCTGTGTCTCTGTCTCTGTGTCTCTGTCTCTGTGTCTAAGTCTCCTTGTGTCTGTCTCTGTGTCTCTGCCTCTGTCTCCGTGTGTCTTAATCTGTGTCTCTGTCTGTGCGCCTATGTATCTGTGACTCCGTCTCTGTGCCTGTGGCTCTGTCTCTGTATCTCTGTCTCTGTCTCTGCCTCTGTCTCCGTCTCTACCTACGTCTTTGTCTCTGTCTCTGTGTCTCTGTCTCTTTGTCTCTGTCTCTGTGTCTCTGTCTCGGTGTCTCTGTCTCTGTGTCTCTGTCTCCGTGTCTCTGTCTCTGTGTCTCTGTCTCTGTGTCTAACTCTCCTTGTATCTGTCTCTGTGCCTCTGCCTCTGTCTCCGTGTGTCTTAATCTGTTTCTCAGTCTGTGCGCCTATGTATTTGTGTCTCCGTCTCTCTGTCTCTGTCTCTGTCTCTGTCTCTGTCTCCGTCTCCGTCTCTGTGTCTCTGTCTCTGTGTCTCTGTCTCTGTGTCTCTGTCTCTGTGTCTCTGTCTCTGTGTCTCTGTCTCTGTGTCTCTGTCTCTGTGTCTCTGTCTCTGTGTCTCTGTCTCTGTGTCTCTGTCTCTGTGTCTCTGTCTCTGTGTCTCTGTCTCTGTGTCTCTGTCTCTGTGTCTCTGTCTCTGTGTCTCTGTGTCTCTGTCCCTGTGTCTCTGTCTCTGTGTCTCTGTCCCTCTGTCTCTGTGTCTCTGTCTCTGTGTCTCTGTCTCTGTCTCTGTCTCTGTCTCTGTCTCCGTCTCCGTCTCCGTCTCCGTCTCTGTCTCTGTCTCTGTCTCTGTCTCTGTCTCTGTCTCTGTCTCTGTCTCTGTCTCTGTCTCTGTCTCTGTCTCTGTCTCTGTCTCTGTCTCTGCCTCTGTCTCTGTCTCTGTCTCCGTCTCTGTCTCCGCCTCTGTCTCTGTCCCTGTCTCTGTCTGTGTCTCTGTCTCTGTCTCTGTCTGTGTCTCTGTCTCTCTTTCTCTGTCTCTGTGTCTCTGTCTCTGTCTCTGTCTCTGTCTCTGTCTCTATCTCTCTCTCTGTCTCCGTCTCTGTCTCTGTCTCTGTGCCCCTGTCCCTGTGTCTCTGTCTGTGTGTCTCTGTCTCTGTGTATCTGTCTCTGTGTCTCTATCTCTGCCTCTATCTCTGTCTCTGTCTCTGTCTCTGTCTCTGTCTCTGTCTCTGTCTCTGTCTCTGTCTCTGTCTCTGTCTCTGTCTCTGCCTCTGTCGCTGTCTCTGCCTCTGTCTCTGTCTCTGTCTCTGTCTCTGTCTCTGTCTCTGTCTCTGTCTCTGTCTCTGTCTCTGTCTCTGTCTCTGTCTCTGTCTCTGTCTCTGTCTCTGTCTCTGTCTCTGTCTCTGTCTCTGTCTCTGTCTCTGTCTCTGTCTCTGTCTCTGTCTCAGTCTCTGTCTCTGTCTCTGTATCTGTCTCTGTCTCTGTCTCTGTCTCTGTCTCTGTCTCTGCCTCTGTCTCTGTCTCTGTCTCTGTCTCTGTCTCTGTCTCTGTCTCTGTCTCTGTCTCTGTCTCTGCCTCTGTCGCTGTCTCTGCCTCTGTCTCTGTCTCTGTCTCTGTCTCTGTCTCTGTCTCTGTCTCTGTCTCTGTCTCTGTCTCTGTCTCTGTCTCTGTCTCTGTCTCTGTCTCTGTCTCTGTCTCTGTCTCTGTCTCTGTCTCTGTCTCTGTCTCTGTCTCTGTCTCTGTCTCTGTCTCTGTCTCTGTCTCTGTCTGTGTCTATGTCTCCGACTCCGTCTCCAACTTTGCCTATGTCTCCTACTCCGTCTCCATCTTTGTCTCTCTCTCGGTCTCGGTCTCTATCTATGTCTCTGTCTCAGTCTCTGCTTTGGTCTCCGTCTCTGCCTACGTCTCTGTCTCTGTCTCTGTATCTGTCTCTGTCTCCGTCTCTACCTCTATCTCTGTCTCTGTCTCTGTGTCTCTGTCTCTTTGTCTCTGTCTCTGTGTCTCTGTCTCGGTGTCTCTGTCTCTGTGTCTCTGTCTCCGTGTCTCTGTCTCTGTGTCTCTGTCTCTGTGTCTAACTCTCCTTGTATCTGTCTCTGTGCCTCTGCCTCTGTCTCCGTGTGTCTTAATCTGTTTCTCAGTCTGTGCGCCTATGTATTTGTGTCTCCGTCTCTCTGTCTCTGTCTCTGTCTCTGTCTCTGTCTCCGTCTCCGTCTCTGTGTCTCTGTCTCTGTGTCTCTGTCTCTGTGTCTCTGTCTCTGTGTCTCTGTCTCTGTGTCTCTGTCTCTGTGTCTCTGTCTCTGTGTCTCTGTCTCTGTGTCTCTGTCTCTGTGTCTCTGTCTCTGTGTCTCTGTCTCTGTGTCTCTGTCTCTGTGTCTCTGTCTCTGTGTCTCTGTGTCTCTGTCCCTGTGTCTCTGTCTCTGTGTCTCTGTCCCTGTGTATCTGTCTCTGTGTCTCTGTCTCTGTGTCTCTGTCTCTGTCTCTGTCTCTGTCTCTGTCTCCGTCTCCGTCTCCGTCTCCGTCTCTGTCTCTGTCTCTGTCTCTGTCTCTGTCTCTGTCTCTGTCTCTGTCTCTGTCTCTGTCTCTGTCTCTGTCTCTGTCTCTGTCTCTGTCTCTGTCTCTGCCTCTGTCTCTGTCTCTGTCTCCGTCTCTGTCTCCGCCTCTGTCTCTGTCCCTGTCTCTGTCTGTGTCTCTGTCTCTGTCTCTGTCTGTGTCTCTGTCTCTCTTTCTCTGTCTCTGTGTCTCTGTCTCTGTCTCTGTCTCTGTCTCTGTCTCTATCTCTCTCTCTGTCTCCGTCTCTGTCTCTGTCTCTGTGCCCCTGTCCCTGTGTCTCTGTCTGTGTGTCTCTGTCTCTGTGTATCTGTCTCTGTGTCTCTATCTCTGCCTCTATCTCTGTCTCTGTCTCTGTCTCTGTCTCTGTCTCTGTCTCTGTCTCTGCCTCTGTCTCTGTCTCTGTCTCTGTCTCTGCCTCTGTCGCTGTCTCTGCCTCTGTCTCTGTCTCTGTCTCTGTCTCTGTCTCTGTCTCTGTCTCTGTCTCTGTCTCTGTCTCTGTCTCTGTCTCTGTCTCTGTCTCTGTCTCTGTCTCTGTCTCTGTCTCTGTCTCTGTCTCTGTCTCTGTCTCTGTCTCTGTGTCTCTGTCTCTGTGTCTCTGTTTCTGTGTCTAAGTCTCCGGGTCTCTGTCTCTGTGTCTCTGCCTCTGTGTCTAAGTCTCCGGGTCTCTGTCTCTGTGTCTCTGCCTCTGTGTCTAAGTCTCCGGGTCTCTGTCTCTGTGTCTCTGCCTCTGTCTCCGTGTGTCTTAATCTGTGTCTCTGTCTGTGCGCCTATGTATCTGTGACTCCGTCTCTGTGTCTGTGGCTCTTTGTCCCTGTCTCTGTCTCTGTCTCTGTCTCTGTCTCTGTATCTGTCTCTGTCTCCGTCTCTACCTCTATCTCTGTCTCTGTCTCTGTGTCTCTGTCTCTTTGTCTCTGTCTCTGTGTCTCTGTCTCGGTGTCTCTGTCTCTGTGTCTCTGTCTCCGTGTCTCTGTCTCTGTGTCTCTGTCTCTGTGTCTAACTCTCCTTGTATCTGTCTCTGTGCCTCTGCCTCTGTCTCCGTGTGTCTTAATCTGTTTCTCAGTCTGTGCGCCTATGTATTTGTGTCTCCGTCTCTCTGTCTCTGTCTCTGTCTCTGTCTCTGTCTCCGTCTCCGTCTCTGTGTCTCTGTCTCTGTGTCTCTGTCTCTGTGTCTCTGTCTCTGTGTCTCTGTCTCTGTGTCTCTGTCTCTGTGTCTCTGTCTCTGTGTCTCTGTCTCTGTGTCTCTGTCTCTGTGTCTCTGTCTCTGTGTCTCTGTCTCTGTGTCTCTGTCTCTGTGTCTCTGTGTCTCTGTCCCTGTGTCTCTGTCTCTGTGTCTCTGTCCCTGTGTATCTGTCTCTGTGTCTCTGTCTCTGTGTCTCTGTCTCTGTCTCTGTCTCTGTCTCTGTCTCCGTCTCCGTCTCCGTCTCCGTCTCTGTCTCTGTCTCTGTCTCTGTCTCTGTCTCTGTCTCTGTCTCTGTCTCTGTCTCTGTCTCTGTCTCTGTCTCTGTCTCTGTCTCTGTCTCTGTCTCTGCCTCTGTCTCTGTCTCTGTCTCCGTCTCTGTCTCCGCCTCTGTCTCTGTCCCTGTCTCTGTCTGTGTCTCTGTCTCTGTCTCTGTCTGTGTCTCTGTCTCTCTTTCTCTGTCTCTGTGTCTCTGTCTCTGTCTCTGTCTCTGTCTCTGTCTCTATCTCTCTCTCTGTCTCCGTCTCTGTCTCTGTCTCTGTGCCCCTGTCCCTGTGTCTCTGTCTGTGTGTCTCTGTCTCTGTGTATCTGTCTCTGTGTCTCTATCTCTGCCTCTATCTCTGTCTCTGTCTCTGTCTCTGTCTCTGTCTCTGTCTCTGTCTCTGCCTCTGTCTCTGTCTCTGTCTCTGTCTCTGCCTCTGTCGCTGTCTCTGCCTCTGTCTCTGTCTCTGTCTCTGTCTCTGTCTCTGTCTCTGTCTCTGTCTCTGTCTCTGTCTCTGTCTCTGTCTCTGTCTCTGTCTCTGTCTCTGTCTCTGTCTCTGTCTCTGTCTCTGTCTCTGTCTCTGTCTCTGTCTCTGTGTCTCTGTCTCTGTGTCTCTGTTTCTGTGTCTAAGTCTCCGGGTCTCTGTCTCTGTGTCTCTGCCTCTGTGTCTAAGTCTCCGGGTCTCTGTCTCTGTGTCTCTGCCTCTGTGTCTAAGTCTCCGGGTCTCTGTCTCTGTGTCTCTGCCTCTGTCTCCGTGTGTCTTAATCTGTGTCTCTGTCTGTGCGCCTATGTATCTGTGACTCCGTCTCTGTGTCTGTGGCTCTTTGTCCCTGTCTCTGTCTCTGTCTCTGTCTCTGTCTCTGTCTCTGTCTCTGTCTCTGTCTCTGTCTCTGTCTCTGTCTCTGTCTCTGTCTCTGTCTCTGTCTCTGTCTCTGTCTCTGTCTCTGTCTCTGTCTCTGTCTCTGTCTCTGTCTCTGTCTCTGTCTCTGTCTCTGTCTCTGTCTCTGTCTCTGTATCTGTCTCTGTCTCTGTCTCTGTCTCTGTCTCTGTCTCTGTCTCTGTCTCTGTCTCTGTCTCTGTCTCTGTCTCTGTCTCTGTCTCTGTCTCTGTCTCTGTGTCTCTGTCTCTGCGTCTCTGTCTCTGTGTCTCTGTCTCCGTGTCTCTGTCTCTGTGTCTCTGTCTCTGTGTCTAACTCTCCTTGTATCTGTCTCTGTGCCTCTGCCTCTGTCTCCGTGTGTCTTAATCTGTTTCTCAGTCTGTGCGCCTATGTATTTGTGTCTCCGTCTCTCTGTCTCTGTCTCTGTCTCTGTCTCTGTCTCCGTCTCCGTCTCTGTGTCTCTGTCTCTGTGTCTCTGTCTCTGTGTCTCTGTCTCTGTGTCTCTGTCTCTGTGTCTCTGTCTCTGTGTCTCTGTCTCTGTGTCTCTGTCTCTGTGTCTCTGTCTCTGTGTCTCTGTGTCTCTGTCCCTGTGTCTCTGTCCCTGTGTATCTGTCTCTGTGTCTCTGTCTCTGTGTCTCTGTCTCTGTCTCTGTCTCTGTCTCTGCCTCTGTCTCTGTCCCTGTCTCTGTCTGTGTCTCTGTCTCTGTCTCTGTCTGTGTCTCTGTCTCTCTTTCTCTGTCTCTGTGTCTCTGTCTCTGTCTCTGTCTCTGTCTCTGTCTCTATCTCTCTCTCTGTCTCCGTCTCTGTCTCTGTCTCTGTGCCCCTGTCCCTGTGTCTCTGTCTCTGTGTCTCTGTCTCTGTGTATCTGTCTCTGTGTCTCTATCTCTGCCTCTATCTCTGTCTCTGTCTCTGTCTCTGTCTCTGTCTCTGTCTCTGTCTCTGTCTCTGCCTCTGTCGCTGTCTCTGCCTCTGTCTCTGTCTCTGCCTCTGTCTCTGTCTCTGTCTCTGTCTCTGTCTCTGTCTCTGTCTCTGTCTCTGTCTCTGCCTCTGTCTCTGTCTCTGTCTCTGTGTCTCTGTCTCTGTGTCTCTGTTTCTGTGTCTAAGTCTCCGGGTCTCTGTCTCTGTGTCTCTGCCTCTGTGTCTAAGTCTACGGGTCTCTGTCTCTGTGTCTCTGCCTCTGTCTCCGTGTGTCTTAATCTGTGTCTCTGTCTGTGCGCCTATGTATCTGTGACTCCGTCTCTGTGTCTGTGGCTCTATGTCCCTGTCTCTGTCTCTGTCTCTGTCTCTGTCTCTGTCTCTGTCTCTGTCTCTGTCTCTGTCTCTGTCTCTGTCTCTGTCTCTGTCTCTGTCTCTGTCTCTGTCTCTGTCTCAGTCTCTGTCTCTGTCTCTGTATCTGTCTCTGTCTCTGTCTCTGTCTCTGTCTCTGTCTCTGTCTCTGTCTCTGCCTCTGTCTCTGTCTCTGTCTCTGTCTCTGTCTCTGTCTCTGTCTCTGACTCTGTCTCTGTCTCTGTCTCTGTCTGTGTCTATGTCTCCGACTCCGTCTCCAACTTTGTCTATGTCTCCTACTCCGTCTCCATCTTTGCCTCTCTCTCGGTCTCGGTCTCTATCTATGTCTCTGTCTCAGTCTCTGCTTTGGTCTCCGTCTCTGCCTACGTCTCTGTCTCTGTCTCTGTATCTGTCTCTGTCTCCGTCTCTACCTCTATCTCTGTCTCTGTCTCTGTCTCTGTCTCTGCCTCTGTCTCTGTCTCTGTCTTTGCCTCTGTCTCTGTTTCTGTATCTATGTTTCTGTGTCCCTGTCTCTGTGTCCCTATCTCTGTGCCTCTGTCTATGTGTTTTTGACCCTGTGTCTCTGTCTCTGTGACTCCGTCTCTGTGTCTCTGTGTCTGTGTCCCGGTCTCTGTGTCTCTGTCTCTGTTTCTGTCTCTGTGTCTCTGTCTCTGTCTCTGTCTCTGTCTCTGTCTCTGCCTCTGCCTCTGCCTCTGTCTCCGTTTCTGTGTCTATGTCTCTGTGACTTTGTCTCTGCGTTTCTGTCTCTGTCTCTGCCTCTGCATCTGCCTCTGTCTCCGGTTCTATGCCTATGTCTTCATGTCTCTGTCCCTATGTCTCTGTCTCTGTCTCTGTCTCTGTCTCTGTCTCTGTCTCTGTCTCTGTCTCTGTCTCTGTCTCTGTCTCTGTCTCTGTCTCTGTCTCTGTCTCTGTATCTGTCTCTGTCTCTGTCTCTGTCTCTGTCTCTGTCTCTGTCTCTGTCTCTGTCTCTGTCTCTGTCTCTGACTCTGTCTCTGTCTCTGTCTCTGTCTCTGTGTCTCTGTCTCTGCGTCTCTGTCTCTGTCTCTGTGTCTCTGTCTCTGCGTCTCTGTCTCTGTGTCTCTGTCTCTGTGTCTCTGTCTCTGTGTCTAAGTCTCCTTGTGTCTGTCTCTGTGTCTCTGCCTCTGTCTCCGTGTGTCTTAATCTGTGTCTCTGTCTGTGCGCCTATGTATCTGTGACTCCGTCCCTGTGCCTGTGGCTCTGTCTCTGTATCTCTGTCTCTGTCTCTGCCTCTGTCGCTGTCTCTGCCTCTGTCTCTGTCTCTGTCTCTGTCTCTGTCTCTGTCTCTGTCTCTGTCTCTGTCTCTGTCTCTGTCTCTGTCTCTGTCTCTGTCTCTGTCTCTGTCTCTGTCTCTGTCTCTGTCTCTGTCTCTGTGTCTCTGTCTCTGCGTCTCTGTCTCTGTCTCTGTGTCTCTGTCTCTGCGTCTCTGTCTCTGTGTCTCTGTCTCTGTGTCTCTGTCTCTGTGTCTAAGTCTCCTTGTGTCTGTCTCTGTGTCTCTGCCTCTGTCTCCGTGTGTCTTAATCTGTGTCTCTGTCTGTGCGCCTATGTATCTGTGACTCCGTCCCTGTGCCTGTGGCTCTGTCTCTGTATCTCTGTCTCTGTCTCTGCCTCTGTCGCTGTCTCTGCCTCTGTCTCTGTCTCTGTCTCTGTCTCTGTCTCTGTCTCTGTCTCTGTCTCTGTCTCTGTCTCTGTCTCTGTCTCTGTCTCTGTCTCTGTCTCTGTCTCTGTCTCTGTCTCTGTCTCTGTCTCTGTGTCTCTGTCTCTGTGTCTCTGTCTCTGTGTCTCTGTCTCTGTGTCTCTGTCTCTGTGTCTCTGTCTCTGTGTCTCTGTCTCTGTGTCTCTGTCTCTGTGTCTCTGTCTCTGTGTCTAAGTCTCCTTGTGTCTGTCTCTGTGTCTCTGCCTCTGTCTCCGTGTGTCTTAATCTGTGTCTCTGTCTGTGCGCCTATGTATCTGTGACTCCTTCTCTGTGCCTGTGGCTCTGTCTCTGTATCTCTGTCTCTGCCTCTGCCTCTGTCTCCGTCTCTACCTACGTCTATGTCTCTGTCTCTGTGTCTCTGTCTCTTTGTCTCTGTCTCTGTGTCTCTGTCTCGGTGTCTCTGTCTCTGTGTCTCTGTCTCCGTGTCTCTGTCCCTGTGCCTCTGTCTCTGTGTCTAACTCTCCTTGTATCTGTCTCTGTGCCTCTGCCTCTGTCTCCGTGTGTCTTAATCTGTTTCTCAGCCTGTGCGCCTATGTATTTGTGTCTCCGTCTCTCTGTCTCTGTCTCTGTCTCTGTCTCTGTCTCTGTCTGTGTCTCTGTCTCTCTTTCTCTGTCTCTGTGTCTCTGTCTCTGTCTCTGTCTCTGTCTCTATCTCTCTCTCTGTCTCCGTCTCTGTCTCTGTCTCTGTGCCCCTGTCCCTGTGTCTCTGTCTCTGTGTCTCTGTCTCTGTGTATCTGTCTCTGTGTCTCTATCTCTGCCTCTATCTCTGTCTCTGTCTCTGTCTCTGTCTCTGTCCCTGTCTCTGTCTCTGTCTCTGTCTCTGCCTCTGTCGCTGTCTCTGCCTCTGTCTCTGTCTCTGTCTCTGTCTCTGTCTCTGTCTCTGTCTCTGTCTCTGTCTCTGTCTCTGTCTCTGTCTCTGTCTCCGTTTCTGTCTCTGTCTCTGTCTCTGTCTCTGTGTCTCTGTCTCTGTGTCTCTGTTTCTGTGTCTAAGTCTGAGGGTCTCTGTCTCTGTGTCTCTGCCTCTGTGTCTAAGTCTCCGGGTCTCTGTCTCTGTGTCTCTGCCTCTGTCTCCGTGTGTCTTAATCTGTGTCTCTGTCTGTGCGCCTATGTATCTGTGACTCCGTCTCTGTGTCTGCGGCTCTTTGTCCCTGTCTCTGTCTCTGTCTCTGTCTCTGTCTCTGTCTCTGTCTCTGTCTCTGTCTCTGTCTCTGTCTCTGTCTCTGTCTCTGTCTCTGTCTCTGTCTCTGTCTCTGTCTCTGTCTCTGTCTCTGTATCTGTCTCTGTCTCTGTCTCTGTCTCTGTCTCTGTCTCTGTCTCTGTCTCTGTCTCTGTCTCTGTCTCTGTCTCTGTCTCTGTCTCTGTCTCTGTCTCTGTCTCTGTCTCTGTCTCTGTCTCTGTCTCTGTCTCTGTCTCTGTCTCTGACTCTGTCTCTGTCTCTGTCTCTGTCTGTGTCTATGTCTCCGACTCCGTCTCCAACTTTGTCTATGTCTCCTACTCCGTCTCCATCTTTGTCTCTCTCTCGGTCTCGGTCTCTATCTATGTCTCTGTCTCAGTCTCTGCTTTGGTCTCCGTCTCTGCCTACGTCTCTGTCTCTGTCTCTGTATCTGTCTCTGTCTCCGTCTCTACCTCTATCTCTGTCTCTGTCTCTGTCTCTGCCTCTGTCTCTGTCTCTGTCTTTGCCTCTGTCTCTGTTTCTGTATCTATGTTTCTGTGTCCCTGTCTCTGTGTCCCTATCTCTGTGCCTCTGTCTATGTGTGTTTGACCCTGTGTCTCTGTCTCTGTGACTCCGTCTCTGTGTCTCTGTGTCTGTGTCCCGGTCTCTGTGTCTCTGTCTCTGTTTCTGTCTCTGTGTCTCTGTCTCTGTCTCTGTCTCTGTCTCTGTCTCTGCCTCTGCCTCTGCCTCTGTCTCCGTTTCTGTGTCTATGTCTCTGTGACTTTGTCTCTGCGTTTCTGTCTCTGTCTCTGCCTCTGCATCTGCCTCTGTCTCCGGTTCTATGCCTATGTCTTCATGTCTCTGTCCCTATGTCTCTGTCTCTGTGAATCTGTCTCTCTGTCTATGTCCCTGTGCCTATGTATCTGTGCCTCTGTCTCTGTGTCTAAGTCTCCTTGTCTCTGTCTCTGTGTCTCTGCCCCTCTCTCCGTGTGGCAGTCTCTGTGTCTCTGTCTCTGTGTCTCTGTCTCTGTGTCTCTGTCTCTGTGTCTCTGTCTCTGTGTCTCTGTCCGTGTCTCCGACTCTGTGTCTCTGTCTCTGTCTCTGTGTCCCACTCTCTGTCTCTGTCTCCGTCTCCGACTCTGTGTCTCTGTCTCTGTCTCTGTGTCCCTCTCTCTGTCTCTGTCTCCGTCTCCGTCTCTGTCTCTGTCTCTGTCTCTGTCTCTGTCTCTGTCTCTGTCTCGGTCTCTGTCTCTGTCTCTGTCTCTGTCTCTGTCTCTGTCTCTGACTCTGTCTCTGTCTCTGTCTCTGTCTGTGTCTCTGTCTCTGTCTCTGCTTCGGTCTCCGTCTCTGCCTACGTCTCTGTCTCTGTCTCTGTGTCTCTGTCTCTGTGTATCTGTCTCTGTGTCTCTGTCTCTGTGTCTCTGTCTCTGCGTCTCTGTCTCTGTGTCTCTGTCTCTCTGTCTCTGTCTCTGTCTCTGTCTCTGTCTCTGTCTCTCTCTCTGTCTCTGTATCTGTCTCTGTCTCTGTCTCTGTCTCTGTCTCTGTCTCTGTCTCTGTCTCTGTCTGTGTCTCTGTTTCTGTCTCTGCTACGGTCTCCGTCTCTGCCTACGTCTCTGTCTCTGTCTCTGTGTCTCTGTCTCTGTGTATCTATCTCTGTGTCTCTGTCTCTGTGTCTCTGTCTCTGCGTCTCTGTCTCTGTGTCTCTGTCTCTCTGTCTCTGTCTCTGTGTCTCTGTCTCTGTGTCTCCGTCTCTGTGTCTCTGTCTCTGTGTCTCTGTCTCTGTGTCTCTGTCTCTGTGTCTCTGTCTCTGTGTCTCTGTCTCTGTGTCTCTGTCTCTGTGTCTCTGTCTCTGTGTCTCTGTCTCTGTGTCTCTGTCTCTGTGTCTCTGTCTCTGTGTCTCTGTCTCTGTGTCTGTGTCTCTGTCTCTGTGTCTCTGTCTCTGTGTCTCTGTCTCTGTGTCTCTGTCTCTGTGTCTCTGCCTCTGTGTCTCTGTCTCTGTGTCTCTGTCTCTGTGTCTCTGTTTCTGCGTCTAAGTCTCCGGGTCTCTGTCTCTGTGTCTCTGCCTCTGTGTCTAAGTCTCCGGGTCTCTGTCTCTGTGTCTCTGCCTCTCTTTCCGTGTGGCAGTCTCTGTGTCTCTGTCCCAGTGTCTCTGTCTCCGTGTCTCTGTCTCTGTGTCTCTGTCCGTGTCTCCGACTCTGTGTCTCTGTCTCTGTCTCTGTGTCCCTGTCTCTGTCTCTGTCTCCGTCTCCGTCTCTGTCTCTGTCTCTGTCTCTGTCTCTCTCTCTGTCTCTGTATCTGTCTCTGTCTCTGTCTCCGTCTCTGTCTCTGTCTCTGTCTCTGTCTCTGTCTCTGTCTCTGTCTCTGTCTCTGTCTCTGTCTCTGTCTCTGTCTGTGTCTCTGTCTCTGTCTCTGCTTCGGTCTCCGTCTCTGCCTACGTCTCTGTCTCTGTCTCTGTGTCTCTGTCTCTGTGTATCTGTCTCTGTGTCTCTGTCTCTGTGTCTCTGTCTCTGCGTCTCTGTCTCGGTGTCTCTGTCTCTCTGTCTCTGTCTCTGTGTCTCCGTCTCTGTGTCTCTGTCTCTGTGTCTCTGTCTCTGTGTCTCTGTCTCTGTGTCTCTGTCTCTGTGTCTCTGTCTCTGTGTCTCTGTCTCTGTGTCTCTGTCTCTGTGTCTCTGTCTCTGTGTCTCTGTCTCTGTGTCTCTGCCTCTGTGTCTCTGTCTCTGTGTCTCTGTCTCTGTGTCTCTGTCTCTGTGTCTCTGTCTCTGTGTCTCTGTCTCTGTGTCTCTGCCTCTGTGTCTCTGTCTCTGTGTCTCTGTCTCTGTGTCTCTGTTTCTGTGTCTAAGTCTCCGGGTCTCTGTCTCTGTGTCTCTGCCTCTGTCTCCGTGTGTCTTAATCTGTGTCTCTGTCTGTGCGCCTATGTATCTGTGACTCCGTCTCTGTGCCTGTGGCTCTTTGTCCCTGTCTCTGTCTCTGTCTCTGTCTCTGTCTCTGTCTCTGTCTCTGTCTCTGTCTCTGTCTCTGTCTCTGTCTCTGTCTCTGTCTCTGTCTCTGTCTCTGTCTCTGTCTCTGTCTCTGTCTCTGTCTCTGTCTCTGTCTCTGTCTCTGTCTCTGTCTCTGTCTCTGTCTCTGTCTCTGTCTCTGTCTCTGTCTCTGTCTCTGTCTCTGTCTCTGTCTCTGTCTCTGTCTCTGTCTCTGTCTCTGCCTGTGTCTCTGTCTCTGTCTCTGTCTCTGTCTCTGTCTCTGTCTCTGTCTCTGTCTCTGTCTCTGTCTCTGACTCTGTCTCTGTCTCTGTCTCTGTCTCTGTCTCTGTGTCTCTGTCTCTGCGTCTCTGTCTCTGTGTCTCTGTCTCTGTGTCTCTGTCTCTGTGTCTAAGTCTCCTTGTGTCTGTCTCTGTGTCTCTGCCTCTGTCTCCGTGTGTCTTAATCTGTGTCTCTGTCTGTGCGCCTATGTATCTGTGACTCCGTCCCTGTGCCTGTGGCTCTGTCTCTGTATCTCTGTCTCTGTCTCTGCCTCTGTCGCTGTCTCTGCCTCTGTCTCTGTCTCTGTCTCTGTCTATGTCTCAGTCTCTGTCTCTGTCTCTGTCTCTGTCTCTGTCTCTGTCTCTGTCTCTGTCTCTGTCTCTGTCTCTGTGTCTCTGTCTCTGTGTCTCTGTCTCTGTGTCTCTGTCTCTGTGTCTCTGTCTCTGTGTCTCTGTCTCTGTGTCTCTGTCTCTGTGTCTAAGTCTCCTTGTGTCTGTCTCTGTGTCTCTGCCTCTGTCTCCGTGTGTCTTAATCTGTGTCTCTGTCTGTGCGCCTATGTATCTGTGACTCCGTCTCTGTGCCTGTGGCTCTGTCTCTGTATCTCTGTCTCTGTCTCTGCCTCTGTCTCCGTCTCTACCTACGTCTCTGTCTCTGTCTCTGTGTCTCTGTCTCTTTGTCTCTGTCTCTGTGTCTCTGTCTCGGTGTCTCTGTCTCTGTGTCTCTGTCTCCGTGTCTCTGTCTCTGTGTCTCTGTCTCTGTGTCTCTGTCTCTGTGTCTCTGTCTCTGTGTCTCTGTCTCTGTGTCTCTGTCTCTGTGTCTCTGTGTCTCTGTCCCTGTGTCTCTGTCTCTGTGTCTCTGTCTCTGTGTCTCTGTCTCTGTGTCTCTGTCTCTGTGTCTCTGTCTCTGTGTCTAAGTCTCCTTGTGTCTGTCTCTGTGTCTCTGCCTCTGTCTCCGTGTGTCTTAATCTGTGTCTCTGTCTGTGCGCCTATGTATCTGTGACTCCGTCTCTGTGCCTGTGGCTCTGTCTCTGTATCTCTGTCTCTGTCTCTGCCTCTGTCTCCGTCTCTACCTACGTCTCTGTCTCTGTCTCTGTATCTCTGTCTCTGTCTCTGCCTCTGTCGCTGTCTCTGCCTCTGTCTCTGTCTCTGTCTCTGTCTATGTCTCAGTCTCTGTCTCTGTCTCTGTCTCTGTCTCTGTCTCTGTCTCTGTCTCTGTCTCTGTCTCTGTCTCTGTCTCTGTGTCTCTGTCTCTGTGTCTCTGTCTCTGTGTCTCTGTCTCTGTGTCTCTGTCTCTGTGTCTCTGTCTCTGTGTCTCTGTCTCTGTGTCTAAGTCTCCTTGTGTCTGTCTCTGTGTCTCTGCCTCTGTCTCCGTGTGTCTTAATCTGTGTCTCTGTCTGTGCGCCTATGTATCTGTGACTCCGTCTCTGTGCCTGTGGCTCTGTCTCTGTATCTCTGTCTCTGTCTCTGCCTCTGTCTCCGTCTCTACCTACGTCTCTGTCTCTGTCTCTGTGTCTCTGTCTCTTTGTCTCTGTCTCTGTGTCTCTGTCTCGGTGTCTCTGTCTCTGTGTCTCTGTCTCCGTGTCTCTGTCTCTGTGTCTCTGTCTCTGTGTCTCTGTCTCTGTGTCTCTGTCTCTGTGTCTCTGTCTCTGTGTCTCTGTCTCTGTGTCTCTGTGTCTCTGTCCCTGTGTCTCTGTCTCTGTGTCTCTGTCCCTGTGTATCTGTCTCTGTGTCTCTGTCTCTGTGTCTCTGTCTCTGTGTCTCTGTCCCTGTGTATCTGTCTCTGTGTCTCTGTCTCTGTGTCTCTGTCTCTGTCTCTGTCTCTGTCTCTGTCTCTGTCTCCGTCTCCGTCTCCGTCTCTGTCTCTGTCTCTGTCTCTGTCTCTGTCTCTGTCTCTGTCTCTGTCTCTGTCTCTGTCTCTGTCTCTGTCTCTGTCTCTGTCTCTGTCTCTGTCTCTGTCTCTGTCTCTGCCTCTGTCTCTGTCTCTGTCTCCGTCTCTGTCTCTGCCTCTGTCTCTGTCCCTGTCTCTGTCTGTGTCTCTGTCTCTGTCTCTGTCTGTGTCTCTGTCTCTCTTTCTCTGTCTCTGTGTCTCTGTCTCTGTCTCTGTCTCTGTCTCTATCTCTCTCTCTGTCTCCGTCTCTGTCTCTGTCTCTGTGCCCCTATCCCTGTGTCTCTGTCTCTGTGTCTCTGTCTCTGTGTATCTGTCTCTGTGTCTCTATCTCTGCCTCTATCTCTGTCTCTGTCTCTGTCTCTGTCTCTGTCTCTGTCTCTGTCTCTGTCTCTGTCTCTGTCTCTGCCTCTGTCGCTGTCTCTGCCTCTGTCTCTGTCTCTGTCTCTGTCTCTGTCTCTGTCTCTGTCTCTGTCTCTGTATCTGTCTCTGTCTCTGTCTCTGTCTCTGTCTCTGTCTCTGTCTCTGTCTCTGTCTCTGTCTCTGTCTCTGTGTCTCTGTCTCTGTGTCTCTGTTTCTGTGTCTAAGTCTCCGGGTCTCTGTCTCTGTGTCTCTTCCTCTGTGTCTAAGTCTCCGGGTCTCTGTCTCTGTGTCTCTGCCTCTGTCTCCGTGTGTCTTAATCTGTGTCTCTGTCTGTGCGCCTATGTATCTGTGACTCCGTCTCTGTGTCTGTGGCTCTTTGTCCCTGTCTCTGTCTCTGTCTCTGTCTCTGTCTCTGTCTCTGTCTCTGTCTCTGTCTCTGTCTCTGTCTCTGTCTCTGTCTCTGTCTCTGTCTCTGTCTCTGTCTCAGTCTCTGTCTCTGTCTCTGTATCTGTCTCTGTCTCTGTCTCTGTCTCTGTCTCTGTCTCTGTCTCTGTCTCTGCCTCTGTCTCTGTCTCTGTCTCTGTCTCTGTCTCTGTCTCTGACTCTGTCTCTGTCTCTGTCTCTGTCTGTGTCTATGTCTCCGACTCCGTCTCCAACTTTGTCTATGTCTCCTACTCCGTCTCCATCTTTGTCTCTCTCTCGGTCTCGGTCTCTATCTATGTCTCTGTCTCAGTCTCTGCTTTGGTCTCCGTCTCTGCCTACGTCTCTGTCTCTGTCTCTGTATCTGTCTCTGTCTCCGTCTCTACCTCTATCTCTGTCTCCGTCTCTGTGTCTCTGTCTCTTTGTCTCTGTCTCTGTGTCTCTGTCTCGGTGTCTCTGTCTCTGTGTCTCTGTCTCCGTGTCTCTGTCTCTGTGTCTCTGTCTCTGTGTCTAACTCTCCTTGTATCTGTCTCTGTGCCTCTGCCTCTGTCTCCGTGTGTCTTAATCTGTTTCTCAGTCTGTGCGCCTATGTATTTGTGTCTCCGTCTCTCTGTCTCTGTCTCTGTCTCTGTCTCTGTCTCTGTCTCTGTCTCTACCTCTGCCTCTATCTCTGTCTCTGTCTCTGTCTCTGTCTCTGTCTCTGTCTCTGTCTCTGTCTCTGTCTCTGTCTCTGTCTCTGTCTCTGTCTCTGTCTCTGTCTCTGTCTCTGTCTCTGTCTCAGTGTCTCTGTCTCTTTGTCTCTGTGTCTGTGTCTCTGTCTCTGTGTCTCTGTCCCTGTGTCTCTGTCTCTGTGTCTCTGTCTCTGTGTCTCTGTCTCTGTGTCTCTGTCTCTGTGTCTCTGTCTCTGTGTCTCTGTCTCTGTGTCTCTGTCTCTGTGTCTCTGTCTCTGTGTCTCTGTCTCTGTGTCTCTGTCTCTGTGTCTCTCTCTCTGTGTCTCTGTCTCTGTGTCTCTGTCTCTGTGTCTCTATCTCTGTGTCTCTGTCTCTGTGTCTCTGTCTCTGTGTCTCTGTCTCTGTGTCTCTGTCTCTGTGTCTCTGTCTCTGTGTCTCTGTCTCTGTGTCTCTGTCTCTGTGTCTCTGTCTCTGTGTCTCTGTCTCTGTGTCTCTGTCTCTGTGTCTCTGTCTCTGTGTCTCTGTCTCTGTGTCTCTGTCTCTGTGTCTCTGTCTCTGTGTCTCTGTCTCTGTGTCTCTGTCTCTGTGTCTCTGTCTCTGTGTCTAAGTCTCCTTGTGTCTGTCTCTGTGTCTCTGCCTCTGTCTCCGAGTGTCTTAATCTGTGTCTCTGTCTGTGCGCCTATGTATCTGTGACTCCGTCTCTGTGCCTGTGGCTCTTTGTCCCTGTCTCTGTCTCTGTCTCTGTCTCTGTCTCTGTCTCTGTCTCTGTCTCTGTCTCTGTCTCTGTCTCTGTCTCTGTCTCTGTCTCTGTCTCTGTCTCTGTCTCTGTCTCTGTCTCTGTCTCTGTCTCTGTCTCTGTCTCTGTCTCTGTCTCTGTCTCTGTCTCTGTCTCTGTCTCTGTCTCTGTCTCTGTCTCTGTCTCTGTCTCTGTCTCTGTCTCTGTCTCTGTCTCTGTCTCTGTCTCTGTCTCTGTCTCTGTCTCTGTCTCTGTCTCTGTCTCTGTCTCTGTCTGTGTCTCTGTCTCTGTCTCTGTCTCTGTCTCTGTCTCTGTCTCTGTCTCTGTCTCTGTCTCTGTCTCTGACTCTGTCTCTGTCTCTGTCTCTGTCTCTGTCTCTGTGTCTCTGTCTCTGCGTCTCTGTCTCTGTGTCTCTGTCTCTGTGTCTCTGTCTCTGTGTCTAAGTCTCCTTGTGTCTGTCTCTGTGTCTCTGCCTCTGTCTCCGTGTGTCTTAATCTGTGTCTCTGTCTGTGCGCCTATGTATCTGTGACTCCGTCCCTGTGCCTGTGGCTCTGTCTCTGTATCTCTGTCTCTGTCTCTGCCTCTGTCGCTGTCTCTGCCTCTGTCTCTGTCTCTGTCTCTGTCTATGTCTCAGTCTCTGTCTCTGTCTCTGTCTCTGTCTCTGTCTCTGTCTCTGTCTCTGTCTCTGTCTCTGTCTCTGTGTCTCTGTCTCTGTGTCTCTGTCTCTGTGTCTCTGTCTCTGTGTCTCTGTCTCTGTGTCTCTGTCTCTGTGTCTCTGTCTCTGTGTCTAAGTCTCCTTGTGTCTGTCTCTGTGTCTCTGCCTCTGTCTCCGTGTGTCTTAATCTGTGTCTCTGTCTGTGCGCCTATGTATCTGTGACTCCGTTTCTGTGCCTGTGGCTCTGTCTCTGTATCTCTGTCTCTGTCTCTGCCTCTGTCTCCGTCTCTACCTACGTCTCTGTCTCTGTCTCTGTGTCTCTGTCTCTTTGTCTCTGTCTCTGTGTCTCTGTCTCGGTGTCTCTGTCTCTGTGTCTCTGTCTCCGTGTCTCTGTCTCTGTGTCTCTGTCTCTGTGTCTAACTCTCCTTGTATCTGTCTCTGTGCCTCTGCCTCTGTCTCCGTGTGTCTTAATCTGTTTCTCAGTCTGTGCGCCTATGTATTTGTGTCTCCGTCTCTCTGTCTCTGTCTCTGTCTCTGTCTCTGTCTCCGTCTCCGTCTCTGTGTCTCTGTCTCTGTGTCTCTGTCTCTGTGTCTCTGTCTCTGTGTCTCTGTCTCTGTGTCTCTGTCTCTGTGTCTCTGTCTCTGTGTCTCTGTCTCTGTGTCTCTGTCTCTGTGTCTCTGTCTCTGTGTCTCTGTCTCTGTGTCTCTGTCTCTGTGTCTCTGTGTCTCTGTCCCTGTGTCTCTGTCTCTGTGTCTCTGTCCCTGTGTATCTGTCTCTGTGTCTCTGTCTCTGTGTCTCTGTCTCTGTCTCTGTCTCTGTCTCTGTCTCTGTCTCTGTCTCTGTCTCCGTCTCCGTCTCCGTCTCTGTCTCTGTCTCTGTCTCTGTCTCTGTCTCTGTCTCTGTCTCTGTCTCTGTCTCTGTCTCTGTCTCTGTCTCTGTCTCTGTCTCTGTCTCTGTCTCTGTCTCTGTCTCTGCCTCTGTCTCTGTCTCTGTCTCCGTCTCTGTCTCTGCCTCTGTCTCTGTCCCTGTCTCTGTCTGTGTCTCTGTCTCTGTCTCTGTCTGTGTCTCTGTCTCTCTTTCTCTGTCTCTGTGTCTCTGTCTCTGTCTCTGTCTCTGTCTCTATCTCTCTCTCTGTCTCCGTCTCTGTCTCTGTCTCTGTGCCCCTATCCCTGTGTCTCTGTCTCTGTGTCTCTGTCTCTGTGTATCTGTCTCTGTGTCTCTATCTCTGCCTCTATCTCTGTCTCTGTCTCTGTCTCTGTCTCTGTCTCTGTCTCTGTCTCTGTCTCTGTCTCTGCCTCTGTCGCTGTCTCTGCCTCTGTCTCTGTCTCTGTCTCTGTCTCTGTCTCTGTCTCTGTCTCTGTCTCTGTCTCTGTCTCTGTCTCTGTCTCTGTCTCTGTCTCTGTCTCTGTCTCTGTCTCTGTCTCTGTGTCTCTGTCTCTGTGTCTCTGTTTCTGTGTCTAAGTCTCCGGGTCTCTGTCTCTGTGTCTCTTCCTCTGTGTCTAAGTCTCCGGGTCTCTGTCTCTGTGTCTCTGCCTCTGTCTCCGTGTGTCTTAATCTGTGTCTCTGTCTGTGCGCCTATGTATCTGTGACTCCGTCTCTGTCTCTGTCTCTGTCTCAGTCTCTGTCTCTGTCTCTGTATCTGTCTCTGTCTCTGTCTCTGTCTCTGTCTCTGTCTCTGTCTCTGTCTCTGCCTCTGTCTCTGTCTCTGTCTCTGTCTCTGTCTCTGTCTCTGACTCTGTCTCTGTCTCTGTCTCTGTCTCTGTCTGTGTCTATGTCTCCGACTCCGTCTCCAACTTTGTCTATGTCTCCTACTCCGTCTCCATCTTTGTCTCTCTCTCGGTCTCGGTCTCTATCTATGTCTCTGTCTCAGTCTCTGCTTTGGTCTCCGTCTCTGCCTACGTCTCTGTCTCTGTCTCTGTATCTGTCTCTGTCTCCGTCTCTACCTCTATCTCTGTCTCTGTCTCTGTGTCTCTGTCTCTTTGTCTCTGTCTCTGTGTCTCTGTCTCGGTGTCTCTGTCTCTGTGTCTCTGTCTCCGTGTCTCTGTCTCTGTGTCTCTGTCTCTGTGTCTAACTCTCCTTGTATCTGTCTCTGTGCCTCTGCCTCTGTCTCCGTGTGTCTTAATCTGTTTCTCAGTCTGTGCGCCTATGTATTTGTGTCTCCGTCTCTCTGTCTCTGTCTCTGTCTCTGTCTCTGTCTCTGTCTCTGTCTCTATCTCTCTCTCTGTCTCCGTCTCTGTCTCTGTCTCTGTGCCCCTATCCCTGTGTCTCTGTCTCTGTGTCTCTGTCTCTGTGTATCTGTCTCTGTGTCTCTATCTCTGCCTCTATCTCTGTCTCTGTCTCTGTCTCTGTCTCTGTCTCTGTCTCTGTCTCTGTCTCTGTCTCTGCCTCTGTCGCTGTCTCTGCCTCTGTCTCTGTCTCTGTCTCTGTCTCTGTCTCTGTCTCTGTCTCTGTCTCTGTCTCTGTCTCTGTCTCTGTCTCTGTCTCTGTCTCTGTCTCTGTCTCTGTCTCTGTGTCTCTGTCTCTGTGTCTCTGTTTCTGTGTCTAAGTCTCCGGGTCTCTGTCTCTGTGTCTCTTCCTCTGTGTCTAAGTCTCCGGGTCTCTGTCTCTGTGTCTCTGCCTCTGTCTCCGTGTGTCTTAATCTGTGTCTCTGTCTGTGCGCCTATGTATCTGTGACTCCGTCTCTGTGTCTGTGGCTCTTAGTCCCTGTCTCTGTCTCTGTCTCTGTCTCTGTCTCTGTCTCTGTCTCTGTCTCTGTCTCTGTCTCTGTCTCTGTCTCTGTCTCTGTCTCTGTCTCTGTCTCTGTCTCAGTCTCTGTCTCTGTCTCTGTATCTGTCTCTGTCTCTGTCTCTGTCTCTGTCTCTGTCTCTGTCTCTGTCTCTGCCTCTGTCTCTGTCTCTGTCTCTGTCTCTGTCTCTGTCTCTGACTCTGTCTCTGTCTCTGTCTCTGTCTCTGTCTGTGTCTATGTCTCCGACTCCGTCTCCAACTTTGTCTATGTCTCCTACTCCGTCTCCATCTTTGTCTCTCTCTCGGTCTCGGTCTCTATCTATGTCTCTGTCTCAGTCTCTGCTTTGGTCTCCGTCTCTGCCTACGTCTCTGTCTCTGTCTCTGTATCTGTCTCTGTCTCCGTCTCTACCTCTATCTCTGTCTCTGTCTCTGTGTCTCTGTCTCTTTGTCTCTGTCTCTGTGTCTCTGTCTCGGTGTCTCTGTCTCTGTGTCTCTGTCTCCGTGTCTCTGTCTCTGTGTCTCTGTCTCTGTGTCTAACTCTCCTTGTATCTGTCTCTGTGCCTCTGCCTCTGTCTCCGTGTGTCTTAATCTGTTTCTCAGTCTGTGCGCCTATGTATTTGTGTCTCCGTCTCTCTGTCTCTGTCTCTGTCTCTGTCTCTGTCTCTGTCTCTGTCTCTACCTCTGCCTCTATCTCTGTCTCTGTCTCTGTCTCTGTCTCTGTCTCTGTCTCTGTCTCTGTCTCTGTCTCTGTCTCTGTCTCTGTCTCTGTCTCTGTCTCTGTCTCTGTCTCAGTGTCTCTGTCTCTTTGTCTCTGTGTCTGTGTCTCTGTCTCTGTGTCTCTGTCCCTGTGTCTCTGTCTCTGTGTCTCTGTCTCTGTGTCTCTGTCTCTGTGTCTCTGTCTCTGTGTCTCTGTCTCTGTGTCTCTGTCTCTGTGTCTCTGTCTCTGTGTCTCTGTCTCTGTGTCTCTGTCTCTGTGTCTCTCTCTCTGTGTCTCTGTCTCTGTGTCTCTGTCTCTGTGTCTCTGTCTCTGTGTCTCTATCTCTGTGTCTCTGTCTCTGTGTCTCTGTCTCTGTGTCTCTGTCTCTGTGTCTCTGTCTCTGTGTCTCTGTCTCTGTGTCTCTGTCTCTGTGTCTCTGTCTCTGTGTCTCTGTCTCTGTGTCTCTGTCTCTGTGTCTCTGTCTCTGTGTCTCTGTCTCTGTGTCTCTGTCTCTGTGTCTCTGTCTCTGTGTCTAAGTCTCCTTGTGTCTGTCTCTGTGTCTCTGCCTCTGTCTCCGAGTGTCTTAATCTGTGTCTCTGTCTGTGCGCCTATGTATCTGTGACTCCGTCTCTGTGCCTGTGGCTCTGTCTCTGTATCTCTGTCTCTGTCTCTGCCTCTGTCTCCGTCTCTACCTACGTCTCTGTCTCTGTCTCTGTGTCTCTGTCTCTTTGTCTCTGTCTCTGTGTCTCTGTCTCGGTGTCTCTGTCTCTGTGTCTCTGTCTCCGTGTCTCTGTCTCTGTGTCTCTGTCTCTGTGTCTAACTCTCCTTGTATCTGTCTCTGTGCCTCTGCCTCTGTCTCCGTGTGTCTTAATCTGTTTCTCAGTCTGTGCGCCTATGTATTCGTGTCTCCGTCTCTCTGTCTCTGTCTCTGTCTCTGTCTCTGTCTCCGTCTCCGTCTCTGTGTCTCTGTCTCTGTGTCTCTGTCTCTGTGTCTCTGTCTCTGTGTCTCTGTCTCTGTGTCTCTGTCTCTGTGTCTCTGTCTCTGTGTCTCTGTCTCTGTGTCTCTGTCTCTGTGTCTCTGTCTCTGTGTCTCTGTCTCTGTGTCTCTGTGTCTCTGTCCCTGTGTCTCTGTCTCTGTGTCTCTGTCCCTGTGTATCTGTCTCTGTGTCTCTGTCTCTGTGTCTCTGTCTCTGTCTCTGTCTCTGTCTCTGTCTCCGTCTCCGTCTCCGTCTCTGTCTCTGTCTCTGTCTCTGTCTCTGTCTCTGTCTCTGTCTCTGTCTCTGTCTCTGTCTCTGTCTCTGTCTCTGCCTCTGTCTCTGTCTCTGTCTCCGTCTCTGTCTCTGCCTCTGTCTCTGTCCCTGTCTCTGTCTGTGTCTCTGTCTCTGTCTCTGTCTGTGTCTCTGTCTCTCTTTCTCTGTCTCTGTGTCTCTGTCTCTGTCTCTGTCTCTGTCTCTGTCTCTATCTCTCTCTCTGTCTCCGTCTCTGTCTCTGTCTCTGTGCCCCTGTCCCTGTGTCTCTGTCTGTGTGTCTCTGTCTCTGTGTATCTGTCTCTGTGTCTCTATCTCTGCCTCTATCTCTGTCTCTGTCTCTGTCTCTGTCTCTGTCTCTGTCTCTGTCTCTGTCTCTGTCTCTGTCTCTGTCTCTGTATCTGTCTCTGTCTCTGTCTCTGTCTCTGTCTCTGTCTCTGTCTCTGTCTCTGTCTCTGTCTCTGTCTCTGTCTCTGTCTCTGTCTCTGTCTCTGTCTCTGTCTCTGTCTCTGTCTCTGTCTCTGTCTCTGTCTCTGTCTCTGTCTCTGTCTCTGTCTCTGTCTCTGTCTCTGTCTCTGTCTCTGTCTCTGTCTCTGACTCTGTCTCTGTCTCTGTCTCTGTCTCTGTGTCTCTGTCTCTGCGTCTCTGTCTCTGTGTCTCTGTCTCTGTGTCTCTGTCTCTGTGTCTAAGTCTCCTTGTGTCTGTCTCTGTGTCTCTGCCTCTGTCTCCGTGTGTCTTAATCTGTGTCTCTGTCTGTGCGCCTATGTATCTGTGACTCCGTCTCTGTGCCTGTGGCTCTGTCTCTGTATCTCTGTCTCTGTCTCTGCCTCTGTCTCCGTCTCTACCTACGTCTTTGTCTCTGTCTCTGTGTCTCTGTCTCTTTGTCTCTGTCTCTGTGTCTCTGTCTCGGTGTCTCTGTCTCTGTGTCTCTGTCTCCGTGTCTCTGTCTCTGTGTCTCTGTCTCTGTGTCTAACTCTCCTTGTATCTGTCTCTGTGCCTCTGCCTCTGTCTCCGTGTGTCTTAATCTGTTTCTCAGTCTGTGCGCCTATGTATTTGTGTCTCCGTCTCTCTGTCTCTGTCTCTGTCTCTGTCTCTGTCTCCGTCTCCGTCTCTGTGTCTCTGTCTCTGTGTCTCTGTCTCTGTGTCTCTGTCTCTGTGTCTCTGTCTCTGTGTCTCTGTCTCTGTGTCTCTGTCTCTGTGTCTCTGTCTCTGTGTCTCTGTCTCTGTGTCTCTGTCTCTGTGTCTCTGTCTCTGTGTCTCTGTCTCTGTGTCTCTGTCTCTGTGTCTCTGTGTCTCTGTCCCTGTGTCTCTGTCTCTGTGTCTCTGTCCCTGTGTATCTGTCTCTGTGTCTCTGTCTCTGTGTCTCTGTCTCTGTCTCTGTCTCTGTCTCTGTCTCCGTCTCCGTCTCCGTCTCCGTCTCTGTCTCTGTCTCTGTCTCTGTCTCTGTCTCTGTCTCTGTCTCTGTCTCTGTCTCTGTCTCTGTCTCTGTCTCTGTCTCTGTCTCTGTCTCTGCCTCTGTCTCTGTCTCTGTCTCCGTCTCTGTCTCCGCCTCTGTCTCTGTCCCTGTCTCTGTCTGTGTCTCTGTCTCTGTCTCTGTCTGTGTCTCTGTCTCTCTTTCTCTGTCTCTGTGTCTCTGTCTCTGTCTCTGTCTCTGTCTCTGTCTCTATCTCTCTCTCTGTCTCCGTCTCTGTCTCTGTCTCTGTGCCCCTGTCCCTGTGTCTCTGTCTGTGTGTCTCTGTCTCTGTGTATCTGTCTCTGTGTCTCTATCTCTGCCTCTATCTCTGTCTCTGTCTCTGTCTCTGTCTCTGTCTCTGTCTCTGTCTCTGTCTCTGTCTCTGTCTCTGTCTCTGTCTCTGCCTCTGTCGCTGTCTCTGCCTCTGTCTCTGTCTCTGTCTCTGTCTCTGTCTCTGTCTCTGTCTCTGTCTCTGTCTCTGTCTCTGTCTCTGTCTCTGTCTCTGTCTCTGTCTCTGTCTCTGTCTCTGTCTCTGTCTCTGTCTCTGTCTCTGTCTCTGTCTCTGTCTCTGTCTCTGTCTCTGTCTCTGTCTCTGTCTCTGTCTCAGTCTCTGTCTCTGTCTCTGTATCTGTCTCTGTCTCTGTCTCTGTCTCTGTCTCTGTCTCTGCCTCTGTCTCTGTCTCTGTCTCTGTCTCTGTCTCTGTCTCTGTCTCTGTCTCTGTCTCTGTCTCTGCCTCTGTCGCTGTCTCTGCCTCTGTCTCTGTCTCTGTCTCTGTCTCTGTCTCTGTCTCTGTCTCTGTCTCTGTCTCTGTCTCTGTCTCTGTCTCTGTCTCTGTCTCTGTCTCTGTCTCTGTCTCTGTCTCTGTCTCTGTCTCTGTCTCTGTCTCTGTCTCTGTCTCTGTCTCTGTCTCTGTCTCTGTCTGTGTCTATGTCTCCGACTCCGTCTCCAACTTTGCCTATGTCTCCTACTCCGTCTCCATCTTTGTCTCTCTCTCGGTCTCGGTCTCTATCTATGTCTCTGTCTCAGTCTCTGCTTTGGTCTCCGTCTCTGCCTACGTCTCTGTCTCTGTCTCTGTATCTGTCTCTGTCTCCGTCTCTACCTCTATCTCTGTCTCTGTCTCTGTGTCTCTGTCTCTTTGTCTCTGTCTCTGTGTCTCTGTCTCGGTGTCTCTGTCTCTGTGTCTCTGTCTCCGTGTCTCTGTCTCTGTGTCTCTGTCTCTGTGTCTAACTCTCCTTGTATCTGTCTCTGTGCCTCTGCCTCTGTCTCCGTGTGTCTTAATCTGTTTCTCAGTCTGTGCGCCTATGTATTTGTGTCTCCGTCTCTCTGTCTCTGTCTCTGTCTCTGTCTCTGTCTCCGTCTCCGTCTCTGTGTCTCTGTCTCTGTGTCTCTGTCTCTGTGTCTCTGTCTCTGTGTCTCTGTCTCTGTGTCTCTGTCTCTGTGTCTCTGTCTCTGTGTCTCTGTCTCTGTGTCTCTGTCTCTGTGTCTCTGTCTCTGTGTCTCTGTCTCTGTGTCTCTGTCTCTGTGTCTCTGTCTCTGTGTCTCTGTGTCTCTGTCCCTGTGTCTCTGTCTCTGTGTCTCTGTCCCTGTGTATCTGTCTCTGTGTCTCTGTCTCTGTGTCTCTGTCTCTGTCTCTGTCTCTGTCTCTGTCTCCGTCTCCGTCTCCGTCTCCGTCTCTGTCTCTGTCTCTGTCTCTGTCTCTGTCTCTGTCTCTGTCTCTGTCTCTGTCTCTGTCTCTGTCTCTGTCTCTGTCTCTGTCTCTGTCTCTGTCTCTGCCTCTGTCTCTGTCTCTGTCTCCGTCTCTGTCTCCGCCTCTGTCTCTGTCCCTGTCTCTGTCTGTGTCTCTGTCTCTGTCTCTGTCTGTGTCTCTGTCTCTCTTTCTCTGTCTCTGTGTCTCTGTCTCTGTCTCTGTCTCTGTCTCTGTCTCTATCTCTCTCTCTGTCTCCGTCTCTGTCTCTGTCTCTGTGCCCCTGTCCCTGTGTCTCTGTCTGTGTGTCTCTGTCTCTGTGTATCTGTCTCTGTGTCTCTATCTCTGCCTCTATCTCTGTCTCTGTCTCTGTCTCTGTCTCTGTCTCTGTCTCTGTCTCTGCCTCTGTCTCTGTCTCTGTCTCTGTCTCTGCCTCTGTCGCTGTCTCTGCCTCTGTCTCTGTCTCTGTCTCTGTCTCTGTCTCTGTCTCTGTCTCTGTCTCTGTCTCTGTCTCTGTCTCTGTCTCTGTCTCTGTCTCTGTCTCTGTCTCTGTCTCTGTCTCTGTCTCTGTCTCTGTCTCTGTGTCTCTGTCTCTGTGTCTCTGTTTCTGTGTCTAAGTCTCCGGGTCTCTGTCTCTGTGTCTCTGCCTCTGTGTCTAAGTCTCCGGGTCTCTGTCTCTGTGTCTCTGCCTCTGTGTCTAAGTCTCCGGGTCTCTGTCTCTGTGTCTCTGCCTCTGTCTCCGTGTGTCTTAATCTGTGTCTCTGTCTGTGCGCCTATGTATCTGTGACTCCGTCTCTGTGTCTGTGGCTCTTTGTCCCTGTCTCTGTCTCTGTCTCTGTCTCTGTCTCTGTCTCTGTCTCTGTCTCTGTCTCTGTCTCTGTCTCTGTCTCTGTCTCTGTCTCTGTCTCTGTCTCTGTCTCTGTCTCTGTCTCTGTCTCTGTCTCTGTCTCTGTCTCTGTCTCTGTCTCTGTCTCTGTCTCTGTCTCTGTCTCTGTATCTGTCTCTGTCTCTGTCTCTGTCTCTGTCTCTGTCTCTGTCTCTGTCTCTGTCTCTGTCTCTGTCTCTGTCTCTGTCTCTGTCTCTGTCTCTGTCTCTGTGTCTCTGTCTCTGCGTCTCTGTCTCTGTGTCTCTGTCTCCGTGTCTCTGTCTCTGTGTCTCTGTCTCTGTGTCTAACTCTCCTTGTATCTGTCTCTGTGCCTCTGCCTCTGTCTCCGTGTGTCTTAATCTGTTTCTCAGTCTGTGCGCCTATGTATTTGTGTCTCCGTCTCTCTGTCTCTGTCTCTGTCTCTGTCTCTGTCTCCGTCTCCGTCTCTGTGTCTCTGTCTCTGTGTCTCTGTCTCTGTGTCTCTGTCTCTGTGTCTCTGTCTCTGTGTCTCTGTCTCTGTGTCTCTGTCTCTGTGTCTCTGTCTCTGTGTCTCTGTCTCTGTGTCTCTGTCTCTGTGTCTCTGTGTCTCTGTCCCTGTGTCTCTGTCCCTGTGTATCTGTCTCTGTGTCTCTGTCTCTGTGTCTCTGTCTCTGTCTCTGTCTCTGTCTCTGCCTCTGTCTCTGTCCCTGTCTCTGTCTGTGTCTCTGTCTCTGTCTCTGTCTGTGTCTCTGTCTCTCTTTCTCTGTCTCTGTGTCTCTGTCTCTGTCTCTGTCTCTGTCTCTGTCTCTATCTCTCTCTCTGTCTCCGTCTCTGTCTCTGTCTCTGTGCCCCTGTCCCTGTGTCTCTGTCTCTGTGTCTCTGTCTCTGTGTATCTGTCTCTGTGTCTCTATCTCTGCCTCTATCTCTGTCTCTGTCTCTGTCTCTGTCTCTGTCTCTGTCTCTGTCTCTGTCTCTGCCTCTGTCGCTGTCTCTGCCTCTGTCTCTGTCTCTGCCTCTGTCTCTGTCTCTGTCTCTGTCTCTGTCTCTGTCTCTGTCTCTGTCTCTGTCTCTGCCTCTGTCTCTGTCTCTGTCTCTGTGTCTCTGTCTCTGTGTCTCTGTTTCTGTGTCTAAGTCTCCGGGTCTCTGTCTCTGTGTCTCTGCCTCTGTGTCTAAGTCTACGGGTCTCTGTCTCTGTGTCTCTGCCTCTGTCTCCGTGTGTCTTAATCTGTGTCTCTGTCTGTGCGCCTATGTATCTGTGACTCCGTCTCTGTGTCTGTGGCTCTATGTCCCTGTCTCTGTCTCTGTCTCTGTCTCTGTCTCTGTCTCTGTCTCTGTCTCTGTCTCTGTCTCTGTCTCTGTCTCTGTCTCTGTCTCTGTCTCTGTCTCTGTCTCTGTCTCTGTCTCTGTCTCAGTCTCTGTCTCTGTCTCTGTATCTGTCTCTGTCTCTGTCTCTGTCTCTGTCTCTGTCTCTGTCTCTGTCTCTGCCTCTGTCTCTGTCTCTGTCTCTGTCTCTGTCTCTGTCTCTGTCTCTGACTCTGTCTCTGTCTCTGTCTCTGTCTGTGTCTATGTCTCCGACTCCGTCTCCAACTTTGTCTATGTCTCCTACTCCGTCTCCATCTTTGCCTCTCTCTCGGTCTCGGTCTCTATCTATGTCTCTGTCTCAGTCTCTGCTTTGGTCTCCGTCTCTGCCTACGTCTCTGTCTCTGTCTCTGTATCTGTCTCTGTCTCCGTCTCTACCTCTATCTCTGTCTCTGTCTCTGTCTCTGTCTCTGCCTCTGTCTCTGTCTCTGTCTTTGCCTCTGTCTCTGTTTCTGTATCTATGTTTCTGTGTCCCTGTCTCTGTGTCCCTATCTCTGTGCCTCTGTCTATGTGTCTTTGACCCTGTGTCTCTGTCTCTGTGACTCCGTCTCTGTGTCTCTGTGTCTGTGTCCCGGTCTCTGTGTCTCTGTCTCTGTTTCTGTCTCTGTGTCTCTGTCTCTGTCTCTGTCTCTGTCTCTGTCTCTGCCTCTGCCTCTGCCTCTGTCTCCGTTTCTGTGTCTATGTCTCTGTGACTTTGTCTCTGCGTTTCTGTCTCTGTCTCTGCCTCTGCATCTGCCTCTGTCTCCGGTTCTATGCCTATGTCTTCATGTCTCTGTCCCTATGTCTCTGTCTCTGTCTCTGTCTCTGTCTCTGTCTCTGTCTCTGTCTCTGTCTCTGTCTCTGTCTCTGTCTCTGTCTCTGTCTCTGTCTCTGTCTCTGTATCTGTCTCTGTCTCTGTCTCTGTCTCTGTCTCTGTCTCTGTCTCTGTCTCTGTCTCTGTCTCTGACTCTGTCTCTGTCTCTGTCTCTGTCTCTGTGTCTCTGTCTCTGCGTCTCTGTCTCTGTCTCTGTGTCTCTGTCTCTGCGTCTCTGTCTCTGTGTCTCTGTCTCTGTGTCTCTGTCTCTGTGTCTAAGTCTCCTTGTGTCTGTCTCTGTGTCTCTGCCTCTGTCTCCGTGTGTCTTAATCTGTGTCTCTGTCTGTGCGCCTATGTATCTGTGACTCCGTCCCTGTGCCTGTGGCTCTGTCTCTGTATCTCTGTCTCTGTCTCTGCCTCTGTCGCTGTCTCTGCCTCTGTCTCTGTCTCTGTCTCTGTCTCTGTCTCTGTCTCTGTCTCTGTCTCTGTCTCTGTCTCTGTCTCTGTCTCTGTCTCTGTCTCTGTCTCTGTCTCTGTCTCTGTCTCTGTCTCTGTGTCTCTGTCTCTGCGTCTCTGTCTCTGTCTCTGTGTCTCTGTCTCTGCGTCTCTGTCTCTGTGTCTCTGTCTCTGTGTCTCTGTCTCTGTGTCTAAGTCTCCTTGTGTCTGTCTCTGTGTCTCTGCCTCTGTCTCCGTGTGTCTTAATCTGTGTCTCTGTCTGTGCGCCTATGTATCTGTGACTCCGTCCCTGTGCCTGTGGCTCTGTCTCTGTATCTCTGTCTCTGTCTCTGCCTCTGTCGCTGTCTCTGCCTCTGTCTCTGTCTCTGTCTCTGTCTCTGTCTCTGTCTCTGTCTCTGTCTCTGTCTCTGTCTCTGTCTCTGCCTCTGTCTCTGTCTCTGTCTCCGTCTCTGTCTCTGCCTCTGTCTCTGTCCCTGTCTCTGTCTGTGTCTCTGTCTCTGTCTCTGTCTGTGTCTCTGTCTCTCTTTCTCTGTCTCTGTGTCTCTGTCTCTGTCTCTGTCTCTGTCTCTGTCTCTGTCTCTGTCTCTGTCTCTGTCTCTGTCTCTGTCTCTGTCTCTGTCTCTGTCTCTGTCTCTGTCTCTGTCTCTGTCTCTGCCTCTGTCTCTGTCTCTGTCTCCGTCTCTGTCTCTGCCTCTGTCTCTGTCCCTGTCTCTGTCTGTGTCTCTGTCTCTGTCTCTGTCTGTGTCTCTGTCTCTCTTTCTCTGTCTCTGTGTCTCTGTCTCTGTCTCTGTCTCTGTCTCTATCTCTCTCTCTGTCTCCGTCTCTGTCTCTGTCTCTGTGCCCCTATCCCTGTGTCTCTGTCTCTGTGTCTCTGTCTCTGTGTATCTGTCTCTGTGTCTCTATCTCTGCCTCTATCTCTGTCTCTGTCTCTGTCTCTGTCTCTGTCTCTGTCTCTGTCTCTGTCTCTGTCTCTGCCTCTGTCGCTGTCTCTGCCTCTGTCTCTGTCTCTGTCTCTGTCTCTGTCTCTGTCTCTGTCTCTGTCTCTGTCTCTGTCTCTGTCTCTGTCTCTGTCTCTGTCTCTGTCTCTGTCTCTGTCTCTGTCTCTGTGTCTCTGTCTCTGTGTCTCTGTTTCTGTGTCTAAGTCTCCGGGTCTCTGTCTCTGTGTCTCTTCCTCTGTGTCTAAGTCTCCGGGTCTCTGTCTCTGTGTCTCTGCCTCTGTCTCCGTGTGTCTTAATCTGTGTCTCTGTCTGTGCGCCTATGTATCTGTGACTCCGTCTCTGTCTCTGTCTCTGTCTCAGTCTCTGTCTCTGTCTCTGTATCTGTCTCTGTCTCTGTCTCTGTCTCTGTCTCTGTCTCTGTCTCTGTCTCTGCCTCTGTCTCTGTCTCTGTCTCTGTCTCTGTCTCTGTCTCTGACTCTGTCTCTGTCTCTGTCTCTGTCTCTGTCTGTGTCTATGTCTCCGACTCCGTCTCCAACTTTGTCTATGTCTCCTACTCCGTCTCCATCTTTGTCTCTCTCTCGGTCTCGGTCTCTATCTATGTCTCTGTCTCAGTCTCTGCTTTGGTCTCCGTCTCTGCCTACGTCTCTGTCTCTGTCTCTGTATCTGTCTCTGTCTCCGTCTCTACCTCTATCTCTGTCTCTGTCTCTGTGTCTCTGTCTCTTTGTCTCTGTCTCTGTGTCTCTGTCTCGGTGTCTCTGTCTCTGTGTCTCTGTCTCCGTGTCTCTGTCTCTGTGTCTCTGTCTCTGTGTCTAACTCTCCTTGTATCTGTCTCTGTGCCTCTGCCTCTGTCTCCGTGTGTCTTAATCTGTTTCTCAGTCTGTGCGCCTATGTATTTGTGTCTCCGTCTCTCTGTCTCTGTCTCTGTCTCTGTCTCTGTCTCTGTCTCTGTCTCTATCTCTCTCTCTGTCTCCGTCTCTGTCTCTGTCTCTGTGCCCCTATCCCTGTGTCTCTGTCTCTGTGTCTCTGTCTCTGTGTATCTGTCTCTGTGTCTCTATCTCTGCCTCTATCTCTGTCTCTGTCTCTGTCTCTGTCTCTGTCTCTGTCTCTGTCTCTGTCTCTGTCTCTGCCTCTGTCGCTGTCTCTGCCTCTGTCTCTGTCTCTGTCTCTGTCTCTGTCTCTGTCTCTGTCTCTGTCTCTGTCTCTGTCTCTGTCTCTGTCTCTGTCTCTGTCTCTGTCTCTGTCTCTGTCTCTGTGTCTCTGTCTCTGTGTCTCTGTTTCTGTGTCTAAGTCTCCGGGTCTCTGTCTCTGTGTCTCTTCCTCTGTGTCTAAGTCTCCGGGTCTCTGTCTCTGTGTCTCTGCCTCTGTCTCCGTGTGTCTTAATCTGTGTCTCTGTCTGTGCGCCTATGTATCTGTGACTCCGTCTCTGTGTCTGTGGCTCTTAGTCCCTGTCTCTGTCTCTGTCTCTGTCTCTGTCTCTGTCTCTGTCTCTGTCTCTGTCTCTGTCTCTGTCTCTGTCTCTGTCTCTGTCTCTGTCTCTGTCTCTGTCTCAGTCTCTGTCTCTGTCTCTGTATCTGTCTCTGTCTCTGTCTCTGTCTCTGTCTCTGTCTCTGTCTCTGTCTCTGCCTCTGTCTCTGTCTCTGTCTCTGTCTCTGTCTCTGTCTCTGACTCTGTCTCTGTCTCTGTCTCTGTCTCTGTCTGTGTCTATGTCTCCGACTCCGTCTCCAACTTTGTCTATGTCTCCTACTCCGTCTCCATCTTTGTCTCTCTCTCGGTCTCGGTCTCTATCTATGTCTCTGTCTCAGTCTCTGCTTTGGTCTCCGTCTCTGCCTACGTCTCTGTCTCTGTCTCTGTATCTGTCTCTGTCTCCGTCTCTACCTCTATCTCTGTCTCTGTCTCTGTGTCTCTGTCTCTTTGTCTCTGTCTCTGTGTCTCTGTCTCGGTGTCTCTGTCTCTGTGTCTCTGTCTCCGTGTCTCTGTCTCTGTGTCTCTGTCTCTGTGTCTAACTCTCCTTGTATCTGTCTCTGTGCCTCTGCCTCTGTCTCCGTGTGTCTTAATCTGTTTCTCAGTCTGTGCGCCTATGTATTTGTGTCTCCGTCTCTCTGTCTCTGTCTCTGTCTCTGTCTCTGTCTCTGTCTCTGTCTCTACCTCTGCCTCTATCTCTGTCTCTGTCTCTGTCTCTGTCTCTGTCTCTGTCTCTGTCTCTGTCTCTGTCTCTGTCTCTGTCTCTGTCTCTGTCTCTGTCTCTGTCTCTGTCTCAGTGTCTCTGTCTCTTTGTCTCTGTGTCTGTGTCTCTGTCTCTGTGTCTCTGTCCCTGTGTCTCTGTCTCTGTGTCTCTGTCTCTGTGTCTCTGTCTCTGTGTCTCTGTCTCTGTGTCTCTGTCTCTGTGTCTCTGTCTCTGTGTCTCTGTCTCTGTGTCTCTGTCTCTGTGTCTCTGTCTCTGTGTCTCTCTCTCTGTGTCTCTGTCTCTGTGTCTCTGTCTCTGTGTCTCTGTCTCTGTGTCTCTATCTCTGTGTCTCTGTCTCTGTGTCTCTGTCTCTGTGTCTCTGTCTCTGTGTCTCTGTCTCTGTGTCTCTGTCTCTGTGTCTCTGTCTCTGTGTCTCTGTCTCTGTGTCTCTGTCTCTGTGTCTCTGTCTCTGTGTCTCTGTCTCTGTGTCTCTGTCTCTGTGTCTCTGTCTCTGTGTCTCTGTCTCTGTGTCTAAGTCTCCTTGTGTCTGTCTCTGTGTCTCTGCCTCTGTCTCCGAGTGTCTTAATCTGTGTCTCTGTCTGTGCGCCTATGTATCTGTGACTCCGTCTCTGTGCCTGTGGCTCTGTCTCTGTATCTCTGTCTCTGTCTCTGCCTCTGTCTCCGTCTCTACCTACGTCTCTGTCTCTGTCTCTGTGTCTCTGTCTCTTTGTCTCTGTCTCTGTGTCTCTGTCTCGGTGTCTCTGTCTCTGTGTCTCTGTCTCCGTGTCTCTGTCTCTGTGTCTCTGTCTCTGTGTCTAACTCTCCTTGTATCTGTCTCTGTGCCTCTGCCTCTGTCTCCGTGTGTCTTAATCTGTTTCTCAGTCTGTGCGCCTATGTATTCGTGTCTCCGTCTCTCTGTCTCTGTCTCTGTCTCTGTCTCTGTCTCCGTCTCCGTCTCTGTGTCTCTGTCTCTGTGTCTCTGTCTCTGTGTCTCTGTCTCTGTGTCTCTGTCTCTGTGTCTCTGTCTCTGTGTCTCTGTCTCTGTGTCTCTGTCTCTGTGTCTCTGTCTCTGTGTCTCTGTCTCTGTGTCTCTGTCTCTGTGTCTCTGTGTCTCTGTCCCTGTGTCTCTGTCTCTGTGTCTCTGTCCCTGTGTATCTGTCTCTGTGTCTCTGTCTCTGTGTCTCTGTCTCTGTCTCTGTCTCTGTCTCTGTCTCCGTCTCCGTCTCCGTCTCTGTCTCTGTCTCTGTCTCTGTCTCTGTCTCTGTCTCTGTCTCTGTCTCTGTCTCTGTCTCTGTCTCTGTCTCTGCCTCTGTCTCTGTCTCTGTCTCCGTCTCTGTCTCTGCCTCTGTCTCTGTCCCTGTCTCTGTCTGTGTCTCTGTCTCTGTCTCTGTCTGTGTCTCTGTCTCTCTTTCTCTGTCTCTGTGTCTCTGTCTCTGTCTCTGTCTCTGTCTCTGTCTCTATCTCTCTCTCTGTCTCCGTCTCTGTCTCTGTCTCTGTGCCCCTGTCCCTGTGTCTCTGTCTGTGTGTCTCTGTCTCTGTGTATCTGTCTCTGTGTCTCTATCTCTGCCTCTATCTCTGTCTCTGTCTCTGTCTCTGTCTCTGTCTCTGTCTCTGTCTCTGTCTCTGTCTCTGTCTCTGTCTCTGTATCTGTCTCTGTCTCTGTCTCTGTCTCTGTCTCTGTCTCTGTCTCTGTCTCTGTCTCTGTCTCTGTCTCTGTCTCTGTCTCTGTCTCTGTCTCTGTCTCTGTCTCTGTCTCTGTCTCTGTCTCTGTCTCTGTCTCTGTCTCTGTCTCTGTCTCTGTCTCTGTCTCTGTCTCTGTCTCTGTCTCTGTCTCTGTCTCTGACTCTGTCTCTGTCTCTGTCTCTGTCTCTGTGTCTCTGTCTCTGCGTCTCTGTCTCTGTGTCTCTGTCTCTGTGTCTCTGTCTCTGTGTCTAAGTCTCCTTGTGTCTGTCTCTGTGTCTCTGCCTCTGTCTCCGTGTGTCTTAATCTGTGTCTCTGTCTGTGCGCCTATGTATCTGTGACTCCGTCTCTGTGCCTGTGGCTCTGTCTCTGTATCTCTGTCTCTGTCTCTGCCTCTGTCTCCGTCTCTACCTACGTCTTTGTCTCTGTCTCTGTGTCTCTGTCTCTTTGTCTCTGTCTCTGTGTCTCTGTCTCGGTGTCTCTGTCTCTGTGTCTCTGTCTCCGTGTCTCTGTCTCTGTGTCTCTGTCTCTGTGTCTAACTCTCCTTGTATCTGTCTCTGTGCCTCTGCCTCTGTCTCCGTGTGTCTTAATCTGTTTCTCAGTCTGTGCGCCTATGTATTTGTGTCTCCGTCTCTCTGTCTCTGTCTCTGTCTCTGTCTCTGTCTCCGTCTCCGTCTCTGTGTCTCTGTCTCTGTGTCTCTGTCTCTGTGTCTCTGTCTCTGTGTCTCTGTCTCTGTGTCTCTGTCTCTGTGTCTCTGTCTCTGTGTCTCTGTCTCTGTGTCTCTGTCTCTGTGTCTCTGTCTCTGTGTCTCTGTCTCTGTGTCTCTGTCTCTGTGTCTCTGTCTCTGTGTCTCTGTGTCTCTGTCCCTGTGTCTCTGTCTCTGTGTCTCTGTCCCTGTGTATCTGTCTCTGTGTCTCTGTCTCTGTGTCTCTGTCTCTGTCTCTGTCTCTGTCTCTGTCTCCGTCTCCGTCTCCGTCTCCGTCTCTGTCTCTGTCTCTGTCTCTGTCTCTGTCTCTGTCTCTGTCTCTGTCTCTGTCTCTGTCTCTGTCTCTGTCTCTGTCTCTGTCTCTGTCTCTGCCTCTGTCTCTGTCTCTGTCTCCGTCTCTGTCTCCGCCTCTGTCTCTGTCCCTGTCTCTGTCTGTGTCTCTGTCTCTGTCTCTGTCTGTGTCTCTGTCTCTCTTTCTCTGTCTCTGTGTCTCTGTCTCTGTCTCTGTCTCTGTCTCTGTCTCTATCTCTCTCTCTGTCTCCGTCTCTGTCTCTGTCTCTGTGCCCCTGTCCCTGTGTCTCTGTCTGTGTGTCTCTGTCTCTGTGTATCTGTCTCTGTGTCTCTATCTCTGCCTCTATCTCTGTCTCTGTCTCTGTCTCTGTCTCTGTCTCTGTCTCTGTCTCTGTCTCTGTCTCTGTCTCTGTCTCTGTCTCTGCCTCTGTCGCTGTCTCTGCCTCTGTCTCTGTCTCTGTCTCTGTCTCTGTCTCTGTCTCTGTCTCTGTCTCTGTCTCTGTCTCTGTCTCTGTCTCTGTCTCTGTCTCTGTCTCTGTCTCTGTCTCTGTCTCTGTCTCTGTCTCTGTCTCTGTCTCTGTCTCTGTCTCTGTCTCTGTCTCTGTCTCTGTCTCTGTCTCTGTCTCAGTCTCTGTCTCTGTCTCTGTATCTGTCTCTGTCTCTGTCTCTGTCTCTGTCTCTGTCTCTGCCTCTGTCTCTGTCTCTGTCTCTGTCTCTGTCTCTGTCTCTGTCTCTGTCTCTGTCTCTGTCTCTGCCTCTGTCGCTGTCTCTGCCTCTGTCTCTGTCTCTGTCTCTGTCTCTGTCTCTGTCTCTGTCTCTGTCTCTGTCTCTGTCTCTGTCTCTGTCTCTGTCTCTGTCTCTGTCTCTGTCTCTGTCTCTGTCTCTGTCTCTGTCTCTGTCTCTGTCTCTGTCTCTGTCTCTGTCTCTGTCTCTGTCTCTGTCTGTGTCTATGTCTCCGACTCCGTCTCCAACTTTGCCTATGTCTCCTACTCCGTCTCCATCTTTGTCTCTCTCTCGGTCTCGGTCTCTATCTATGTCTCTGTCTCAGTCTCTGCTTTGGTCTCCGTCTCTGCCTACGTCTCTGTCTCTGTCTCTGTATCTGTCTCTGTCTCCGTCTCTACCTCTATCTCTGTCTCTGTCTCTGTGTCTCTGTCTCTTTGTCTCTGTCTCTGTGTCTCTGTCTCGGTGTCTCTGTCTCTGTGTCTCTGTCTCCGTGTCTCTGTCTCTGTGTCTCTGTCTCTGTGTCTAACTCTCCTTGTATCTGTCTCTGTGCCTCTGCCTCTGTCTCCGTGTGTCTTAATCTGTTTCTCAGTCTGTGCGCCTATGTATTTGTGTCTCCGTCTCTCTGTCTCTGTCTCTGTCTCTGTCTCTGTCTCCGTCTCCGTCTCTGTGTCTCTGTCTCTGTGTCTCTGTCTCTGTGTCTCTGTCTCTGTGTCTCTGTCTCTGTGTCTCTGTCTCTGTGTCTCTGTCTCTGTGTCTCTGTCTCTGTGTCTCTGTCTCTGTGTCTCTGTCTCTGTGTCTCTGTCTCTGTGTCTCTGTCTCTGTGTCTCTGTCTCTGTGTCTCTGTGTCTCTGTCCCTGTGTCTCTGTCTCTGTGTCTCTGTCCCTGTGTATCTGTCTCTGTGTCTCTGTCTCTGTGTCTCTGTCTCTGTCTCTGTCTCTGTCTCTGTCTCCGTCTCCGTCTCCGTCTCCGTCTCTGTCTCTGTCTCTGTCTCTGTCTCTGTCTCTGTCTCTGTCTCTGTCTCTGTCTCTGTCTCTGTCTCTGTCTCTGTCTCTGTCTCTGTCTCTGTCTCTGCCTCTGTCTCTGTCTCTGTCTCCGTCTCTGTCTCCGCCTCTGTCTCTGTCCCTGTCTCTGTCTGTGTCTCTGTCTCTGTCTCTGTCTGTGTCTCTGTCTCTCTTTCTCTGTCTCTGTGTCTCTGTCTCTGTCTCTGTCTCTGTCTCTGTCTCTATCTCTCTCTCTGTCTCCGTCTCTGTCTCTGTCTCTGTGCCCCTGTCCCTGTGTCTCTGTCTGTGTGTCTCTGTCTCTGTGTATCTGTCTCTGTGTCTCTATCTCTGCCTCTATCTCTGTCTCTGTCTCTGTCTCTGTCTCTGTCTCTGTCTCTGTCTCTGCCTCTGTCTCTGTCTCTGTCTCTGTCTCTGCCTCTGTCGCTGTCTCTGCCTCTGTCTCTGTCTCTGTCTCTGTCTCTGTCTCTGTCTCTGTCTCTGTCTCTGTCTCTGTCTCTGTCTCTGTCTCTGTCTCTGTCTCTGTCTCTGTCTCTGTCTCTGTCTCTGTCTCTGTCTCTGTCTCTGTGTCTCTGTCTCTGTGTCTCTGTTTCTGTGTCTAAGTCTCCGGGTCTCTGTCTCTGTGTCTCTGCCTCTGTGTCTAAGTCTCCGGGTCTCTGTCTCTGTGTCTCTGCCTCTGTGTCTAAGTCTCCGGGTCTCTGTCTCTGTGTCTCTGCCTCTGTCTCCGTGTGTCTTAATCTGTGTCTCTGTCTGTGCGCCTATGTATCTGTGACTCCGTCTCTGTGTCTGTGGCTCTTTGTCCCTGTCTCTGTCTCTGTCTCTGTCTCTGTCTCTGTCTCTGTCTCTGTCTCTGTCTCTGTCTCTGTCTCTGTCTCTGTCTCTGTCTCTGTCTCTGTCTCTGTCTCTGTCTCTGTCTCTGTCTCTGTCTCTGTCTCTGTCTCTGTCTCTGTCTCTGTCTCTGTCTCTGTCTCTGTCTCTGTATCTGTCTCTGTCTCTGTCTCTGTCTCTGTCTCTGTCTCTGTCTCTGTCTCTGTCTCTGTCTCTGTCTCTGTCTCTGTCTCTGTCTCTGTCTCTGTCTCTGTGTCTCTGTCTCTGCGTCTCTGTCTCTGTGTCTCTGTCTCCGTGTCTCTGTCTCTGTGTCTCTGTCTCTGTGTCTAACTCTCCTTGTATCTGTCTCTGTGCCTCTGCCTCTGTCTCCGTGTGTCTTAATCTGTTTCTCAGTCTGTGCGCCTATGTATTTGTGTCTCCGTCTCTCTGTCTCTGTCTCTGTCTCTGTCTCTGTCTCCGTCTCCGTCTCTGTGTCTCTGTCTCTGTGTCTCTGTCTCTGTGTCTCTGTCTCTGTGTCTCTGTCTCTGTGTCTCTGTCTCTGTGTCTCTGTCTCTGTGTCTCTGTCTCTGTGTCTCTGTCTCTGTGTCTCTGTCTCTGTGTCTCTGTGTCTCTGTCCCTGTGTCTCTGTCCCTGTGTATCTGTCTCTGTGTCTCTGTCTCTGTGTCTCTGTCTCTGTCTCTGTCTCTGTCTCTGCCTCTGTCTCTGTCCCTGTCTCTGTCTGTGTCTCTGTCTCTGTCTCTGTCTGTGTCTCTGTCTCTCTTTCTCTGTCTCTGTGTCTCTGTCTCTGTCTCTGTCTCTGTCTCTGTCTCTATCTCTCTCTCTGTCTCCGTCTCTGTCTCTGTCTCTGTGCCCCTGTCCCTGTGTCTCTGTCTCTGTGTCTCTGTCTCTGTGTATCTGTCTCTGTGTCTCTATCTCTGCCTCTATCTCTGTCTCTGTCTCTGTCTCTGTCTCTGTCTCTGTCTCTGTCTCTGTCTCTGCCTCTGTCGCTGTCTCTGCCTCTGTCTCTGTCTCTGCCTCTGTCTCTGTCTCTGTCTCTGTCTCTGTCTCTGTCTCTGTCTCTGTCTCTGTCTCTGCCTCTGTCTCTGTCTCTGTCTCTGTGTCTCTGTCTCTGTGTCTCTGTTTCTGTGTCTAAGTCTCCGGGTCTCTGTCTCTGTGTCTCTGCCTCTGTGTCTAAGTCTACGGGTCTCTGTCTCTGTGTCTCTGCCTCTGTCTCCGTGTGTCTTAATCTGTGTCTCTGTCTGTGCGCCTATGTATCTGTGACTCCGTCTCTGTGTCTGTGGCTCTATGTCCCTGTCTCTGTCTCTGTCTCTGTCTCTGTCTCTGTCTCTGTCTCTGTCTCTGTCTCTGTCTCTGTCTCTGTCTCTGTCTCTGTCTCTGTCTCTGTCTCTGTCTCTGTCTCTGTCTCTGTCTCAGTCTCTGTCTCTGTCTCTGTATCTGTCTCTGTCTCTGTCTCTGTCTCTGTCTCTGTCTCTGTCTCTGTCTCTGCCTCTGTCTCTGTCTCTGTCTCTGTCTCTGTCTCTGTCTCTGTCTCTGACTCTGTCTCTGTCTCTGTCTCTGTCTGTGTCTATGTCTCCGACTCCGTCTCCAACTTTGTCTATGTCTCCTACTCCGTCTCCATCTTTGCCTCTCTCTCGGTCTCGGTCTCTATCTATGTCTCTGTCTCAGTCTCTGCTTTGGTCTCCGTCTCTGCCTACGTCTCTGTCTCTGTCTCTGTATCTGTCTCTGTCTCCGTCTCTACCTCTATCTCTGTCTCTGTCTCTGTCTCTGTCTCTGCCTCTGTCTCTGTCTCTGTCTTTGCCTCTGTCTCTGTTTCTGTATCTATGTTTCTGTGTCCCTGTCTCTGTGTCCCTATCTCTGTGCCTCTGTCTATGTGTCTTTGACCCTGTGTCTCTGTCTCTGTGACTCCGTCTCTGTGTCTCTGTGTCTGTGTCCCGGTCTCTGTGTCTCTGTCTCTGTTTCTGTCTCTGTGTCTCTGTCTCTGTCTCTGTCTCTGTCTCTGTCTCTGCCTCTGCCTCTGCCTCTGTCTCCGTTTCTGTGTCTATGTCTCTGTGACTTTGTCTCTGCGTTTCTGTCTCTGTCTCTGCCTCTGCATCTGCCTCTGTCTCCGGTTCTATGCCTATGTCTTCATGTCTCTGTCCCTATGTCTCTGTCTCTGTCTCTGTCTCTGTCTCTGTCTCTGTCTCTGTCTCTGTCTCTGTCTCTGTCTCTGTCTCTGTCTCTGTCTCTGTCTCTGTCTCTGTATCTGTCTCTGTCTCTGTCTCTGTCTCTGTCTCTGTCTCTGTCTCTGTCTCTGTCTCTGTCTCTGACTCTGTCTCTGTCTCTGTCTCTGTCTCTGTGTCTCTGTCTCTGCGTCTCTGTCTCTGTCTCTGTGTCTCTGTCTCTGCGTCTCTGTCTCTGTGTCTCTGTCTCTGTGTCTCTGTCTCTGTGTCTAAGTCTCCTTGTGTCTGTCTCTGTGTCTCTGCCTCTGTCTCCGTGTGTCTTAATCTGTGTCTCTGTCTGTGCGCCTATGTATCTGTGACTCCGTCCCTGTGCCTGTGGCTCTGTCTCTGTATCTCTGTCTCTGTCTCTGCCTCTGTCGCTGTCTCTGCCTCTGTCTCTGTCTCTGTCTCTGTCTCTGTCTCTGTCTCTGTCTCTGTCTCTGTCTCTGTCTCTGTCTCTGTCTCTGTCTCTGTCTCTGTCTCTGTCTCTGTCTCTGTCTCTGTCTCTGTGTCTCTGTCTCTGCGTCTCTGTCTCTGTCTCTGTGTCTCTGTCTCTGCGTCTCTGTCTCTGTGTCTCTGTCTCTGTGTCTCTGTCTCTGTGTCTAAGTCTCCTTGTGTCTGTCTCTGTGTCTCTGCCTCTGTCTCCGTGTGTCTTAATCTGTGTCTCTGTCTGTGCGCCTATGTATCTGTGACTCCGTCCCTGTGCCTGTGGCTCTGTCTCTGTATCTCTGTCTCTGTCTCTGCCTCTGTCGCTGTCTCTGCCTCTGTCTCTGTCTCTGTCTCTGTCTCTGTCTCTGTCTCTGTCTCTGTCTCTGTCTCTGTCTCTGTCTCTGTCTCTGTCTCTGTCTCTGTCTCTGTCTCTGTCTCTGTCTCTGTCTCTGTCTCTGTCTCTGTCTCTGTGTCTCTGTCTCTGTGTCTCTGTCTCTGTGTCTCTGTCTCTGTGTCTCTGTCTCTGTGTCTCTGTCTCTGTGTCTCTGTCTCTGTGTCTCTGTCTCTGTGTCTCTGTCTCTGTGTCTAAGTCTCCTTGTGTCTGTCTCTGTGTCTCTGCCTCTGTCTCCGTGTGTCTTAATCTGTGTCTCTGTCTGTGCGCCTATGTATCTGTGACTCCTTCTCTGTGCCTGTGGCTCTGTCTCTGTATCTCTGTCTCTGCCTCTGCCTCTGTCTCCGTCTCTACCTACGTCTATGTCTCTGTCTCTGTGTCTCTGTCTCTTTGTCTCTGTCTCTGTGTCTCTGTCTCGGTGTCTCTGTCTCTGTGTCTCTGTCTCCGTGTCTCTGTCCCTGTGCCTCTGTCTCTGTGTCTAACTCTCCTTGTATCTGTCTCTGTGCCTCTGCCTCTGTCTCCGTGTGTCTTAATCTGTTTCTCAGCCTGTGCGCCTATGTATTTGTGTCTCCGTCTCTCTGTCTCTGTCTCTGTCTCTGTCTCTGTCTCTGTCTGTGTCTCTGTCTCTCTTTCTCTGTCTCTGTGTCTCTGTCTCTGTCTCTGTCTCTGTCTCTATCTCTCTCTCTGTCTCCGTCTCTGTCTCTGTCTCTGTGCCCCTGTCCCTGTGTCTCTGTCTCTGTGTCTCTGTCTCTGTGTATCTGTCTCTGTGTCTCTATCTCTGCCTCTATCTCTGTCTCTGTCTCTGTCTCTGTCTCTGTCCCTGTCTCTGTCTCTGTCTCTGTCTCTGCCTCTGTCGCTGTCTCTGCCTCTGTCTCTGTCTCTGTCTCTGTCTCTGTCTCTGTCTCTGTCTCTGTCTCTGTCTCTGTCTCTGTCTCTGTCTCTGTCTCCGTTTCTGTCTCTGTCTCTGTCTCTGTCTCTGTGTCTCTGTCTCTGTGTCTCTGTTTCTGTGTCTAAGTCTGAGGGTCTCTGTCTCTGTGTCTCTGCCTCTGTGTCTAAGTCTCCGGGTCTCTGTCTCTGTGTCTCTGCCTCTGTCTCCGTGTGTCTTAATCTGTGTCTCTGTCTGTGCGCCTATGTATCTGTGACTCCGTCTCTGTGTCTGCGGCTCTTTGTCCCTGTCTCTGTCTCTGTCTCTGTCTCTGTCTCTGTCTCTGTCTCTGTCTCTGTCTCTGTCTCTGTCTCTGTCTCTGTCTCTGTCTCTGTCTCTGTCTCTGTCTCTGTCTCTGTCTCTGTCTCTGTATCTGTCTCTGTCTCTGTCTCTGTCTCTGTCTCTGTCTCTGTCTCTGTCTCTGTCTCTGTCTCTGTCTCTGTCTCTGTCTCTGTCTCTGTCTCTGTCTCTGTCTCTGTCTCTGTCTCTGTCTCTGTCTCTGTCTCTGACTCTGTCTCTGTCTCTGTCTCTGTCTGTGTCTATGTCTCCGACTCCGTCTCCAACTTTGTCTATGTCTCCTACTCCGTCTCCATCTTTGTCTCTCTCTCGGTCTCGGTCTCTATCTATGTCTCTGTCTCAGTCTCTGCTTTGGTCTCCGTCTCTGCCTACGTCTCTGTCTCTGTCTCTGTATCTGTCTCTGTCTCCGTCTCTACCTCTATCTCTGTCTCTGTCTCTGTCTCTGCCTCTGTCTCTGTCTCTGTCTTTGCCTCTGTCTCTGTTTCTGTATCTATGTTTCTGTGTCCCTGTCTCTGTGTCCCTATCTCTGTGCCTCTGTCTATGTGTGTTTGACCCTGTGTCTCTGTCTCTGTGACTCCGTCTCTGTGTCTCTGTGTCTGTGTCCCGGTCTCTGTGTCTCTGTCTCTGTTTCTGTCTCTGTGTCTCTGTCTCTGTCTCTGTCTCTGTCTCTGTCTCTGCCTCTGCCTCTGCCTCTGTCTCCGTTTCTGTGTCTATGTCTCTGTGACTTTGTCTCTGCGTTTCTGTCTCTGTCTCTGCCTCTGCATCTGCCTCTGTCTCCGGTTCTATGCCTATGTCTTCATGTCTCTGTCCCTATGTCTCTGTCTCTGTGAATCTGTCTCTCTGTCTATGTCCCTGTGCCTATGTATCTGTGCCTCTGTCTCTGTGTCTAAGTCTCCTTGTCTCTGTCTCTGTGTCTCTGCCCCTCTCTCCGTGTGGCAGTCTCTGTGTCTCTGTCTCTGTGTCTCTGTCTCTGTGTCTCTGTCTCTGTGTCTCTGTCTCTGTGTCTCTGTCCGTGTCTCCGACTCTGTGTCTCTGTCTCTGTCTCTGTGTCCCACTCTCTGTCTCTGTCTCCGTCTCCGACTCTGTGTCTCTGTCTCTGTCTCTGTGTCCCTCTCTCTGTCTCTGACTCCGTCTCCGTCTCTGTCTCTGTCTCTGTCTCTGTCTCTGTCTCTGTCTCTGTCTCGGTCTCTGTCTCTGTCTCTGTCTCTGTCTCTGTCTCTGTCTCTGACTCTGTCTCTGTCTCTGTCTCTGTCTGTGTCTCTGTCTCTGCTTCGGTCTCCGTCTCTGCCTACGTCTCTGTCTCTGTCTCTGTGTCTCTGTCTCTGTGTATCTGTCTCTGTGTCTCTGTCTCTGTGTCTCTGTCTCTGCGTCTCTGTCTCGGTGTCTCTGTCTCTCTGTCTCTGTCTCTGTGTCTCCGTCTCTGTGTCTCTGTCTCTGTGTCTCTGTCTCTGTGTCTCTGTCTCTGTGTCTCTGTCTCTGTGTCTCTGTCTCTGTGTCTCTGTCTCTGTGTCTCTGTCTCTGTGTCTCTGTCTCTGTGTCTCTGTCTCTGTGTCTCTGCCTCTGTGTCTCTGTCTCTGTGTCTCTGTCTCTGTGTCTCTGTCTCTGTGTCTCTGTCTCTGTGTCTCTGTCTCTGTGTCTCTGTCTCTGTGTCTCTGTCTCTGTGTCTCTGTCTCTGTGTCTCTGTCTCTGTGTCTCTGTCTCTGTGTCTCTGTCTCTGTGTCTCTGTCTCTGTGTCTGTCTCTGTCTCTGTCTCTGTCTCTGTCTCTGTCTCTGTCTCTGTCTCTGTCTCTGTCTCTGTCTCTGTCTCTGCCTCTGTCTCTGTCTCTGTCTCCGTCTCTGTCTCTGCCTCTGTCTCTGTCCCTGTCTTTGTCTGTGTCTCTGTCTCTGTCTCCGTCTGTGTCTCTGTCTCTCTTTCTCTGTCTCTGTGTCTCTGTCTCTGTCTCTGTCTCTGTCTCTATCTCTCTCTCTGTCTCCGTCTCTGTCTCTGTCTCTGTGCCCCTATCCCTGTGTCTCTGTCTCTGTGTCTCTGTCTCTGTGTCTCTATCTCTGCCTCTATCTCTGCCTCTATCTCTGTCTCTGTCTCTGTCTCTGTCTCTGTCTCTGTCTCTGTCTCTGTCTCTGCCTCTGTCGCTGTCTCTGCCTCTGTCTCTGTCTCTGTCTCTGTCTCTGTCTCTGTCTCTGTCTCTGTCTCTGTCTCTGTCTCTGTCTCTGTCTCTGTCTCTGTCTCTGTCTCTGTCTCTGTCTCTGTCTCTGTCTCTGTCTCTGTCTCTGTCTCTGTCTCTGTGTCTCTGTCTCTGTGTCTCTGTTTCTGTGTCTAAGTCTCCGGGTCTCTGTCTCTGTGTCTCTGCCTCTGTGTCTAAGTCTCCGGGTTTCTGTCTCTGTGTCTCTGCCTCTGTGTCTAAGTCTCCGGGTCTCTGTCTCTGTGTCTCTGCCTCTGTCTCCGTGTGTCTTAATCTGTGTCTCTGTCTGTGCGCCTATGTATCTGTGACTCCGTCTCTGTGTCTGTGGCTCTTTGTCCCTGTCTCTGTCTCTGTCTCTGTCTCTGTCTCTGTCTCTGTCTCTGTCTCTGTCTCTGTCTCTGTCTCTGTCTCTGTCTCTGTCTCTGTCTCTGTCTCTGTCTCTGTCTCTGTCTCTGTCTCTGTCTCTGTCTCTGTCTCTGTCTCTGTCTCTGTCTCTGTCTCTGTCTCTGTCTCTGTCTCTGTCTCTGTCTCTGTATCTGTCTCTGTCTCTGTCTCTGTCTCTGTCTCTGTCTCTGTCTCTGTCTCTGTCTCTGTCTCTGTCTCTGTCTCTGTCTCTGTCTCTGTCTCTGTCTCTGTCTCTGTCTCTGACTCTGTCTCTGTCTCTGTCTCTGTCTCTGTCTCTGTGTCTCTGTCTCTGCGTCTCTGTCTCTGTGTCTCTGTCTCTGTGTCTCTGTCTCTGTGTCTAAGTCTCCTTGTGTCTGTCTCTGTGTCTCTGCCTCTGTCTCCGTGTGTCTTAATCTGTGTCTCTGTCTGTGCGCCTATGTATCTGTGACTCCGTCCCTGTGCCTGTGGCTCTGTCTCTGTATCTCTGTCTCTGTCTCTGCCTCTGTCGCTGTCTCTGCCTCTGTCTCTGTCTCTATCTCTGTCTATGTCTCTGTCTCTGTCTCTGTCTCTGTCTCTGTCTCTGTCTCTGTCTCTGTCTCTGTCTCTGTCTCTGTCTCTGTGTCTCTGTCTCTGTGTCTCTGTCTCTGTGTCTCTGTCTCTGTGTCTCTGTCTCTGTGTCTAAGTCTCCTTGTGTCTGTCTCTGTGTCTCTGCCTCTCTCTCCGTGTGTCTTAATCTGTGTCTCTGTCTGTGCGCCTATGTATCTGTGACTCCGTCTCTGTGCCTGTGGCTCTGTCTCTGTATCTCTGTCTCTGTCTCTGCCTCTGTCTCCGTCTCTACCTACGTCTCTGTCTCTGTCTCTGTGTCTCTGTCTCTTTGTCTCTGTCTCTGTGTCTCTGTCTCGGTGTCTCTGTCTCTGTGTCTCTGTCTCCGTGTCTCTGTCTCTGTGTCTCTGTCTCTGTGTCTAACTCTCCTTGTATCTGTCTCTGTGCCTCTGCCTCTGTCTCCGTGTGTCTTAATCTGTTTCTCAGCCTGTGCGCCTATGTATTTGTGTCTCCGTCTCTCTGTCTCTGTCTCTGTCTCTGTCTCTGTCTCTGTCTGTGTCTCTGTCTCTCTTTCTCTGTCTCTGTGTCTCTGTCTCTGTCTCTGTCTCTGTCTCTATCTCTCTCTCTGTCTCCGTCTCTGTCTCTGTCTCTGTGCCCCTGTCCCTGTGTCTCTGTCTCTGTGTCTCTGTCTCTGTGTATCTGTCTCTGTGTCTCTATCTCTGCCTCTATCTCTGTCTCTGTCTCTGTCTCTGTCTCTGTCCCTGTCTCTGTCTCTGTCTCTGTCTCTGCCTCTGTCGCTGTCTCTGCCTCTGTCTCTGTCTCTGTCTCTGTCTCTGTCTCTGTCTCTGTCTCTGTCTCTGTCTCTGTCTCTGTCTCTGTCTCCGTTTCTGTCTCTGTCTCTGTCTCTGTCTCTGTGTCTCTGTCTCTGTGTCTCTGTTTCTGTGTCTAAGTCTGAGGGTCTCTGTCTCTGTGTCTCTGCCTCTGTGTCTAAGTCTCCGGGTCTCTGTCTCTGTGTCTCTGCCTCTGTCTCCGTGTGTCTTAATCTGTGTCTCTGTCTGTGCGCCTATGTATCTGTGACTCCGTCTCTGTGTCTCTGTGTCTGTGTCCCGGTCTCTGTGTCTCTGTCTCTGTTTCTGTCTCTGTGTCTCTGTCTCTGTCTCTGTCTCTGTCTCTGTCTCTGCCTCTGCCTCTGCCTCTGTCTCCGTTTCTGTGTCTATGTCTCTGTGACTTTGTCTCTGCGTTTCTGTCTCTGTCTCTGCCTCTGCATCTGCCTCTGTCTCCGGTTCTATGCCTATGTCTTCATGTCTCTGTCCCTATGTCTCTGTCTCTGTGAATCTGTCTCTCTGTCTATGTCCCTGTGCCTATGTATCTGTGCCTCTGTCTCTGTGTCTAAGTCTCCTTGTCTCTGTCTCTGTGTCTCTGCCCCTCTCTCCGTGTGGCAGTCTCTGTGTCTCTGTCTCTGTGTCTCTGTCTCTGTGTCTCTGTCTCTGTGTCTCTGTCTCTGTGTCTCTGTCCGTGTCTCCGACTCTGTGTCTCTGTCTCTGTCTCTGTGTCCCACTCTCTGTCTCTGTCTCCGTCTCCGACTCTGTGTCTCTGTCTCTGTCTCTGTGTCCCTCTCTCTGTCTCTGTCTCCGTCTCCGTCTCTGTCTCTGTCTCTGTCTCTGTCTCTGTCTCTGTCTCTGTCTCGGTCTCTGTCTCTGTCTCTGTCTCTGTCTCTGTCTCTGTCTCTGACTCTGTCTCTGTCTCTGTCTCTGTCTGTGTCTCTGTCTCTGTCTCTGCTTCGGTCTCCGTCTCTGCCTACGTCTCTGTCTCTGTCTCTGTGTCTCTGTCTCTGTGTATCTGTCTCTGTGTCTCTGTCTCTGTGTCTCTGTCTCTGCGTCTCTGTCTCTGTGTCTCTGTCTCTCTGTCTCTGTCTCTGTCTCTGTCTCTGTCTCTGTCTCTCTCTCTGTCTCTGTATCTGTCTCTGTCTCTGTCTCTGTCTCTGTCTCTGTCTCTGTCTCTGTCTCTGTCTCTGTCTGTGTCTCTGTTTCTGTCTCTGCTACGGTCTCCGTCTCTGCCTACGTCTCTGTCTCTGTCTCTGTGTCTCTGTCTCTGTGTATCTATCTCTGTGTCTCTGTCTCTGTGTCTCTGTCTCTGCGTCTCTGTCTCTGTGTCTCTGTCTCTGTGTCTCTGTCTCTGTGTCTCTGTCTCTGTGTCTCTGTCTCTGTGTCTCTGTCTCTGTGTCTCTGTCTCTGTGTCTCTGTCTCTGTGTCTCTGTCTCTGTGTCTCTGTCTCTGTGTCTGTGTCTCTGTCTCTGTGTCTCTGTCTCTGTGTCTCTGTCTCTGTGTCTCTGTCTCTGTGTCTCTGTCTCTGTGTCTCTGCCTCTGTGTCTCTGTCTCTGTGTCTCTGTCTCTGTGTCTCTGTTTCTGCGTCTAAGTCTCCGGGTCTCTGTCTCTGTGTCTCTGCCTCTGTGTCTAAGTCTCCGGGTCTCTGTCTCTGTGTCTCTGCCTCTCTTTCCGTGTGGCAGTCTCTGTGTCTCTGTCCCAGTGTCTCTGTCTCCGTGTCTCTGTCTCTGTGTCTCTGTCCGTGTCTCCGACTCTGTGTCTCTGTCTCTGTCTCTGTGTCCCTGTCTCTGTCTCTGTCTCCGTCTCCGTCTCTGTCTCTGTCTCTGTCTCTGTCTCTCTCTCTGTCTCTGTATCTGTCTCTGTCTCTGTCTCCGTCTCTGTCTCTGTCTCTGTCTCTGTCTCTGTCTCTGTCTCTGTCTCTGTCTCTGTCTCTGTCTCTGTCTCTGTCTCTGTCTGTGTCTCTGTCTCTGTCTCTGCTTCGGTCTCCGTCTCTGCCTACGTCTCTGTCTCTGTCTCTGTGTCTCTGTCTCTGTGTATCTGTCTCTGTGTCTCTGTCTCTGTGTCTCTGTCTCTGCGTCTCTGTCTCGGTGTCTCTGTCTCTCTGTCTCTGTCTCTGTGTCTCCGTCTCTGTGTCTCTGTCTCTGTGTCTCTGTCTCTGTGTCTCTGCCTCTGTGTCTCTGTCTCTGTGTCTCTGTCTCTGTGTCTCTGTCTCTGTGTCTCTGTCTCTGTGTCTCTGTCTCTGTGTCTCTGTCTCTGTGTCTCTGTCTCTGTGTCTCTGTCTCTGTGTCTCTGTCTCTGTGTCTCTGTCTCTGTGTCTCTGTCTCTGTGTCTCTGTCTCTGTGTCTGTCTCTGTCTCTGTCTCTGTCTCTGTCTCTGTCTCTGTCTCTGTCTCTGTCTCTGTCTCTGTCTCTGTCTCTGTCTCTGCCTCTGTCTCTGTCTCTGTCTCCGTCTCTGTCTCTGCCTCTGTCTCTGTCCCTGTCTTTGTCTGTGTCTCTGTCTCTGTCTCCGTCTGTGTCTCTGTCTCTCTTTCTCTGTCTCTGTGTCTCTGTCTCTGTCTCTGTCTCTGTCTCTATCTCTCTCTCTGTCTCCGTCTCTGTCTCTGTCTCTGTGCCCCTATCCCTGTGTCTCTGTCTCTGTGTCTCTGTCTCTGTGTCTCTATCTCTGCCTCTATCTCTGCCTCTATCTCTGTCTCTGTCTCTGTCTCTGTCTCTGTCTCTGTCTCTGTCTCTGTCTCTGCCTCTGTCGCTGTCTCTGCCTCTGTCTCTGTCTCTGTCTCTGTCTCTGTCTCTGTCTCTGTCTCTGTCTCTGTCTCTGTCTCTGTCTCTGTCTCTGTCTCTGTCTCTGTCTCTGTCTCTGTCTCTGTCTCTGTCTCTGTCTCTGTCTCTGTCTCTGTCTCTGTCTCTGTCTCTGTCTCTGTCTCTGTCTCTGTGTCTCTGTCTCTGTGTCTCTGTTTCTGTGTCTAAGTCTCCGGGTCTCTGTCTCTGTGTCTCTGCCTCTGTGTCTAAGTCTCCGGGTTTCTGTCTCTGTGTCTCTGCCTCTGTGTCTAAGTCTCCGGGTCTCTGTCTCTGTGTCTCTGCCTCTGTCTCCGTGTGTCTTAATCTGTGTCTCTGTCTGTGCGCCTATGTATCTGTGACTCCGTCTCTGTGTCTGTGGCTCTTTGTCCCTGTCTCTGTCTCTGTCTCTGTCTCTGTCTCTGTCTCTGTCTCTGTCTCTGTCTCTGTCTCTGTCTCTGTCTCTGTCTCTGTCTCTGTCTCTGTCTCTGTCTCTGTCTCTGTCTCTGTCTCTGTCTCTGTCTCTGTCTCTGTCTCTGTCTCTGTCTCTGTCTCTGTCTCTGTCTCTGTCTCTGTCTCTGTATCTGTCTCTGTCTCTGTCTCTGTCTCTGTCTCTGTCTCTGTCTCTGTCTCTGTCTCTGTCTCTGTCTCTGTCTCTGTCTCTGTCTCTGTCTCTGTCTCTGTCTCTGTCTCTACCTACGTCTCTGTCTCTGTCTCTGTGTCTCTGTCTCTTTGTCTCTGTCTCTGTGTCTCTGTCTCGGTGTCTCTGTCTCTGTGTCTCTGTCTCCGTGTCTCTGTCTCTGTGTCTCTGTCTCTGTGTCTAACTCTCCTTGTATCTGTCTCTGTGCCTCTGCCTCTGTCTCCGTGTGTCTTAATCTGTTTCTCAGTCTGTGCGCCTATGTATTTGTGTCTCCGTCTCTCTGTCTCTGTCTCTGTCTCTGTCTCTGTCTCCGTCTCCGTCTCTGTGTCTCTGTCTCTGTGTCTCTGTCTCTGTGTCTCTGTCTCTGTGTCTCTGTCTCTGTGTCTCTGTCTCTGTGTCTCTGTCTCTGTGTCTCTGTCTCTGTGTCTCTGTCTCTGTGTCTCTGTCTCTCTTTCTCTGTCTCTGTGTCTCTGTCTCTGTCTCTGTCTCTGTCTCTGTCTCTATCTCTCTCTCTGTCTCCGTCTCTGTCTCTGTCTCTGTGCCCCTGTCCCTGTGTCTCTGTCTCTGTGTCTCTGTCTCTGTGTATCTGTCTCTGTGTCTCTATCTCTGCCTCTATCTCTGTCTCTGTCTCTGTCTCTGTCTCTGTCTCTGTCTCTGTCTCTGTCTCTGTCTCTGCCTCTGTCGCTGTCTCTGCCTCTGTCTCTGTCTCTGTCTCTGTCTCTGTCTCTGTCTCTGTCTCTGTCTCTGTCTCTGTCTCTGTCTCTGTCTCTGTCTCTGTCTCTGTCTCTGTCTCTGTCTCTGTGTCTCTGTCTCTGTGTCTCTGTTTCTGTGTCTAAGTCTCCGGGTCTCTGTCTCTGTGTCTCTGCCTCTGTGTCTAAGTCTACGGGTCTCTGTCTCTGTGTCTCTGCCTCTGTCTCCGTGTGTCTTAATCTGTGTCTCTGTCTGTGCGCCTATGTATCTGTGACTCCGTCTCTGTGTCTGTGGCTCTTTGTCCCTGTCTCTGTCTCTGTCTCTGTCTCTGTCTCTGTCTCTGTCTCTGTCTCTGTCTCTGTCTCTGTCTCTGTCTCTGTCTCTGTCTCTGTCTCAGTCTCTGTCTCTGTCTCTGTATCTGTCTCTGTCTCTGTCTCTGTCTCTGTCTCTGTCTCTGTCTCTGTCTCTGTCTCTGCCTCTGTCTCTGTCTCTGTCTCTGTCTCTGTCTCTGTCTCTGACTCTGTCTCTGTCTCTGTCTCTGTCTCTGTCTCTCTCTGTGTCTATGTCTCCGACTCCGTCTCCAACTTTGTCTATGTCTCCTACTCCGTCTCCATCTTTGTCTCTCTCTCGGTCTCGGTCTCTATCTATGTCTCTGTCTCAGTCTCTGCTTTGGTCTCCGTCTCTGCCTACGTCTCTGTCTCTGTCTCTGTATCTGTCTCTGTCTCCGTCTCTACCTCTATCTCTGTCTCTGTCTCTGTCTCTGTCTCTGCCTCTGTCTCTGTCTCTGTCTTTGCCTCTGTCTCTGTTTCTGTATCTATGTTTCTGTGTCCCTGTCTCTGTGTCCCTATCTCTGTGCCTCTGTCTATGTGTCTTTGACCCTGTGTCTCTGTCTCTGTGTCTCTGTCTCTGTGTCTCTGTCTCTGTGTCTAACTCTCCTTGTATCTGTCTCTGTGCCTCTGCCTCTGTCTCCGTGTGTCTTAATCTGTTTCTCAGTCTGTGCGCCTATGTATTTGTGTCTCCGTCTCTGTGTCTCTGTCTCTGTTTATGTCTCTGTCTCCGTCTCCGTCTCTGTGTCTCTGTCCCTGCGTCTCTGTCTCTGTGTCTCTGTCTCTGTGTCTCTGTGTCTCTGTCTCTGTTTATGTCTCTGTCTCCGTCTCCGTCTCTGTGTCTCTGTCCCTGCGTCTCTGTCTCTGTGTCTCTGTCTCTGTGTCTCTGTGTCTCTGTCCCTGTGTCTCTGTCTCTGTGTCTCTGTCTCTGTGTATCTGTCTCTGTGTCTCTGTCTCTGTGTCTCTGTCTCTGTCTCTGTCTCTGTCTCTGTCTCTGTCTCTGTCTCTGTCTCCGTCTCCGTCTCCGTCTCCGTCTCTGTCTCTGTCTCTGTCTCTGTCTCTGTCTCTGTCTCTGTCTCTGTCTCTGTCTCTGTCTCTGTCTCTGCCTCTGTCTCTGTCCCTGTCTCTGTCTCTCTCTCTGTCTCTGTCTCTGCCTCTGCCTCTGCCCCTGTCTCCGGCTCTGTAGCTATGTCTCCATGTCTCTGTCTCTGTCTCTGTGTCTCTGTCTCTGTGTCTCTGTCTCTGTGTCTCTGTCTCTGTGTCTCTGTCTCTGCGTCTCTGTCTCTGTGTCTCTGTCTCTGTGTCTCTGTCTCTGTGTCTCTGTCCCTTTGTCTCTGTCTCTGTGTCTCTGTCTCTGTGTCTCTGTCTCTGTGTCTCTGTCTCTGTGTCTCTGTCTCTGTCTCTCTCTCTGTCTCTGTCTCTGTCTCTGTCTCTGTCTCTGTCTCTGTCTCTGTCTCTGTCTGTGTCTCTGTCTCTGCCTCTGTCTCTGTCCCCGTCTCTGTCTCTCTCTCTGTCTATGTCTCTTTCTCTGTCTCTGTCTCTCTTTCTCTGTCCCTGTGTTTTTGTCTCTGCCTCTGCCTCTGTCTCTGTCTCTATCTCTCTCTCTGTCTCCGTCTCTGTCTCTGACTCTGTGCCCCTGCCTCTGTGTCTCTGTCTCTGTCTCTGTCTCTGTCTCTGTCTCTGTCTCTGTCTCTGTCTCTGTCTCTGTATCTGTCTCTGCCTCTGTCGCACTCTCTGCCTCTGTCTCTGTCTCTGTCTCTGTCTCTGTCTCTGTCTCTGTCTCTGTCTCTGTCTCTGTCTCTGTCTCTGTCTCTGTCTCTGTCTCTGTCTCTGTCTCTGTCTCTGTCTCTGTCTCTGTCTCTGTCTCTGTCTCTGTCTCTGTCTCTGTCTCTGTCTCTGTCTCCTCTCTGTCTCTGTCTCTGTCTCTGTCTCTGTCTCTGTCTCCGTCTCCGTCTCCGTCTCCGTCTCTGTGTCTCTGTCTCTGTGTCTCTGTCTCTGTGTCTCTGTCTCTGAGTCCCTGTCTCTGTGTCTCTGTCTCTTTGTCTCTGTCTCTGTGTCTCTGTCTCTGTGTCTCTGTCTCTGTGTCTCTGTCTCCGTGTCTCTGTCTCTGTGTCTCTGTCTCTGTGTCTAACTCTCCTTGTATCTGTCTCTGTGCCTCTGCCTCTGTCTCCGTGTGTCTTAATCTGTTTCTCAGTCTGTGCGCCTATGTATTTGTGTCTCCGTCTCTGTGTCTCTGTCTCTGTCTATGTCTCTGTCTCCGTCTCCGTCTCTGTGTCTCTGTCTCTGTGTCTCTGTCTCTGTGTCTCTGTGTCTCTGTCCCTGTGTCTCTGTCTCTGTGTCTCTGTCTCTGTTTATCTGTCTCTGTGTCTCTGTCTCTGTGTCTCTGTCTCTGTCTCTGTCTCTGTCTCTGTCTCCGTCTCCGTCTCCGTCTCCGTCTCCGTCTCTGTCTCTGTCTCTGTCTCTGTCTCTGTCTCTGTCTCTGTCTCTGTCTCTGTCTCTGTCTCTGCCTCTGTCTCTGTCCCTGTCTCTGCCTCTGTCTCTGTCCCTGTCTCTGTCTGTGTCTCTGTCTCTGTGTCTCTGTCTCTGTGTCTAACTCTCCTTGTATCTGTCTCTGTGCCTCTGCCTCTGTCTCCGTGTGTCTTAATCTGTTTCTCAGTCTGTGCGCCTATGTATTTGTGTCTCCGTCTCTGTGTCTCTGTCTCTGTCTATGTCTCTGTCTCCGTCTCCGTCTCTGTGTCTCTGTCTCTGTGTCTCTGTCTCTGTGTCTCTGTCTCTGTGTCTCTGTCTCTGTGTCTCTGTCTCTGTGTCTCTGTGTCTCTGTCCCTCTGTCTCTGTCTCTGTGTCTCTGTCTCTGTGTCTCTGTCTCTGTGTATCTGTCTCTGTGTCTCTGTCTCTGTGTCTCTGTCTCTGTCTCTGTCTCTGTCTCTGTCTCCGTCTCCGTCTCCGTCTCCGTCTCTGTCTCTGTCTCTGTCTCTGTCTCTGTCTCTGTCTCTGTCTCTGTCTCTGTCTCTGTCTCTGTCTCTGCCTCTGTCTCTGTCCCTGCCTCTGTCTCTCTCTCTGTCTCTGTCTCTGTCTCTGTCTCTCTTTCTCTGTCTCTGTGTCTCTGTCTCTGTCTCTGTCTCTGTCTCTGTCTCTGTCTCTGTCTCTGTCTCTGCCTCTGTCTCTGTCCCTGTCTCTGTCTGTGTCTCTGTCTCTGTCTCTGTCTGTGTCTCTGTCTCCCTTTCTCTGTCTCTGTGTCTCTGTCTCTGTCTCTGTCTCTGTCTCTATCTCTCTCTCTGTCTCCGTCTCTGTCTCTGTCTCTGTGCCCCTGTCCCTGTGTCTCTGTCTCTGTGTCTCTGTCTCTGTGTATCTGTCTCTGTGTCTCTATCTCTGCCTCTATCTCTGTCTCTGTCTCTGTCTCTGTCTCTGTCTCTGTCTCTGTCTCTGTCTCTGTCTCTGTCTGTGTCTCTGTCTCTGCCTCTGTGTCTGTCCCTGTCTCTGTCTCTCTCTCTGTCTATGTCTCTTTCTCTGTCTCTGTCTCTCTTTCTCTGTCCCTGTGTTTTTGTCTCTGTCTCTGCCTCTGTCTCTGTCTCTATCTCTCTCTCTGTCTCCGTCTCTGTCTCTGACTCTGTGCCCCTGCCTCTGTGTCTCTGTCTCTGTCTCTGTCTCTGTCTCTGTCTCTGTCTCTGTATCTGTCTCTGCCTCTGTCGCAGTCTCTGCCTCTGTCTCTGTCTCTGTCTCTGTCTCTGTCTCTGTCTCTGTCTCTGTCTCTGTCTCTGTCTCTGTCTCTGTCTCTGTCTCTGTCTCTGTCTCCGTCTCCGTCTCCGTCTCCGTCTCTGTCTCTGTCTCTGTCTCTGTCTCTGTCTCTGTCTCTGTCTCTGTCTCTGTCTCTGTCTCTGTCTCTGCCTCTGTCTCTGTCCCTGTCTCTGTCTCTCTCTCTGTCTCTGTCTCTGTCTCTGTCTCTCTTTCTCTGTCTCTGTGTCTCTGTCTCTGTCTCTGTCTCTGTCTCTGTCTCTGTCTCTGTCTCTGTCTCTGTCTCTGTCTCTGTCTCTGTCTCTGTCTCTGTCTCTGTCTCTGTCTCTGTCTCTGTCTCTGTCTCTGTCTCTGTCTCTGTCTCTGTCTCCGTCTCCGTCTCTGTGTCTCTGTCTCTGTGTCTCTGTCTCTGTGCCCCTGTCTCTGTGTCTCTGTCTCTGTGTCTCTGTCTCTGTGTATCTGTCTCTCTTTCTCTGTCTCTGTGTCTCTGTCTCTGTCTCTGTCTCTGTCTCCGTCTCCGTCTCTGTGTCTCTGTCTCTGTGTCTCTGTATCTGTGTCTCTGTCTCCGTCTCTGTCTCTGACTCTGTGCCCCTGTCTCTGTGTCTCTGTCTCTGTGTCTCTGTCTCTGTGTATCTGTCTCTGTGTCTCTATCTCTGTCTCTGTCTCTGTCTCTGTCTCTGTCTCTGTCGCTGTCCCTGTCTCTGTCTCTGTCTCTGTCTCTGTCTCTGTCTCTGTCTCTGTCTCTGTCTCTGTCTCTGTCTCTGTCTCTGTCTCTGTCTCTGTCTCTGTCTCTGTCTCTGTCTCTGTCTCTGTCTCTGTCTCTGTCTCTGTCTCTGTCTCTGTCTCTATCTCTGTCTCTGTGTCTGTCTCTGTCTCTGTCTTAGTGTCTCTGTCTCTGTCTCTGTCTCTGTCCCTGTCTCTGTCTCCGCCTCTGTCTCTGTCTCTGCCTCTGCCTCTGCCTCTGTCTCCGGCTCTGTAGCTATGTCTCCATGTCTCTGTCTCTGTCTCTGTGTCTCTGTCTCTGTGTCTCTGTCTCTGTGTCTCTGTCTCTGTGTCTCTGTCTCTGTGTCTCTGTCTCTGTGTCTCTGTCTCTGTGTCTCTGTCTCCGTGTCTCTGTCTCTGTGTCTCTGTCTCTGTGTCTAACTCTCCTTGTATCTGTATCTGTGCCTCTGCCTCTGTCTCCGTGTGTCTTAATCTGTTTCTCAGTCTGTGCGCCTATGTATTTGTGTCTCCGTCTCTGTGTCTCTGTCTCTGTCTCTGTCTCTGTCTCCGTCTCCGTCTCTGTGTCTCTGTCTCTGTGTCTCTGTCTCTGTGTCTCTGTCTCTGTGTCTCTGTCTCTGTGTCTCTGTGTCTCTGTCCCTGTGTCTCTGTCTCTGTGTCTCTGTCTCTGTGTATCTGTCTCTGTGTCTCTGTCTCTGTGTCTCTGTCTCTGTGTATCTGTCTCTCTTTCTCTGTCTCTGTGTCTCTGTCTCTGTCTCTGTCTCTGTCTCCGTCTCCGTCTCTGTGTCTCTGTCTCTGTGTCTCTGTATCTGTGTCTCTGTCTCCGTCTCTGTCTCTGACTCTGTGCCCCTGTCTCTGTGTCTCTGTCTCTGTGTCTCTGTCTCTGTGTATCTGTCTCTGTGTCTCTATCTCTGTCTCTGTCTCTGTCTCTGTCTCTGTCTCTGTCGCTGTCCCTGTCTCTGTCTCTGTCTCTGTCTCTGTCTCTGTCTCTGTCTCTGTCTCTGTCTCTGTCTCTGTCTCTGTCTCTGTCTCTGTCTCTGTCTCTGTCTCTGTCTCTGTCTCTGTCTCTGTCTCTGTCTCTGTCTCTGTCTCTGTCTCTATCTCTGTCTCTGTGTCTGTCTCTGTCTCTGTCTTAGTGTCTCTGTCTCTGTCTCTGTCTCTGTCCCTGACTCTGTCTCCGCCTCTGTCTCTGTCTCTGCCTCTGCCTCTGCCTCTGTCTCCGGCTCTGTAGCTATGTCTCCATGTCTCTGTCTCTGTCTCTGTGCCTCTGTCTCTGTGTCTCTGTCTCTGTGTCTCTGTCTCTGTGTCTCTGTCTCTGTGTCTCTGTCTCTGTGTCTCTGTCTCTGTGTCTCTGTCTCTGTGTCTCTGTCTCCGTGTCTCTGTCTCTGTGTCTAACTCTCCTTGTATCTGTATCTGTGCCTCTGCCTCTGTCTCCGTGTGTCTTAATCTGTTTCTCAGTCTGTGCGCCTATGTATTTGTGTCTCCGTCTCTGTGTCTCTGTCTCTGTCTCTGTCTCTGTCTCCGTCTCCGTCTCTGTGTCTCTGTCTCTGTGTCTCTGTCTCTGTGTCTCTGTCTCTGTGTCTCTGTCTCTGTGTCTCTGTGTCTCTGTCCCTGTGTCTCTGTCTCTGTGTCTCTGTCTCTGTGTATCTGTCTCTGTGTCTCTGTCTCTGTGTCTCTGTCTCTGTCTCTGTCTCTGTCTCTGTCTCTGTCTCCGTCTCCGTCTCCGTCTCCGTCGCTGTCTCTGTCTCTGTCTCTGTCTCTGTCTCTGTCTCTGCCTCTGTCTCTGTCTCTGTCTCTGTCTCTGTCTCTGCCTCTGTCTCTGTCCCTGTCTCTGTCTGTGTCTCTGTCTCTGTGTCTGTCTGTGTCTCTGTCTCTCTTTCTCTGTCTCTGTGTCTCTGTCGCTGTCTCTGTCTCTGTCTCTATCTCTCTCTCTGTCTCCGTCTCTGTCTCTGTCTCTGTGCCCCTGTCCCTGTGTCTCTGTCTCTGTGCCTCTGCCTCTGTCTCCGTGTGTCTTAATCTGTTTCTCAGTCTGTGCGCCTATGTATCTGTGTCTCCGTCTCTGTGTCTCTGTCTCTGTCTCTGTCTCTGTCTCTGTCTCTGTCTCTGTCTGTGTCTCTGTCTCTGCCTCTGTGTCTGTCCCTGTCTCTGTCTCTCTCTCTGTCTATGTCTCTTTCTCTGTCTCTGTCTCTCTTTCTCTGTCCCTGTGTTTTTGTCTCTGTCTCTGCCTCTGTCTCTGTCTCTATCTCTCTCTCTGTCTCCGTCTCTGTCTCTGACTCTGTGCCCCTGCCTCTGTGTCTCTGTCTCTGTCTCTGTCTCTGTCTCTGTCTCTGTCTCTGTCTCTGTATCTGTCTCTGCCTCTGTCGCAGTCTCTGCCTCTGTCTCTGTCTCTGTCTCTGTCTCTGTATCTGTCTCTGCCTCTGTCGCAGTCTCTGCCTCTGTCTCTGTCTCTGTCTCTGTCTCTGTCTCTGTCTCTGTCTCTGTCTCTGTCTCTGTCTCTGTCTCCGTCTCCGTCTCCGTCTCCGTCTCTGTCTCTGTCTCTGTCTCTGTCTCTGTCTCTGTCTCTGTCTCTGTCTCTGTCTCTGTCTCTGCCTCTGTCTCTGTCCCTGTCTCTGTCTCTCTCTCTGTCTCTGTCTCTGTCTCTGTCTCTCTTTCTCTGTCTCTGTGTCTCTGTCTCTGTCTCTGTCTCTGTCTCTGTCTCTGTCTCTGTCTCTGTCTCTGTCTCTGTCTCTGTCTCTGTCTCTGTCTCTGTCTCTGTCTCTGTCTCTGTCTCTGTCTCTGTCTCTGTCTCCGTCTCCGTCTCTGTGTCTCTGTCTCTGTGTCTCTGTCTCTGTGTCTCTATCTCTGCCTCTATCTCTGTCTCTGTCTCCGTCTCCGTCTCCGTCTCCGTCTCTGTCTCTGTCTCTGTCTCTGTCTCTGTCTCTGTCTCTCTCTCTGTCTCTGTCTCTGTCTCTGTCTCTCTTTCTCTGTCTCTGTGTCTCTGTCTCTGTCTCTGTCTCTGTCTCTGTCTCTGTCTCTGTCTCTGTCTCTGTCTCTGTCTCTGTCTCTGTCTCTGTCTCTGTCTCTGTCTCTGTCTCTGTCTCTGTCTCTGTCTCTGTCTCTGTCTCTGTCTCCGTCTCCGTCTCCGTCTCCGTCTCTGTCTCCGTCTCCGTCTCTGTGTCTCTGTCTCTGTGTCTCTGTCTCTGTGTCTCTGTCTCTGTGTCTCTATCTCTGCCTCTATCTCTGTCTCTGTCTCCGTCTCCGTCTCCGTCTCCGTCTCTGTCTCTGTCTCTGTCTCTGTCTCTGTCTCTGTCTCTGTCTCTGTCTCTGTCTCTGTCTCTGTCTCTGTCTCTGCCTCTGTCTCTGTCCCTGTCTCTGTCTCTCTCTCTGTCTCTGTCTCTGTCTCTGTCTCTCTTTCTCTGTCTCTGTGTCTCTGTCTCTGTCTCTGTCTCTGTCTCTGTCTCTGTCTCTGTCTCTGTCTCTGTCTCTGTGTCTCTGTCTCTGCGTCTCTGTCTCTGTGTCTCTGTCTCTGTGTCTCTGTCTCTGTGTCTCTGTCCCTTTGTCTCTGTCTCTGTGTCTCTGTCTCTGTGTCTCTGTCTCTGTGTCTCTGTCTCTGTGTCTCTGTCTCTGTGTCTCTGTCTCTGTCTCTGTCTCTGTCTCTGTCTCTGTCTCTGTCTCTGTCTCTGTCTCTGTCTCTGTCTCTGTCTGTGTCTCTGTCTCTGCCTCTGTCTCTGTCCCCGTCTCTGTCTCTCTCTCTGTCTATGTCTCTTTCTCTGTCTCTGTCTCTCTTTCTCTGTCCCTGTGTTTTTGTCTCTGCCTCTGCCTCTGTCTCTGTCTCTATCTCTCTCTCTGTCTCCGTCTCTGTCTCTGACTCTGTGCCCCTGCCTCTGTGTCTCTGTCTCTGTCTCTGTCTCTGTCTCTGTCTCTGTCTCTGTATCTGTCTCTGCCTCTATCGCACTCTCTGCCTCTGTGTCTGTCTCTGTGTCTCTGTCTCCGTGTCTCTCTCTCTGTGTCTCTGTCTCTGTGTCTAACTCTCCTTGTATCTGTCTCTGTGCCTCTGCCTCTGTCTCCGTGTGTCTTAATCTGTTTCTCAGTCTGTGCGCCTATGTATTTGTGTCTCCGTCTCTGTGTCTCTGTCTCTGTCTATGTCTCTGTCTCCGTCTCCGTCTCTGTGTCTCTGTCTCTGTGTCTCTGTCTCTGTGTCTCTGTGTCTCTGTCCCTGTGTCTCTGTCTCTGTGTCTCTGTCTCTGTGTATCTGTCTCTGTGTCTCTGTCTCTGTGTCTCTGTCTCTGTCTCTGTCTCTGTCTCTGTCTCTGTCTCCGTCTCCGTCTCCGTCTCCGTCTCTGTCTCTGTCTCTGTCTCTGTCTCTGTCTCTGTCCCTGTCTCTGTCTCTGTCTCTGTCTCTGTCTCTGTCTCTGTCTCTGCCTCTGTCTCTGTCCCTGTCTCTGTCTCTCTCTCTGTCTCTGTCTCTGTCTCTGTCTCTCTTTCTCTGTCTCTGTGTCTCTGTCTCTGTCTCTGTCTCTGTCTCTGTCTCTGTCTCTGTCTCTGTCTCTGTCTCTGCCTCTGTCTCTGTCCCTGTCTCTGTCTGTGTCTCTGTCTCTGTGTCTCTGTCTCTGTGTCTAACTCTCCTTGTATCTGTATCTGTGCCTCTGCCTCTGTCTCCGTGTGTCTTAATCTGTTTCTCAGTCTGTGCGCCTATGTATTTGTGTCTCCGTCTCTGTGTCTCTGTCTCTGTCTCTGTCTCTGTCTCCGTCTCCGTCTCTGTGTCTCTGTCTCTGTGTCTCTGTCTCTGTGTCTCTGTCTCTGTGTCTCTGTCTCTGTGTCTCTGTGTCTCTGTCCCTGTGTCTCTGTCTCTGTGTCTCTGTCTCTGTGTATCTGTCTCTGTGTCTCTGTCTCTGTGTCTCTGTCTCTGTGTATCTGTCTCTCTTTCTCTGTCTCTGTGTCTCTGTCTCTGTCTCTGTCTCTGTCTCCGTCTCCGTCTCTGTGTCTCTGTCTCTGTGTCTCTGTCTCTGTGTCTCTGTATCTGTGTCTCTGTCTCCGTCTCTGTCTCTGACTCTGTGCCCCTGTCTCTGTGTCTCTGTCTCTGTGTCTCTGTCTCTGTGTATCTGTCTCTGCCTCTGTCTCTGTCTCTGTCTCTGTCTCTGTCTCTGCCTCTGTCTCTGTCCCTGTCTCTGTCTGTGTCTCTGTCTCTGTGTCTGTCTGTGTCTCTGTCTCTCTTTCTCTGTCTCTGTGTCTCTGTCGCTGTCTCTGTCTCTGTCTCTATCTCTCTCTCTGTCTCCGTCTCTGTCTCTGTCTCTGTGCCCCTGTCCCTGTGTCTCTGTCTCTGTGCCTCTGCCTCTGTCTCCGTGTGTCTTAATCTGTTTCTCAGTCTGTGCGCCTATGTATCTGTGTCTCCGTCTCTGTGTCTCTGTCTCTGTCTCTGTCTCTGTCTCTACCTCTCTCTCTGTCTCCGTCTCTGTCTCTGTCTCTGTGCCCCTGTCTCTGTGTCTCTGTCTCTGTGTCTCTGTCTCTGTGTATCTGTCTCTGTGTCTCTATCTCTCTCTCTGTCTCTGTCTCTGTCGCTGTCTCTGCCTCTGTCTCTGTCTCTGTCTCTGTCTCTGTCTCTGTCTCTGCCTCTGTCTCTGTCTCTGTCTCAGTCTCTGCCTCTGTCTCTGTCTCTGTCTCTGTCTCTGTCTCTGTCTCTGTCTCTGTCTCTGTCTCTGTCTCTGTCTCTGTCTCTGTCTCTGTCTCTGTCTCTGTCTCTGTCCCTGTCTCTGTCTCTGTCTCTGTCTCTGTCTCTGTCTCTGTCTCTGTCTCTGTCTCTGTCTCTGTCTCTGTCTCTGTCTCTGTCTCTGTCTCTGCCTTAGTGTCTCTGTCTCTGTCTCTGTCTCTGTCCCTGTCTCTGTCTCCGCCTCTGTCCCTGTCTCTGCCTCTGCCTCTGCCTCTGTCTCCGGCTCTGTAGCTATGTCTCCGTGTCTCTCTCTCTGTGTCTCTGTCTCTTTATCTCTGTCTCTGTGTCTCTGTATCTGTGTCTCTGTCTCTGTGTCTCTGTCTCTGTGTCTCTGTCTCTGTGTCTCTGTCTCTGTGTCTCTGTCTCTGTGTCTCTGTCTCTGTGTCTCTGTCTCTGTGTCTCTGTCTCTGTGTCTCTGTCTCTGTGTCTCTGTCTCTGTGTCTCTGTCTCTGTGTCTCTGTCTCTGTGTCTCTGTCTCTGTGTCTCTGTCTCTGTGTCTCTGTCTCTGTGTCTCTGTCTCTGTGTCTCTGTCTCTGTGTCTCTGTCTCTGTGTCTCTGTCTCTGTCCCTGTCTCTGTCTCTGTGTCTCTGTCTCTGTGTCTCTGTCTCTGTGTCTCTGTCTCTGTGTCTCTGTCTCTGTGCCTCTGTCTCTGTGCCTCTGTCTCTGTGTCTCTGTCTCTGTGTCTCTGTCTCTGTGTCTCTGTCCCTGTGTCTCTGTCTCTGTGTCTCTGTCTCTGTGTCTCTGTCCCTTTGTCTCTGTCTCTGTGTCTCTGTCTCTGTGTCTCTGTCTCTGTGTCTCTGTCTCTGTCCCTGTCTCTGTCTCTGTCTCTGTCTCTGTCTCTGTCTCTGTCTCTGTCTCTGTCTCTGTCTGTGTCTCTGTCTCTGCCTCTGTCTCTGTCCCCGTCTCTGTCTCTCTCTCTGTCTATGTCTCTTTCTCTGTCTCTGTCTCTCTTTCTCTGTCCCTGTGTTTTTGTCTCTGCCTCTGCCTCTGTCTCTGTCTCTATCTCTCTCTCTGTCTCCGTCTCTGTCTCTGACTCTGTGCCCCTGCCTCTGTGTCTCTGTCTCTGTCTCTGTCTCTGTCTCTGTCTCTGTCTCTGTCTCTGTCTCTGTATCTGTCTCTGCCTCTGTCGCACTCTCTGCCTCTGTCTCTGTCTCTGTCTCTGTCTCTGTCTCTGTCTCTGTCTCTGTCTCTGTCTCTGTCTCTGTCTCTGTCTCTGTCTCTGTCTCTGTCTCTGTCTCTGTCTCTGTCTCTGTCTCTGTCTCTGTCTCTGTCTCTGTCTCTGTCTCTGTCTCTGTCTCTGTCTCCGTGTCCGTCTCTGTGTCTCTGTCTCTGTGTCTCTGTCTCTGTGTCTCTGTCTCTGTGTCTCTGTCTCTGTGTCCCTGTCTCTGTGTCTCTGTCTCTTTGTCTCTGTCTCTGTGTCTCTGTCTCTGTGTCTCTGTCTCTGTGTCTCTGTCTCCGTGTCTCTGTCTCTGTGTCTCTGTCTCTGTGTCTAACTCTCCTTGTATCTGTCTCTGTGCCTCTGCCTCTGTCTCCGTGTGTCTTAATCTGTTTCTCAGTCTGTGCGCCTATGTATTTGTGTCTCCGTCTCTGTGTCTCTGTCTCTGTCTATGTCTCTGTCTCCGTCTCCGTCTCTGTGTCTCTGTCTCTGTGTCTCTGTCTCTGTGTCTCTGTGTCTCTGTCCCTGTGTCTCTGTCTCTGTGTCTCTGTCTCTGTGTATCTGTCTCTGTGTCTCTGTCTCTGTGTCTCTGTCTCTGTCTCTGTCTCTGTCTCTGTCTCCGTCTCCGTCTCCGTCTCCGTCTCTGTCTCTGTCTCCGTCTCCGTCTCCGTCTCCGTCTCTGTCTCTGTCTCTGTCTCTGTCTCTGTCTCTGTCTCTGTCTCTGTCTCTGTCTCTGTCTCTGTCTCTGCCTCTGTCTCTGTCCCTGTCTCTGTCTCTCTCTCTGTCTCTGTCTCTGTCTCTGTCTCTCTTTCTCTGTCTCTGTGTCTCTGTCTCTGTCTCTGTCTCTGTCTCTGTCTCTGTCTCTGTCTCTGTCTCTGCCTCTGTCTCTGTCCCTGTCTCTGTCTGTGTCTCTGTCTCTGTCTCTGTCTGTGTCTCTGTCTCCCTTTCTCTGTCTCTGTGTCTCTGTCTCTGTCTCTGTCTCTGTCTCTATCTCTCTCTCTGTCTCCGTCTCTGTCTCTGTCTCTGTGCCCCTGTCCCTGTGTCTCTGTCTCTGTGTCTCTGTCTCTGTGTATCTGTCTCTGTGTCTCTATCTCTGCCTCTATCTCTGTCTCTGTCTCTGTCTCTGTCTCTGTCTCTGTCTCTGTCTCTGTCTCTGTCTCTGTCTCTGTCTCTGTCTCTGTCTGTGTCTCTGTCTCTGCCTCTGTCTCTGTCCCTGTCTCTGTCTCTCTCTCTGTCTATGTCTCTTTCTCTGTCTCTGTCTCTCTTTCTCTGTCCCTGTGTTTTTGTCTCTGTCTCTGCCTCTGTCTCTGTCTCTATCTCTCTCTCTGTCTCCGTCTCTGTCTCTGACTCTGTGCCCCTGCCTCTGTGTCTCTGTCTCTGTCTCTGTCTCTGTCTCTGTCTCTGTCTCTGTCTCTGTCTCTGCCTCTGTCTCTGTCCCTGTCTCTGTCTCTCTCTCTGTCTCTGTCTCTGTCTCTGTCTCTCTTTCTCTGTCTCTGTGTCTCTGTCTCTGTCTCTGTCTCTGTCTCTGTCTCTGTCTCTGTCTCTGTCTCTGTCTCTGTCTCTGTCTCTGTCTCTGTCTCTGTCTCTGTCTCTGTCTCTGTCTCTGTCTCTGTCTCTGTCTCTGTCTCTGTCTCTGTCTCTGTCTCCGTCTCCGTCTCTGTGTCTCTGTCTCTGTGTCTCTGTCTCTGTGTCTCTGTCTCTGTGTCTCTGTCTCTGTGTCTCTGTCTCTGTGTCTCTGTCTCTGTGTCCCTGTCTCTGTGTCTCTGTCTCTTTGTCTCTGTCTCTGTGTCTCTGTCTCTGTGTCTCTGTCTCTGTGTCTCTGTCTCCGTGTCTCTGTCTCTGTGTCTCTGTCTCTGTGTCTAACTCTCCTTGTATCTGTCTCTGTGCCTCTGCCTCTGTCTCCGTGTGTCTTAATCTGTTTCTCAGTCTGTGCGCCTATGTATTTGTGTCTCCGTCTCTGTGTCTCTGTCTCTGTCTATGTCTCGGTCTCCGTCTCCGTCTCTGTGTCTCTGTCTCTGTGTCTCTGTCTCTGTGTCTCTGTCTCTGTGTCTCTGTGTCTCTGTCCCTGTGTCTCTGTCTCTGTGTCTCTGTCTCTGTGTATCTGTCTCTGTGTCTCTGTCTCTGTGTCTCTGTCTCTGTCTCTGTCTCTGTCTCTGTCTCTGTCTCTGTCTCTGTCTCCGTCTCCGTCTCCGTCTCCGTCTCTGTCTCTGTCTCTGTCTCTGTCTCTGTCTCTGTCTCTGTCTCTGTCTCTGTCTCTGTCTCTGCCTCTGTCTCTGTCCCTGTCCCTGTCTCTCTCTCTGTCTCTGTCTCTGCCTCTGCCTCTGCCCCTGTCTCCGGCTCTGTAGCTATGTCTCCATGTCTCTGTCTCTGTCTCTGTGTCTCTGTCTCTGTGTCTCTGTCCCTGTGTCTCTGTCTCTGTGTCTCTGTCTCTGTGTCTCTGTCTCTGCGTCTCTGTCTCTGTGTCTCTGTCTCTGTGTCTCTGTCTCTGTGTCTCTGTCCCTTTGTCTCTGTCTCTGTGTCTCTGTCTCTGTGTCTCTGTCTCTGTGTCTCTGTCTCTGTGTCTCTGTCTCCGTCTCTGTCTCTGACTCTGTGCCCCTGTCTCTGTGTCTCTGTCTCTGTGTCTCTGTCTCTGTGTATCTGTCTCTCTTTCTCTGTCTCTGTGTCTCTGTCTCTGTCTCTGTCTCTGTCTCCGTCTCCGTCTCTGTGTCTCTGTCTCTGTGTCTCTGTATCTGTGTCTCTGTCTCCGTCTCTGTCTCTGACTCTGTGCCCCTGTCTCTGTGTCTCTGTCTCTGTGTCTCTGTCTCTGTGTATCTGTCTCTGTGTCTCTATCTCTGTCTCTGTCTCTGTCTCTGTCTCTGTCTCTGTCTCTGTCGCTGTCCCTGTCTCTGTCTCTGTCTCTGTCTCTGTCTCTGTCTCTGTCTCTGTCTCTGTCTCTGTCTCTGTCTCTGTCTCTGTCTCTGTCTCTGTCTCTGTCTCTGTCTCTGTCTCTGTCTCTGTCTCTGTCTCTGTCTCTGTCTCTGTCTCTGTCTCTGTCTCTGTCTCTGTCTCTGTCTCTATCTCTGTCTCTGTGTCTGTCTCTGTCTCTGTCTTAGTGTCTCTGTCTCTGTCTCTGTCTCTGTCCCTGTCTCTGTCTCCGCCTCTGTCTCTGTCTCTGCCTCTGCCTCTGCCTCTCTCTCCGGCTCTGTAGCTATGTCTCCATGTCTCTGTCTCTGTCTCTGTGTCTCTGTCTCTGTGTCTCTGTCTCTGTGTCTCTGTCTCTGTGTCTCTGTCTCTGTGTCTCTGTCTCTGTGTCTCTGTCTCTGTGTCTCTGTCTCCGTGTCTCTGTCTCTGTGTCTCTGTCTCTGTGTCTAACTCTCCTTGTATCTGTATCTGTGCCTCTGCCTCTGTCTCCGTGTGTCTTAATCTGTTTCTCAGTCTGTGCGCCTATGTATTTGTGTCTCCGTCTCTGTGTCTCTGTCTCTGTCTCTGTCTCTGTCTCCGTCTCCGTCTCTGTGTCTCTGTCTCTGTGTCTCTGTCTCTGTGTCTCTGTCTCTGTGTCTCTGTCTCTGTGTCTCTGTGTCTCTGTCCCTGTGTCTCTGTCTCTGTGTCTCTGTCTCTGTGTATCTGTCTCTGTGTCTCTGTCTCTGTGTCTCTGTCTCTGTCTCTGTCTCTGTCTCTGTCTCCGTCTCCGTCTCCGTCTCCGTCGCTGTCTCTGTCTCTGTCTCTGCCTCTGTCTCTGTCTCTGCCTCTGTCTCTGTCTCTGTCTCTGTCTCTGTCTCTGCCTCTGTCTCTGCGTCTGTCTCTGTCTCTGTCTCTGTCTCTGTCTCTGTCTCTGTCTCTGTCTCTGTCTCTGTCTCTGTCTCTGTCTCTGTCCCTGTCTCTGTCTCTGTCTCTGTCTCTGTCTCTGTCTCTGTCTCTGTCTCTGTCTCTGTCTCTGTCTCTGTCTCTGTCTCTGTCTCTGTCTCTGCCTTAGTGTCTCTGTCTCTGTCTCTGTCTCTGTCTCTGTCTCTGTCTCTGTCTCTGTCTCTGCCTTAGTGTCTCTGTCTCTGTCTCTGTCTCTGTCCCTGTCTCTGTCTCCGCCTCTGTCCCTGTCTCTGCCTCTGCCTCTGCCTCTGTCTCCGGCTCTGTAGCTATGTCTCCGTGTCTCTCTCTCTGTGTCTCTGTCTCTTTATCTCTGTCTCTGTGTCTCTGTATCTGTGTCTCTGTCTCTGTGTCTCTGTCTCTGTGTCTCTGTCTCTGTGTCTCTGTCTCTGTGTCTCTGTCTCTGTGTCTCTGTCTCTGTGTCTCTGTCTCTGTGTCTCTGTCTCTGTGTCTCTGTCTCTGTGTCTCTGTCTCTGTGTCTCTGTCTCTGTGTCTCTGTCTCTGTGTCTCTGTCTCTGTGTCTCTGTCTCTGTGTCTCTGTCTCTGTCCCTGTCTCTGTCTCTGTGTCTCTGTCTCTGTGTCTCTGTCTCTGTGTCTCTGTCTCTGTGCCTCTGTCTCTGTGCCTCTGTCTCTGTGTCTCTGTCTCTGTGTCTCTGTCTCTGTGTCTCTGTCCCTGTGTCTCTGTCTCTGTGTCTCTGTCTCTGTGTCTCTGTCCCTTTGTCTCTGTCTCTGTGTCTCTGTCTCTGTGTCTCTGTCTCTGTGTCTCTGTCTCTGTGTCTCTGTCTCTGTCCCTGTCTCTGTCTCTGTCTCTGTCTCTGTATCTGTCTCTGTCTCTGTCTCTGTCTCTGTCTGTGTCTCTGTCTCTGCCTCTGTCTCTGTCCCCGTCTCTGTCTCTCTCTCTGTCTATGTCTCTTTCTCTGTCTCTGTCTCTCTTTCTCTGTCCCTGTGTTTTTGTCTCTGCCTCTGCCTCTGTCTCTGTCTCTATCTCTCTCTCTGTCTCCGTCTCTGTCTCTGACTCTGTGCCCCTGCCTCTGTGTCTCTGTCTCTGTCTCTGTCTCTGTCTCTGTCTCTGTCTCTGTCTCTGTCTCTGTATCTGTCTCTGCCTCTGTCGCACTCTCTGCCTCTGTCTCTGTCTCTGTCTCTGTCTCTGTCTCTGTCTCTGTCTCTGTCTCTGTCTCTGTCTCTGTCTCTGTCTCTGTCTCTGTCTCTGTCTCTGTCTCTGTCTCTGTCTCTGTCTCTGTCTCTGTCTCTGTCTCTGTCTCTGTCTCTGTCTCTGTCTCTGTCTCTGTCTCTGTCTCTGTCTCTGTCTCTGTCTCCGTGTCCGTCTCTGTGTCTCTGTCTCTGTGTCTCTGTCTCTGTGTCTCTGTCTCTGTGTCTCTGTCTCTGTGTCCCTGTCTCTGTGTCTCTGTCTCTTTGTCTCTGTCTCTGTGTCTCTGTCTCTGTGTCTCTGTCTCTGTGTCTCTGTCTCCGTGTCTCTGTCTCTGTGTCTCTGTCTCTGTGTCTAACTCTCCTTGTATCTGTCTCTGTGCCTCTGCCTCTGTCTCCGTGTGTCTTAATCTGTTTCTCAGTCTGTGCGCCTATGTATTTGTGTCTCCGTCTCTGTGTCTCTGTCTCTGTCTATGTCTCTGTCTCCGTCTCCGTCTCTGTGTCTCTGTCTCTGTGTCTCTGTCTCTGTGTCTCTGTGTCTCTGTCCCTGTGTCTCTGTCTCTGTGTCTCTGTCTCTGTGTATCTGTCTCTGTGTCTCTGTCTCTGTGTCTCTGTCTCTGTCTCTGTCTCTGTCTCTGTCTCCGTCTCCGTCTCCGTCTCCGTCTCTGTCTCTGTCTCCGTCTCCGTCTCCGTCTCCGTCTCTGTCTCTGTCTCTGTCTCTGTCTCTGTCTCTGTCTCTGTCTCTGTCTCTGTCTCTGTCCCTGTCTCTGCCTCTGTCTCTGTCCCTGTCTCTGTCTCTCTCTCTGTCTCTGTCTCTGTCTCTGTCTCTCTTTCTCTGTCTCTGTGTCTCTGTCTCTGTCTCTGTCTCTGTCTCTGTCTCTGTCTCTGTCTCTGTCTCTGCCTCTGTCTCTGTCCCTGTCTCTGTCTGTGTCTCTGTCTCTGTCTCTGTCTGTGTCTCTGTCTCCCTTTCTCTGTCTCTGTGTCTCTGTCTCTGTCTCTGTCTCTGTCTCTATCTCTCTCTCTGTCTCCGTCTCTGTCTCTGTCTCTGTGCCCCTGTCCCTGTGTCTCTGTCTCTGTGTCTCTGTCTCTGTGTATCTGTCTCTGTGTCTCTATCTCTGCCTCTATCTCTGTCTCTGTCTCTGTCTCTGTCTCTGTCTCTGTCTCTGTCTCTGTCTCTGTCTCTGTCTCTGTCTCTGTCTCTGTCTCTGTCTGTGTCTCTGTCTCTGCCTCTGTCTCTGTCCCTGTCTCTGTCTCTCTCTCTGTCTATGTCTCTTTCTCTGTCTCTGTCTCTCTTTCTCTGTCCCTGTGTTTTTGTCTCTGTCTCTGCCTCTGTCTCTGTCTCTATCTCTCTCTCTGTCTCCGTCTCTGTCTCTGACTCTGTGCCCCTGCCTCTGTGTCTCTGTCTCTGTCTCTGTCTCTGTCTCTGTCTCTGTCTCTGTCTCTGTCTCTGCCTCTGTCTCTGTCCCTGTCTCTGTCTCTCTCTCTGTCTCTGTCTCTGTCTCTGTCTCTCTTTCTCTGTCTCTGTGTCTCTGTCTCTGTCTCTGTCTCTGTCTCTGTCTCTGTCTCTGTCTCTGTCTCTGTCTCTGTCTCTGTCTCTGTCTCTGTCTCTGTCTCTGTCTCTGTCTCTGTCTCTGTCTCTGTCTCTGTCTCTGTCTCTGTCTCTGTCTCTGTCTCCGTCTCCGTCTCTGTGTCTCTGTCTCTGTGTCTCTGTCTCTGTGTCTCTGTCTCTGTGTCTCTGTCTCTGTGTCTCTGTCTCTGTGTCTCTGTCTCTGTGTCCCTGTCTCTGTGTCTCTGTCTCTTTGTCTCTGTCTCTGTGTCTCTGTCTCTGTGTCTCTGTCTCTGTGTCTCTGTCTCCGTGTCTCTGTCTCTGTGTCTCTGTCTCTGTGTCTAACTCTCCTTGTATCTGTCTCTGTGCCTCTGCCTCTGTCTCCGTGTGTCTTAATCTGTTTCTCAGTCTGTGCGCCTATGTATTTGTGTCTCCGTCTCTGTGTCTCTGTCTCTGTCTATGTCTCGGTCTCCGTCTCCGTCTCTGTGTCTCTGTCTCTGTGTCTCTGTCTCTGTGTCTCTGTCTCTGTGTCTCTGTGTCTCTGTCCCTGTGTCTCTGTCTCTGTGTCTCTGTCTCTGTGTATCTGTCTCTGTGTCTCTGTCTCTGTGTCTCTGTCTCTGTCTCTGTCTCTGTCTCTGTCTCTGTCTCTGTCTCTGTCTCCGTCTCCGTCTCCGTCTCCGTCTCTGTCTCTGTCTCTGTCTCTGTCTCTGTCTCTGTCTCTGTCTCTGTCTCTGTCTCTGTCTCTGCCTCTGTCTCTGTCCCTGTCCCTGTCTCTCTCTCTGTCTCTGTCTCTGCCTCTGCCTCTGCCCCTGTCTCCGGCTCTGTAGCTATGTCTCCATGTCTCTGTCTCTGTCTCTGTGTCTCTGTCTCTGTGTCTCTGTCTCTGTGTCTCTGTCCCTGTGTCTCTGTCTCTGTGTCTCTGTCTCTGTGTCTCTGTCTCTGCGTCTCTGTCTCTGTGTCTCTGTCTCTGTGTCTCTGTCTCTGTGTCTCTGTCCCTTTGTCTCTGTCTCTGTGTCTCTGTCTCTGTGTCTCTGTCTCTGTGTCTCTGTCTCTGTGTCTCTGTCTCCGTCTCTGTCTCTGACTCTGTGCCCCTGTCTCTGTGTCTCTGTCTCTGTGTCTCTGTCTCTGTGTATCTGTCTCTCTTTCTCTGTCTCTGTGTCTCTGTCTCTGTCTCTGTCTCTGTCTCCGTCTCCGTCTCTGTGTCTCTGTCTCTGTGTCTCTGTATCTGTGTCTCTGTCTCCGTCTCTGTCTCTGACTCTGTGCCCCTGTCTCTGTGTCTCTGTCTCTGTGTCTCTGTCTCTGTGTATCTGTCTCTGTGTCTCTATCTCTGTCTCTGTCTCTGTCTCTGTCTCTGTCTCTGTCTCTGTCGCTGTCCCTGTCTCTGTCTCTGTCTCTGTCTCTGTCTCTGTCTCTGTCTCTGTCTCTGTCTCTGTCTCTGTCTCTGTCTCTGTCTCTGTCTCTGTCTCTGTCTCTGTCTCTGTCTCTGTCTCTGTCTCTGTCTCTGTCTCTGTCTCTGTCTCTGTCTCTGTCTCTGTCTCTATCTCTGTCTCTGTGTCTGTCTCTGTCTCTGTCTTAGTGTCTCTGTCTCTGTCTCTGTCTCTGTCCCTGTCTCTGTCTCCGCCTCTGTCTCTGTCTCTGCCTCTGCCTCTGCCTCTCTCTCCGGCTCTGTAGCTATGTCTCCATGTCTCTGTCTCTGTCTCTGTGTCTCTGTCTCTGTGTCTCTGTCTCTGTGTCTCTGTCTCTGTGTCTCTGTCTCTGTGTCTCTGTCTCTGTGTCTCTGTCTCTGTGTCTCTGTCTCCGTGTCTCTGTCTCTGTGTCTCTGTCTCTGTGTCTAACTCTCCTTGTATCTGTATCTGTGCCTCTGCCTCTGTCTCCGTGTGTCTTAATCTGTTTCTCAGTCTGTGCGCCTATGTATTTGTGTCTCCGTCTCTGTGTCTCTGTCTCTGTCTCTGTCTCTGTCTCCGTCTCCGTCTCTGTGTCTCTGTCTCTGTGTCTCTGTCTCTGTGTCTCTGTCTCTGTGTCTCTGTCTCTGTGTCTCTGTGTCTCTGTCCCTGTGTCTCTGTCTCTGTGTCTCTGTCTCTGTGTATCTGTCTCTGTGTCTCTGTCTCTGTGTCTCTGTCTCTGTCTCTGTCTCTGTCTCTGTCTCCGTCTCCGTCTCCGTCTCCGTCGCTGTCTCTGTCTCTGTCTCTGCCTCTGTCTCTGTCTCTGCCTCTGTCTCTGTCTCTGTCTCTGTCTCTGTCTCTGCCTCTGTCTCTGTCCCTGTCTCTGTCTCTCTCTCTGTCTCTGTCTCTGTCTCTGTCTCTCTATCTCTGTCTCTGTGTCTCTGTCTCTGTCTCTGTCTCTGTCTCTGCCTCTGTCTCTGCCTCTGTCTCTGTCCCTGTCTCTGTCTGTGTCTCTGTCTCTGTGTCTGTCTGTGTCTCTGTCTCTCTTTCTCTGTCTCTGTGTCTCTGTCTCTGTCTCTGTCTCTGTCTCTATCTCTCTCTCTGTCTCCGTCTCTGTCTCTGTCTCTGTGCCCCTGTCCCTGTGTCTCTGTCTCTGTGCCTCTGCCTCTGTCTCCGTGTGTCTTAATCTGTTTCTCAGTCTGTGCGCCTATGTATCTGTGTCTCCGTCTCTGTGTCTCTGTCTCTGTCTCTGTCTCTGTCTCTCTCTCTCTCTCTGTCTCCGTCTCTGTCTCTGTCTCTGTGCCCCTGTCTCTGTGTCTCTGTCTCTGTGTCTCTGTCTCTGTGTATCTGTCTCTGTGTCTCTATCTCTGTCTCTGTCTCTGTCTCTGTCGCTGTCTCTGCCTCTGTCTCTGTCTCTGTCTCTGTCTCTGTCTCTGTCTCTGCCTCTGTCTCTGTCTCTGTCTCAGTCTCTGCGTCTGTCTCTGTCTCTGTCTCTGTCTCTGTCTCTGTCTCTGTCTCTGTCTCTGTCTCTGTCTCTGTCTCTGTCTCTGTCTCTGTCCCTGTCTCTGTCTCTGTCTCTGTCTCTGTCTCTGTCTCTGTCTCTGTCTCTGTCTCTGTCTCTGTCTCTGTCTCTGTCTCTGTCTCTGTCTCTGCCTTAGTGTCTCTGTCTCTGTCTCTGTCTCTGTCCCTGTCTCTGTCTCCGCCCCTGTCCCTGTCTCTGCCTCTGCCTCTGCCTCTGTCTCCGGCTCTGTAGCTATGTCTCCGTGTCTCTCTCTCTGTGTCTCTGTCTCTTTATCTCTGTCTCTGTGTCTCTGTATCTGTGTCTCTGTCTCTGTGTCTCTGTCTCCGTGTCTCTGTCTCTCTGTCTCTGTCTCTGTGTCTCTGTCTCTGTGTCTCTGTCTCTGTGTCTCTGTCTCTGTGTCTCTGTCTCTGTGTCTCTGTCTCTGTGTCTCTGTCTCTGTGTCTCTGTCTCTGTGTCTCTGTCTCTGTGTCTCTGTCTCTGTGTCTCTGTCTCTGTGTCTCTGTCTCTGTCTCTGTCTCTGTCTCTGTGTCTCTGTCTCTGTGTCTCTGTCTCTGTGTCTCTGTCTCTGTGTCTCTGTCTCTGTGCCTCTGTCTCTGTGCCTCTGTCTCTGTGTCTCTGTCTCTGTGTCTCTGTCTCTGTGTCTCTGTCCCTGTGTCTCTGTCTCTGTGTCTCTGTCTCTGTGTCTCTGTCTCTGTGTCTCTGTCTCTGTGTCTCTGTCTCTGTGTCTCTGTCTCTGTGTCTCTGTCTCTGTGTCTCTGTCTCTGTCTGTGTCTCTGTCTCTGTCTCTGTCTCTGTCTCAGTGTCTCTGCGTCTGTGTCTCTGTCTCTGTGTCTCTGTCTCTGTGTCTCTGTCCCTGTGTCTCTCTCTCTGTGTCTCTGTCTCTGTGTCTCTGTCTCTGTGTCTCTGTCTCCGTGTCTCTGTCTCCGTGTCTCTGTCTCCGTGTCTCTGTCTCCGTGTCTCTGTCTCCGTGTCTCTGTCTCTGTGTCTCTATCTCTGTGTCTCTGTCTCTGTGTCTCTGTCTCTGTGTCGCTGTCTCTGTGTCTCTGTCTCTGTGTCTCTGTCTCTGTGTCTCTGTCTCTGTGTCTCTGTCTCTGTGTCTCTGTCTCTGTGTCTCTGTCTCTGTGTCTCTGTCTCTGTGTGTCTGTCTCTGTGTCTAAGTCTCCTTGTGTCTGTCTCTGTGTCTCTGCCTCTGTCTCCGTGTGTCTTAATCTGTGTCTCTGTCTGTGCGCCTATGTATCTGTGACTCCGTCTCTGTGCCTGTGGCTCTGTCTCTGTATCTCTGTCTCTGTCTCTGCCTCTGTCTCCGTCTCTACCTACGTCTCTGTCTCTGTCTCTGTGTCTCTGTCTCTTTGTCTCTGTCTCTGTGTCTCTGTCTCGGTGTCTCTGTCTCTGTGTCTCTGTCTCCGTGTCTCTGTCTCTGTGTCTCTGTCTCTGTGTCTAACTCTCCTTGTATCTGTCTCTGTGCCTCTGCCTCTGTCTCCGTGTGTCTTAATCTGTTTCTCAGTCTGTGCGCCTATGTATTTGTGTCTCCGTCTCTCTGTCTCTGTCTCTGTCTCTGTCTCTGTCTCCGTCTCCGTCTCTGTGTCTCTGTCTCTGTGTCTCTGTCTCTGTGTCTCTGTCTCTGTGTCTCTGTCTCTGTGTCTCTGTCTCTGTGTCTCTGTCTCTGTGTCTCTGTGTCTCTTTCCCTGTGTCTCTGTCTCTGTGTCTCTGTCTCTGTGTATCTGTCTCTGTGTCTCTGTCTCTGTGTCTCTGTCTCTGTCTCTGTCTCTGTCTCCGTCTCCGTCTCCGTCTCCGTCTCTGTCTCTGTCTCTGTCTCTGTCTCTGTCTCTGTCTCTGTCTCTGTCTCTGTCTCTGTCTCTGTCTCTGTCTCTGTCTCTGTCTCTGTCTCTGTCTCTGTCTCTGTCTCTGTCTCTGCCTCTGTCTCTGTCCCTGTTTCTGTCTCTCTCTCTGTCTCTGTCTCTGTCTCTGTATCTCTTTCTCTGTCTCTGTGCCTCTGTCTCTGTCTCTGTCTCTGTCTCCGTCTCTGTCTCTGCCTCTGTCTCTGTCCCTGTCTCTGTCTGTGTCTCTGTCTCTGTCTCTGTCTGTGTCTCTGTCTCTATCTCTCTCTCTGACTCCGTCTCTGTCTCTGTCTCTGTGCCCCTGTCTCTGTGTCTCTGTCTCTGTCTCTGTCTCTGTCTCCGTCTCCGTCTCCGTCTCCGTCTCCGCCTCTGTCTCTGTCTCTGTCTCTGTCTCTGTCTCTGTCTCTGTCTCTGTCTCTGTCTCTGTCTCTGTCTCTGTCTCTGTCTCTGTCTCTGTCTCTGTCTCTGTCTCTGTCTCTGCCTCTGTCTCTGTCTCTGTCTCAGTCTCTGTCTCTGCCTTTGTCTCTGTCCATGTCTCTGTCTGTGTCTCTGTCTCTGTCTCTGTCTGTGTCTCTGTCTCTCTTTCTCTGTCTCTGTGTCTCTGTCTCTGTCTCTGTCTCTATCTCTCTCTCTGTCTCCGTCTCTGTCTCTGTCTCTGTGCCCCTGTCCCTGTGTCTCTGTCTCTGTGTCTCTGTCTCTGTGTCTCTACCTCTGCCTCTATCTCTGTCTCTGTCTCTGTCTCTGTCTCTGTCTCTGTCTCTGTCTCTGTCTCTGTCTCTGTCTCTGTCTCTGTCTCTGTCTCTGTCTCTGCCTCAGTGTCTCTGTCTCTTTGTCTCTGTGTCTGTGTCTCTGTCTCTGTGTCTCTGTCCCTCTCTGTCTCTGTGTCTCTGTCTCTGTGTCTCTGTCTCTGTGTCTCTATCTCTGTGTCTCTGTCTCTGTGTCTCTGTCTCTGTGTCTCTGTCTCTGTGTCTCTGTCTCTGTGTCTCTGTCTCTGTGTCTCTGTCTCTGTGTCTCTGTCTCTGTGTCTCTGTCTCTGTGTCTCTGTCTCTGTGTCTCTGTCTCTGTGTCTCTGTCTCTGTGTCTCTGTCTCTGTGTCTCTGTCTCTGTGTCTAAGTCTCCTTGTGTCTGTCTCTGTGTCTCTGCCTCTGTCTCCGAGTGTCTTAATCTGTGTCTCTGTCTGTGCGCCTATGTATCTGTGACTCCGTCTCTGTGCCTGTGGCTCTGTCTCTGTATCTCTGTCTCTGTCTCTGCCTCTGTCTCCGTCTCTACCTACGTCTCTGTCTCTGTCTCTGTGTCTCTGTCTCTTTGTCTCTGTCTCTGTGTCTCTGTCTCGGTGTCTCTGTCTCTGTGTCTCTGTCTCCGTGTCTCTGTCTCTGTGTCTCTGTCTCTGTGTCTAACTCTCCTTGTATCTGTCTCTGTGCCTCTGCCTCTGTCTCCGTGTGTCTTAATCTGTTTCTCAGTCTATGCGCCTATGTATTTGTGTCTCCGTCTCTCTGTCTCTGTCTCTGTCTCTGTCTCTGTCTCCGTCTCCGTCTCTGTGTCTCTGTCTCTGTGTCGCTGTCTCTGTGTCTCTGTCTCTGTGTCTCTGTCTCTGTGTCTCTGTCTCTGTGTCTCTGTCTCTGTGTCTCTGTCTCTGTGTGTCTGTCTCTGTGTCTAAGTCTCCTTGTGTCTGTCTCTGTGTCTCTGCCTCTGTCTCCGTGTGTCTTAATCTGTGTCTCTGTCTGTGCGCCTATGTATCTGTGACTCCGTCTCTGTGCCTGTGGCTCTGTCTCTGTATCTCTGTCTCTGTCTCTGCCTCTGTCTCCGTCTCTACCTACGTCTCTGTCTCTGTCTCTGTGTCTCTGTCTCTTTGTCTCTGTCTCTGTGTCTCTGTCTCGGTGTCTCTGTCTCTGTGTCTCTGTCTCCGTGTCTCTGTCTCTGTGTCTCTGTCTCTGTGTCTAACTCTCCTTGTATCTGTCTCTGTGCCTCTGCCTCTGTCTCCGTGTGTCTTAATCTGTTTCTCAGTCTGTGCGCCTATGTATTTGTGTCTCCGTCTCTCTGTCTCTGTCTCTGTCTCTGTCTCTGTCTCCGTCTCCGTCTCTGTGTCTCTGTCTCTGTGTCTCTGTCTCTGTGTCTCTGTCTCTGTGTCTCTGTCTCTGTGTCTCTGTCTCTGTGTCTCTGTCTCTGTGTCTCTGTCTCTGTGTCTCTGTGTCTCTTTCCCTGTGTCTCTGTCTCTGTGTCTCTGTCTCTGTGTATCTGTCTCTGTGTCTCTGTCTCTGTGTCTCTGTCTCTGTCTCTGTCTCTGTCTCCGTCTCCGTCTCCGTCTCCGTCTCTGTCTCTGTCTCTGTCTGTGTCTCTGTCTCTGTCTCTGTCTCTGTCTCTGTCTCTGTCTCTGTCTCTGTCTCTGTCTCTGTCTCTGTCTCTGTCTCTGTCTCTGTCTCTGTCTCTGTCTCTGCCTCTGTCTCTGTCCCTGTTTCTGTCTCTCTCTCTGTCTCTGTCTCTGTCTCTGTATCTCTTTCTCTGTCTCTGTGCCTCTGTCTCTGTCTCTGTCTCTGTCTCCGTCTCTGTCTCTGCCTCTGTCTCTGTCCCTGTCTCTGTCTGTGTCTCTGTCTCTGTCTCTGTCTGTGTCTCTGTCTCTATCTCTCTCTCTGACTCCGTCTCTGTCTCTGTCTCTGTGCCCCTGTCTCTGTGTCTCTGTCTCTGTCTCTGTCTCTGTCTCCGTCTCCGTCTCCGTCTCCGCCTCTGTCTCTGTCTCTGTCTCTGTCTCTGTCTCTGTCTCTGTCTCTGTCTCTGTCTCTGTCTCTGTCTCTGTCTCTGTCTCTGTCTCTGTCTCTGTCTCTGTCTCTGTCTCTGTCTCTGTCTCTGTCTCTGTCTCTGTCTCTGCCTCTGTCTCTGTCTCTGTCTCCGTCTCTGTCTCTGCCTCTGTCTCTGTCCCTGTCTCTGTCTGTGTCTCTGTCTCTGTCTCTGTCTGTGTCTCTATGTCTCTCTCTGTCTCCGTCTCTGTCTCTGTCTCTGTGCCCCTGTCCCTGTGTCTCTGTCTCTGTGTCTCTGTCTCTGTGTCTCTACCTCTGCCTCTATCTCTGTCTCTGTCTCTGTCTCTGTCTCTGTCTCTGTCTCTGTCTCTGTCTCTGTCTCTGTCTCTGTCTCTGTCTCTGTCTCTGTCTCTGTCTCTGTCTCAGTGTCTCTGTCTCTTTGTCTCTGTGTCTGTGTCTCTGTCTCTGTGTCTCTGTCCCTGTGTCTCTGTCTCTGTGTCTCTGTCTCTGTGTCTCTGTCTCTGTGTCTCTGTCTCTGTGTCTCTGTCTCTGTGTCTCTCTCTCTGTGTCTCTGTCTCTGTGTCTCTGTCTCTGTGTCTCTGTCTCTGTGTCTCTATCTCTGTGTCTCTGTCTCTGTGTCTCTGTCTCTGTGTCTCTGTCTCTGTGTCTCTGTCTCTGTGTCTCTGTCTCTGTGTCTCTGTCTCTGTGTCTCTGTCTCTGTGTCTCTGTCTCTGTGTCTCTGTCTCTGTGTCTCTGTCTCTGTGTCTCTGTCTCTGTGTCTCTGTCTCTGTGTCTCTGTCTCTGTGTCTCTGTCTCTGTGTCTAAGTCTCCTTGTGTCTGTCTCTGTGTCTCTGCCTCTGTCTCCGTGTGTCTTAATCTGTGTCTCTGTCTGTGCGCCTATGTATCTGTGACTCCGTCTCTGTGCCTGTGGCTCTGTCTCTGTATCTCTGTCTCTGTCTCTGCCTCTGTCTCCGTCTCTACCTACGTCTCTGTCTCTGTCTCTGTGTCTCTGTCTCTTTGTCTCTGTCTCTGTGTCTCTGTCTCGGTGTCTCTGTCTCTGTGTCTCTGTCTCCCTGTCTCTGTCTCTGTGTCTCTGTCTCTGTGTCTAACTCTCCTTGTATCTGTCTCTGTGCCTCTGCCTCTGTCTCCGTGTGTCTTAATATGTTTCTCAGTCTATGCGCCTATGTATTTGTGTCTCCGTCTCTCTGTCTCTGTCTCTGTCTCTGTCTCTGTCTCCGTCTCCGTCTCTGTGTCTCTGTCTCTGTGTCTCTGTCTCTGTGTCTCTGTCTCTGTGTCTCTGTCTCTGTGTCTCTGTCTCTGTGTCTCTGTCTCTGTGTCTCTGTCTCTGTGTCTCTGTCTCTGTGTCTCTGTCTCTGCGTCTCTGTCTCTGTGTCTCTGTCTCTGTGTCTCTGTGTCTCTGTCCCTGTGTCTCTGTCTCTGTGTCTCTGTCCCTGTATATCTGTCTCTGTGTCTCTGTCTCTGTGTCTCTGTCTCTGTCTCTGTCTCTGTCTCTGTCTCCGTCTCCGTCTCCGTCTCTGTCTCTGTCTCTGTCTCTGTCTCTGTCTCTGTCTCTGTCTCTGTCTCTGTCTCTGTCTCTGTCTCTGTCTCTGTCTCTGCCTCTGTCTCTGTCTCTGTCTCCGTCTCTGTCTCTGCCTCTGTCTCTGTCCCTGTCTCTGTCTGTGTCTCTGTCTCTGTCTCTGTCTGTGTCTCTGTCTCTCTTTCTCTGTCTCTGTGTCTCTGTCTCTGTCTCTGTCTCTGTCTCTGTCTCTATCTCTCTCTCTGTCTCCGTCTCTGTCTCTGTCTCTGTGCCCCTGTCCCTGTGTCTCTGTCTGTGTGTCTCTGTCTCTGTGTATCTGTCTCTGTGTCTCTATCTCTGCCTCTATCTCTGTCTCTGTCTCTGTCTCTGTCTCTGTGTATCTGTCTCTGTGTCTCTATCTCTGCCTCTATCTCTGTCTCTGTCTCTGTCTCTGTCTCTGTCTCTGTCTCTGTCTCTGTCTCTGTCTCTGTCTCTGTCTCTGCCTCTGTCGCTGTCTCTGCATCTGTCTCTGTCTCTGTCTCTGTCTCTGTCTCTGTCTCTGTCTCTGTCTCTGTCTCTGTCTCTGTCTCTGTCTCTGTGTCTCTGTCTCTGTGTCTCTGTTTCTGTGTCTAAGTCTCCGGGTCTCTGTCTCTGTGTCTCTGCCTCTGTCTCCGTGTGTCTTAATCTGTGTCTCTGTCTGTGCGCCTATGTATCTGTGACTCCGTCTCTGTGTCTGTGGCTCTTTGTCCCTGTCTCTGTCTCTGTCTCTGTCTCTGTCTCTGTCTCTGTCTCTGTCTCTGTCTCTGTCTCTGTCTCTGTCTCTGTCTCTGTCTCTGTCTCTGTCTCTGTCTCTGTCTCTGTCTCTGTCTCTGTCTCTGTCTCTGTCTCTGTCTCTGTCTCTGTCTCTGTCTCTGTCTCTGTCTCTGTATCTGTCTCTGTCTCTGTCTCTGTCTCTGTCTCTGTCTCTGTCTCTGTCTCTGTCTCTGTCTCTGTCTCTGTCTCTGTCTCTGTCTCTGTCTCTGTCTCTGTCTCTGTCTCTGTCTCTGACTCTGTCTCTGTCTCTGTCTCTGTCTCTGTCTCTGTGTCTCTGTCTCTGCGTCTCTGTCTCTGTGTCTCTGTCTCTGTGTCTCTGTCTCTGTGTCTAAGTCTCCTTGTGTCTGTCTCTGTGTCTCTGCCTCTGTCTCCGTGTGTCTTAATCTGTGTCTCTGTCTGTGCGCCTATGTATCTGTGACTCCGTCCCTGTGCCTGTGGCTATGTCTCTGTATCTCTGTCTCTGTCTCTGCCTCTGTCGCTGTCTCTGCCTCTGTCTCCGTCTCTGTCTCTGTCTATGTCTCTGTCTCTGTCTCTGTCTCTGTCTCTGTCTCTGTCTCTGTCTCTGTCTCTGTCACTGTCTCTGTCTCTGTGTCTCTGTCTCTGTGTCTCTGTCTCTGTGTCTCTGTCTCTGTGTCTCTGTCTCTGTGTCTCTGTCTCTGTGTCTCTGTCTCTGTGTCTAAGTCTCCTTGTGTCTGTCTCTGTGTCTCTGCCTCTGTCTCCGTGTGTCTTAATCTGTGTCTCTGTCTGTGCGCCTATGTATCTGTGACTCCGTCTCTGTGCCTGTGGCTCTGTCTCTGTATCTCTGTCTCTGTCTCTGCCTCTGTCTCCGTCTCTACCTACGTCTCTGTCTCTGTCTCTGTGTCTCTGTCTCTTTGTCTCTGTCTCTGTGTCTCTGTCTCGGTGTCTCTGTCTCTGTGTCTCTGTCTCCGTGTCTCTGTCTCTGTATCTCTGTCTCTGTCTCTGCCTCTGTCTCCGTCTCTACCTACGTCTCTGTCTCTGTCTCTGTCTCTGTCTCTGTCTCTGTCTCTGTCTCTGTGTCTCTGTCTCTGTGTCACTGTCTCTGTGTCTCTGTCTCTGTGTCTCTGTCTCTGTCTCTGTCTCTGTCTCTGTCTCTGTCTCTGTCTCTGTCTCTGTCTCTGTCTCTGTCTCTGCCTCTGTCTCTGTCCCTGTCTCTGTCTCTCTCTCTGTCTCTGTCTCTGTCTCTGTATCTCTTTCTCTGTCTCTGTGCCTCTGTCTCTGTCTCTGTCTCTGTCTCCGTCTCTGTCTCTGCCTCTGTCTCTGTCCCTGTCCCTGTCTGTGTCTCTGTCTCTGTCTCTGTCTGTGTCTCTGTCTCTCTTTCTCTGTCTCTGTGCCTCTGTCTCTGTCTCTGTCTCTGTCTCCGTCTCTGTCTCTGCCTCTGTCTCTGTCCCTGTCCCTGTCTGTGTCACTGTCTGTGTCTCTGTCTCTGTCTCTGTCTCTGTCTCTGTCTCTGTCTCTGTCTCTGTCTCTGTCTCTGTCTCTGTCTCTGTCTCTGTCTCTGTCTCTGTCTCTGTCTCTGTCTCAGTGTCTCTGTCTCTGTGTCTCTGTGTCTGTGTCTCTGTCTCTGTGTCTCTGTCCCTGTGTCTCTGTCTCTGCGTCTCTGTCTCTGTGTCTCTGTCTCTGTGTCTCTGTCTCTGTGTCTCTGTCTCTGTGTCTCTGTCTCTGTGTCTCTCTCTCTGTGTCTCTGTCTCTGTGTCTCTGTCTCTGTGTCTCTGTCTCTGTGTCTCTATCTCTGTGTCTCTGTCTCTGTGTCTCTGTCTCTGTGTCTCTGTCTCTGTGTCTCTGTCTCTGTGTCTCTGTCTCTGTGTCTCTGTCTCTGTGTCTCTGTCTCTGTGTATCTGTCTCTGTGTCTCTATCTCTGCCTCTATCTCTGTCTCTGTCTCTGTGTCTCTGTCTCTGTGTCTCTGTCTCTGTGTCTCTGTCTCTGTGTCTCTGTCTCTGTGTCTCCGTCTCTGTGTCTCCGTCTCTGTGTCTCTGTCTCTGTGTCTCTGTCTCTGTGTCTCTGTCTCTGTGTCTCTGTCTCTGTGTCTCTGTCTCTGTGTCTCTGTCTCTGTGTCTCTGTCTCTGTGTCTCTGTCTCTGTGTCTCTGTCTCTGTGTCTCTGTCTCTGTGTCTCTGTCTCTGTGTCTCTGTCTCTGTGTCTCTGTCTCTGTGTCTCTGTCTCTGTGTCTCTGTCTCTGTGTCTCTGTCTCTGTGTCTCTGTCTCTGTGTCTCTGTCTCTGTGTCTCTGTCTCTGTGTCTCTGTCTCTGTGTCTCTGTCTCTGTGTCTCTGTCTCTGTGTCTCTGTATCTGTGTCTCTGTCTCTGTGTCTCTGTCTCTGTGTCTCTGTCTCTGTGTCTCTGTCTCTGTGTCTCTGTCTCTGTCTGTGTCTCTGTCTCTGTCTCTGTCTCTGTCTCAGTGTCTCTGTGTCTGTGTCTCTGTCTCTGTGTCTCTGTGTCTGTGTCTCTGTCTCTGTGTCTCTGTCTCTGTGTCTCTGTCTCTGTGTCTCTGTCTCCGTGTCTCTGTCTCCGTGTCTCTGTCTCCGTGTCTCTGTCTCCGTGTCTCTGTCTCCGTGTCTCTGTCTCTGTGTCTCTATCTCTGTGTCTCTGTCTCTGTGTCTCTGTCTCTGTGTCGCTGTCTCTGTGTCTCTGTCTCTGTGTCTCTGTCTCTGTGTCTCTGTCTCTGTGTCTCTGTCTCTGTGTGTCTGTCTCTGTGTCTAAGTCTCCTTGTGTCTGTCTCTGTGTCTCTGCCTCTGTCTCCGTGTGTCTTAATCTGTGTCTCTGTCTGTGCGCCTATGTATCTGTGACTCCGTCTCTGTGCCTGTGGCTCTGTCTCTGTATCTCTGTCTCTGTCTCTGCCTCTGTCTCCGTCTCTACCTACGTCTCTGTCTCTGTCTCTGTGTCTCTGTCTCTTTGTCTCTGTCTCTGTGTCTCTGTCTCGGTGTCTCTGTCTCTGTGTCTCTGTCTCCGTGTCTCTGTCTCTGTGTCTCTGTCTCTGTGTCGAACTCTCCTTGTATCTGTCTCTGTGCCTCTGCCTCTGTCTCCGTGTGTCTTAATCTGTTTCTCAGTCTGTGCGCCTATGTATTTGTGTCTCCGTCTCTCTGTCTCTGTCTCTGTCTCTGTCTCTGTCTCCGTCTCCGTCTCTGTGTCTCTGTCTCTGTGTCTCTGTCTCTGTGTCTCTGTCTCTGTGTCTCTGTCTCTGTGTCTCTCTCTCTGTGTCTCTGTCTCTGTGTCTCTGTCTCTGTGTCTCTGTCTCTGTGTCTCTATCTCTGTGTCTCTGTCTCTGTGTCTCTGTCTCTGTGTCTCTGTCTCTGTGTCTCTGTCTCTGTGTCTCTGTCTCTGTGTCTCTGTCTCTGTGTCTCTGTCTCTGTGTATCTGTCTCTGTGTCTCTATCTCTGCCTCTATCTCTGTCTCTGTCTCTGTGTCTCTGTCTCTGTGTCTCTGTCTCTGTGTCTCTGTCTCTGTGTCTCTGTCTCTGTGTCTCTGTCTCTGTGTCTCCGTCTCTGTGTCTCTGTCTCTGTGTCTCTGTCTCTGTGTCTCTGTCTCTGTGTCTCTGTCTCTGTGTCTCTGTCTCTGTGTCTCTGTCTCTGTGTCTCTGTCTCTGTGTCTCTGTCTCTGTGTCTCTGTCTCTGTGTCTCTGTCTCTGTGTCTCTGTCTCTGTGTCTCTGTCTCTGTGTCTCTGTCTCTGTGTCTCTGTCTCTGTGTCTCTGTCTCTGTGTCTCTGTCTCTGTGTCTCTGTCTCTGTGTCTCTGTCTCTGTGTCTCTGTCTCTGTGTCTCTGTCTCTGTGTCTCTGTCTCTGTGTCTCTGTCTCTGTGTCTCTGTCTCTGTGTCTCTGTCTCTGTGTCTCTGTATCTGTGTCTCTGTCTCTGTGTCTCTGTCTCTGTGTCTCTGTCTCTGTGTCTCTGTCTCTGTGTCTCTGTCTCTGTCTGTGTCTCTGTCTCTGTCTCTGTCTCTGTCTCAGTGTCTCTGTGTCTGTGTCTCTGTCTCTGTGTCTCTGTGTCTGTGTCTCTGTCTCTGTGTCTCTGTCTCTGTGTCTCTGTCTCTGTGTCTCTGTCTCTGTGTCTCTGTCTCCGTGTCTCTGTCTCCGTGTCTCTGTCTCCGTGTCTCTGTCTCCGTGTCTCTGTCTCCGTGTCTCTGTCTCTGTGTCTCTATCTCTGTGTCTCTGTCTCTGTGTCTCTGTCTCTGTGTCGCTGTCTCTGTGTCTCTGTCTCTGTGTCTCTGTCTCTGTGTCTCTGTCTCTGTGTCTCTGTCTCTGTGTGTCTGTCTCTGTGTCTAAGTCTCCTTGTGTCTGTCTCTGTGTCTCTGCCTCTGTCTCCGTGTGTCTTAATCTGTGTCTCTGTCTGTGCGCCTATGTATCTGTGACTCCGTCTCTGTGCCTGTGGCTCTGTCTCTGTATCTCTGTCTCTGTCTCTGCCTCTGTCTCCGTCTCTACCTACGTCTCTGTCTCTGTCTCTGTGTCTCTGTCTCTTTGTCTCTGTCTCTGTGTCTCTGTCTCGGTGTCTCTGTCTCTGTGTCTCTGTCTCCGTGTCTCTGTCTCTGTGTCTCTGTCTCTGTGTCGAACTCTCCTTGTATCTGTCTCTGTGCCTCTGCCTCTGTCTCCGTGTGTCTTAATCTGTTTCTCAGTCTGTGCGCCTATGTATTTGTGTCTCCGTCTCTCTGTCTCTGTCTCTGTCTCTGTCTCTGTCTCCGTCTCCGTCTCTGTGTCTCTGTCTCTGTGTCTCTGTCTCTGTGTCTCTGTCTCTGTGTCTCTGTCTCTGTGTCTCTGTCTCTGTGTCTCTGTCTCTGTGTCTCTGTGTCTCTTTCCCTGTGTCTCTGTCTCTGTGTCTCTGTCTCTGTGTATCTGTCTCTGTGTCTCTGTCTCTGTGTCTCTGTCTCTGTCTCTGTCTCTGTCTCCGTCTCCGTCTCCGTCTCCGTCTCTGTCTCTGTCTCTGTCTCTGTCTCTGTCTCTGTCTCTGTCTCTGTCTCTGTCTCTGTCTCTGTCTCTGTCTCTGTCTCTGTCTCTGTCTCTGTCTCTGTCTCTGTCTCTGTCTCTGTCTCTGTCTCTGCCTCTGTCTCTGTCCCTGTTTCTGTCTCTCTCTCTGTCTCTGTCTCTGTCTCTGTATCTCTTTCTCTGTCTCTGTGCCTCTGTCTCTGTCTCTGTCTCTGTCTCCGTCTCTGTCTCTGCCTCTGTCTCTGTCCCTGTCTCTGTCTGTGTCTCTGTCTCTGTCTCTGTCTGTGTCTCTGTCTCTATCTCTCTCTCTGACTCCGTCTCTGTCTCTGTCTCTGTGCCCCTGTCTCTGTGTCTCTGTCTCTGTCTCTGTCTCTGTCTCCGTCTCCGGCTCCGTCTCCGCCTCTGTCTCTGTCTCTGTCTCTGTCTCTGTCTCTGTCTCTGTCTCTGTCTCTGTCTCTGTCTCTGTCTCTGTCTCTGTCTCTGTCTCTGTCTCTGTCTCTGTCTCTGTCTCTGTCTCTGTCTCTGTCTCTGTCTCTGCCTCTGTCTCTGTCTCTGTCTCCGTCTCTGTCTCTGCCTCTGTCTCTGTCCCTGTCTCTGTCTGTGTCTCTGTCTCTGTCTCTGTCTGTGTCTCTGTCTCTCTTTCTCTGTCTCTGTGTCTCTGTCTCTGTCTCTGTCTCTATCTCTCTCTCTGTCTCCGTCTCTGTCTCTGTCTCTGTGCCCCTGTCCCTGTGTCTCTGTCTCTGTGTCTCTGTCTCTGTGTCTCTACCTCTGCCTCTATCTCTGTCTCTGTCTCTGTCTCTGTCTCTGTCTCTGTCTCTGTCTCTGTCTCTGTCTCTGTCTCTGTCTCTGTCTCTGTCTCTGTCTCTGTCTCTGTCTCAGTGTCTCTGTCTCAGTGTCTCTGTCTCTTTGTCTCTGTGTCTGTGTCTCTGTCTCTGTGTCTCTGTCCCTGTGTCTCTGTCTCTGTGTCTCTGTCTCTGTGTCTCTGTCTCTGTGTCTCTGTCTCTGTGTCTCTGTCTCTGTGTCTCTGTCTCTGTGTCTCTGTCTCTGTGTCTCTCTCTCTGTGTCTCTGTCTCTGTGTCTCTGTCTCTGTGTCTCTGTCTCTGTGTCTCTATCTCTGTGTCTCTGTCTCTGTGTCTCTGTCTCTGTGTCTCTGTCTCTGTGTCTCTGTCTCTGTGTCTCTGTCTCTGTGTCTCTGTCTCTGTGTCTCTGTCTCTGTGTCTCTGTCTCTGTGTCTCTGTCTCTGTGTCTCTGTCTCTGTGTCTCTGTCTCTGTGTCTCTGTCTCTGTGTCTCTGTCTCTGTGTCTCTGTCTCTGTGTCTAAGTCTCCTTGTGTCTGTCTCTGTGTCTCTGCCTCTGTCTCCGTGTGTCTTAATCTGTGTCTCTGTCTGTGCGCCTATGTATCTGTGACTCCGTCTCTGTGCCTGTGGCTCTGTCTCTGTATCTCTGTCTCTGTCTCTGCCTCTGTCTCCGTCTCTACCTACGTCTCTGTCTCTGTCTCTGTGTCTCTGTCTCTTTGTCTCTGTCTCTGTGTCTCTGTCTCGGTGTCTCTGTCTCTGTGTCTCTGTCTCCGTGTCTCTGTCTCTGTGTCTCTGTCTCTGTGTCTAACTCTCCTTGTATCTGTCTCTGTGCCTCTGCCTCTGTCTCCGTGTGTCTTAATCTGTTTCTCAGTCTGTGCGCCTATGTATTTGTGTCTCCGTCTCTCTGTCTCTGTCTCTGTCTCTGTCTCTGTCTCCGTCTCCGTCTCTGTGTCTCTGTCTCTGTGTCTCTGTCCCTGTGTCTCTGTCTCTGTGTCTCTGTCTCTGTGTCTCTGTCTCTGTGTCTCTGTCTCTGTGTCTCTGTCTCTGTGTCTCTGTCTCTGTGTCTCTGTCTCTGTGTCTCTGTCTCTGTGTCTCTGTGTCTCTGTCCCTGTGTCTCTGTCTCTGTGTCTCTGTCCCTGTGTATCTGTCTCTGTGTCTCTGTCTCTGTGTCTCTGTCTCTGTCTCTGTCTCTGTCTCTGTCTCCGTCTCCGTCTCCGTCTCTGTCTCTGTCTCTGTCTCTGTCTCCGTCTCCGTCTCCGTCTCTGTCTCTGTCTCTGTCTCTGTCTCTGTCTCTGTCTCTGTCTCTGTCTGTGTCTATGTCTCCGACTCCGTCTCCAACTTTGTCTATGTCTCCTACTCCGTCTCCATCTTTGTCTCTCTCTCGGTCTCGGTCTCTATCTATGTCTCTGTCTCAGTCTCTGCTTTGGTCTCCGTCTCTGCCTACGTCTCTGTCTCTGTCTCTGTATCTGTCTCTGTCTCCGTCTCTTCCTCTATCTCTGTCTCTGTCTCTGTGTCTCTGTCTCTTTGTCTCTGTCTCTGTGTCTCTGTCTCGGTGTCTCTGTCTCTGTGTCTCTGTCTCCGTGTCTCTGTCTGTGTGTCTCTGTCTCTGTGTCTAACTCTCCTTGTATCTGTCTCTGTGCCTCTGCCTCTGTCTCCGTGTGTCTTAATCTGTTTCTCAGTCTGTGCGCCTATGTATTTGTGTCTCCGTCTCTCTGTCTCTGTCTCTGTCTCTGTCTCTGTCTCTGTCTCTGTCTCTACCTCTGCCTCTATCTCTGTCTCTGTCTCTGTCTCTGTCTCTGTCTCTGTCTCTGTCTCTGTCTCTGTCTCTGTCTCTGTCTCTGTCTCTGTCTCAGTGTCTCTGTCTCTTTGTCTCTGTGTCTGTGTCTCTGTCTCTGTGTCTCTGTCCCTGTGTCTCTGTCTCTGTGTCTCTGTCTCTGTGTCTCTGTCTCTGTGTCTCTGTCTCTGTGTCTCTGTCTCTGTGTCTCTCTCTCTGTGTCTCTGTCTCTGTGTCTCTGTCTCTGTGTCTCTGTCTCTGTGTCTCTATCTCTGTGTCTCTGTCTCTGTGTCTCTGTCTCTGTGTCTCTGTCTCTGTCTCTGTGTCTCTGTCTCTGTGTCTCTGTCTCTGTGTCTCTGTCTCTGTGTCTCTGTCTCTGTGTCTCTGTCTCTGTGTCTCTGTCTCCTTGTGTCTGTCTCTGTGTCTCTGCCTCTGTCTCCGAGTGTCTTAATCTGTGTCTCTGTCTGTGCGCCTATGTATCTGTGACTCCGTCTCTGTGCCTGTGGCTCTGTCTCTGTATCTCTGTCTCTGTCTCTGCCTCTGTCTCCGTCTCTACCTACGTCTCTGTCTCTGTCTCTGTGTCTCTGTCTCTTTGTCTCTGTCTCTGTGTCTCTGTCTCGGTGTCTCTGTCTCTGTGTCTCTGTCTCCGTGTCTCTGTCTCTGTGTCTCTGTCTCTGTGTCTAACTCTCCTTGTATCTGTCTCTGTGCCTCTGCCTCTGTCTCCGTGTGTCTTAATCTGTTTCTCAGTCTGTGCGCCTATGTATTTGTGTCTCCGTCTCTCTGTCTCTGTCTCTGTCTCTGTCTCTGTCTCCGTCTCCGTCTCTGTGTCTCTGTCTCTGTGTCTCTGTCTCTGTGTCTCTGTCTCTGTGTCTCTGTCTCTGTGTCTCTGTCTCTGTGTCTCTGTCTCTGTGTCTCTGTCTCTGTGTCTCTGTCTCCTTGTGTCTGTCTCTGTGTCTCTGCCTCTGTCTCCGAGTGTCTTAATCTGTGTCTCTGTCTGTGCGCCTATGTATCTGTGACTCCGTCTCTGTGCCTGTGGCTCTGTCTCTGTATCTCTGTCTCTGTCTCTGCCTCTGTCTCCGTCTCTACCTACGTCTCTGTCTCTGTCTCTGTGTCTCTGTCTCTTTGTCTCTGTCTCTGTGTCTCTGTCTCGGTGTCTCTGTCTCTGTGTCTCTGTCTCCGTGTCTCTGTCTCTGTGTCTCTGTCTCTGTGTCTAACTCTCCTTGTATCTGTCTCTGTGCCTCTGCCTCTGTCTCCGTGTGTCTTAATCTGTTTCTCAGTCTGTGCGCCTATGTATTTGTGTCTCCGTCTCTCTGTCTCTGTCTCTGTCTCTGTCTCTGTCTCCGTCTCCGTCTCTGTGTCTCTGTCTCTGTGTCTCTGTCTCTGTGTCTCTGTCTCTGTGTCTCTGTCTCTGTGTCTCTGTCTCTGTCTCTGTCTCTGTCTCTGTCTCCGTCTCCGTCTCCGTCTCTGTCTCTGTCTCTGTCTCTGTCTCTGTCTCTGTCTCTGTCTCTGTCTCTGTCTCTGTCTCTGTCTCTGTCTCTGTCTCTGTCTCTGTCTCTGTCTCTGTCTCTGTCTCTGCCTCTGTCTCTGTCTCTGTCTCCGTCTCTGTCTCTGCTTCTGTCTCTGTCCCTGTCTCTGTCTGTGTCTCTGTCTCTGTCTCTGTCTGTGTCTCTGTCTCTCTTTCTCTGTCTCTGTGTCTCTGTCTCTGTCTCTGTCTCTGTCTCTGTCTCTATCTCTCTCTCTGTCTCCGTCTCTGTCTCTGTCTCTGTGCCCCTGTCCCTGTGTCTCTGTCTGTGTGTCTCTGTCTCTGTGTATCTGTCTCTGTGTCTCTATCTCTGCCTCTATCTGTGTCTCTGTCTCTGTCTCTGTCTCTGTCTCTGTCTCTGTCTCTGTCTCTGTCTCTGTCTCTGTCTCTGTCTCTGTCTCTGTCTCTGTCTCTGTATCTGTCTCTGTCTCTGTCTCTGTCTCTGTCTCTGTCTCTGTCTCTGTCTCTGTCTCTGTCTCTGTCTCTGTCTCCGTCTCTGTCTCTGTCTCTGTATCTGTCTCTGTCTCTGTCTCTGTCTCTGTCTCTGTCTCTGTCTCTGTCTCTGTCTCTGTCTCTGTCTCTGTCTCTGTCTCTGTCTCTGTCTCTGTCTCTATCTCTGTCTCTGTCTCTGTCTCTGTCTCTGTCTCTGTCTCTGTCTCTGTCTCTGACTCTGTCTCTGTCTCTGTCTCTGTCTCTGTCTCTGTCTCTGTGTCTCTGTCTCTGCGTCTCTGTCTCTGTGTCTCTGTCTCTGTGTCTCTGTCTCTGTGTCTAAGTCTCCTTGTGTCTGTCTCTGTGTCTCTGCCTCTGTCTCCGTGTGTCTTAATCTGTGTCTCTGTGTGTGCGCCTATGTATCTGTGACTCCGTCCCTGTGCCTGTGGCTCTGTCTCTGTATCTCTGTCTCTGTCTCTGCCTCTGTCGCTGTCTCTGCCTCTGTCTCTGTCTCTGTCTCTGTCTATGTCTCTGTCTCTGTCTCTGTCTCTGTCTCTGTCTCTGTCTCTGTCTCTGTCTCTGTCTCTGTCTCTGTCTCTGTGTCTCTGTCTCTGTGTCTCTGTCTCTGTGTCTCTGTCTCTGTGTCTCTGTCTCTGTGTCTAAGTCTCCTTGTGTCTGTCTCTGTGTCTCTGCCTCTGTCTCCGTGTGTCTTAATCTGTGTCTCTGTCTGTGCGCCTATGTATCTGTGACTCCGTCTCTGTGCCTGTGGCTCTGTCTCTGTATCTCTGTCTCTGTCTCTGCCTCTGTCTCCGTCTCTACCTACGTCTTTGTCTCTGTCTCTGTGTCTCTGTCTCGGTGTCTCTGTCTCTGTGTCTCTGTCTCCGTGTCTCTGTCTCTGTGTCTCTGTCTCTGTGTCTAACTCTCCTTGTATCTGTCTCTGTGCCTCTGCCTCTGTCTCCGTGTGTCTTAATCTGTTTCTCAGTCTGTGCGCCTATGTATTTGTGTCTCCGTCTCTCTGTCTCTGTCTCTGTCTCTGTCTCTGTCTCTGTCTCTGTCTCTACCTCTGCCTCTATCTCTGTCTCTGTCTCTGTCTCTGTCTCTGTCTCTGTCTCTGTCTCTGTCTCTGTCTCTGTCTCTGTCTCTGTCTCTGTCTCTGTCTCTGTCTCTGTCTCTGTCTCTGTCTCTGTCTCTGTCTCAGTGTCTCTGTCTCTTTGTCTCTGTGTCTGTGTCTCTGTCTCTGTGTCTCTGTCCCTGTGTCTCTGTCTCTGTGTCTCTGTCTCTGTGTCTCTGTCTCTGTGTCTCTGTCTCTGTGTCTCTGTCTCTGTGTCTCTGTCTCTGTGTCTCTCTCTCTGTGTCTCTGTCTCTGTGTCTCTGTCTCTGTGTCTCTGTCTCTGTGTCTCTATCTCTGTGTCTCTGTCTCTGTGTCTCTGTCTCTGTGTCTCTGTCTCTGTGTCTCTGTCTCTGTGTCTCTGTCTCTGTGTCTCTGTCTCTGTGTCTCTGTCTCTGTGTCTCTGTCTCTGTGTCTCTGTCTCTGTGTCTCTGTCTCTGTGTCTCTGTCTCTGTCTGTGTCTCTGTCTCTGTCTCTGTCTCTGTCTCAGTGTCTCTGTGTCTGTGTCTCTGTCTCTGTGTCTCTGTGTCTGTGTCTCTGTCTCTGTGTCTCTGTCTCTGTGTCTCTGTCTCTGTGTCTCTGTCTCCGTGTCTCTGTCTCCGTGTCTCTGTCTCCGTGTCTCTGTCTCCGTGTCTCTGTCTCCGTGTCTCTGTCTCTGTGTCTCTATCTCTGTGTCTCTGTCTCTGTGTCTCTGTCTCTGTGTCGCTGTCTCTGTGTCTCTGTCTCTGTGTCTCTGTCTCTGTGTCTCTGTCTCTGTGTCTCTGTCTCTGTGTGTCTGTCTCTGTGTCTAAGTCTCCTTGTGTCTGTCTCTGTGTCTCTGCCTCTGTCTCCGTGTGTCTTAATCTGTGTCTCTGTCTGTGCGCCTATGTATCTGTGACTCCGTCTCTGTGCCTGTGGCTCTGTCTCTGTATCTCTGTCTCTGTCTCTGCCTCTGTCTCCGTCTCTACCTACGTCTCTGTCTCTGTCTCTGTGTCTCTGTCTCTTTGTCTCTGTCTCTGTGTCTCTGTCTCGGTGTCTCTGTCTCTGTGTCTCTGTCTCCGTGTCTCTGTCTCTGTGTCTCTGTCTCTGTGTCTAACTCTCCTTGTATCTGTCTCTGTGCCTCTGCCTCTGTCTCCGTGTGTCTTAATCTGTTTCTCAGTCTGTGCGCCTATGTATTTGTGTCTCCGTCTCTCTGTCTCTGTCTCTGTCTCTGTCTCTGTCTCCGTCTCCGTCTCTGTGTCTCTGTCTCTGTGTCTCTGTCTCTGTGTCTCTGTCTCTGTGTCTCTGTCTCTGTGTCTCTGTCTCTGTGTCTCTGTCTCTGTGTCTCTGTCTCTGTGTCTCTGTCTCTGTGTCTCTGTCTCTGTGTCTCTGTCTCTGTGTCTCTGTGTCTCTGTCCCTGTGTCTCTGTCTCTGTGTCTCTGTCCCTGTGTATCTGTCTCTGTGTCTCTGTCTCTGTGTCTCTGTCTCTGTCTCTGTCTCTGTCTCTGTCTCCGTCTCCGTCTCCGTCTCTGTCTCTGTCTCTGTCTCTGTCTCCGTCTCCGTCTCCGTCTCTGTCTCTGTCTCTGTCTCTGTCTCTGTCTCTGTCTCTGTCTCTGTCTCTGTCTCTGCCTCTGTCGCTGTCTCTGCCTCTGTCTCTGTCTCTGTCTCTGTCTCTGTCTCTGTCTCTGTCTCTGTCTCTGTCTCTGTCTCTGTCTCTGTCTCTGTCTCTGTCTCTGTCTCTGTCTCTGTCTCTGTCTCTGTCTCTGTGTCTCTGTCTCTGTGTCTCTGTTTCTGTGTCTAAGTCTCCGGGTCTCTGTCTCTGTGTCTCTTCCTCTGTGTCTAAGTCTCCGGGTCTCTGTCTCTGTGTCTCTGCCTCTGTCTCCGTGTGTCTTAATCTGTGTCTCTGTCTGTGCGCCTATGTATCTGTGACTCCGTCTCTGTGTCTGTGGCTCTTTGTCCCTGTCTCTGTCTCTGTCTCTGTCTCTGTCTCTGTCTCTGTCTCTGTCTCTGTCTCTGTCTCTGTCTCTGTCTCTGTCTCTGTCTCTGTCTCTGTCTCTGTCTCTGTCTCTGTCTCTGTCTCTGTCTCTGTCTCTGTCTCAGTCTCTGTCTCTGTCTCTGTATGTGTCTCTGTCTCTGTCTCTGTCTCTGTCTCTGTCTCTGTCTCTGTCTCTGTCTCTGTCTCTGCCTCTGTCTCTGTCTCTGTCTCTGTCTCTGCCTCTGACTCTGTCTCTGTCTCTGTCTCTGTCTGTGTCTATGTCTCCGACTCCGTCTCCAACTTTGTCTATGTCTCCTACTCCGTCTCCATCTTTGTCTCTCTCTCGGTCTCGGTCTCTATCTATGTCTCTGTCTCAGTCTCTGCTTTGGTCTCCGTCTCTGCCTACGTCTCTGTCTCTGTCTCTGTATCTGTCTCTGTCTCCGTCTCTTCCTCTATCTCTGTCTCTGTCTCTGTGTCTCTGTCTCTTTGTCTCTGTCTCTGTGTCTCTGTCTCGGTGTCTCTGTCTCTGTGTCTCTGTCTCCGTGTCTCTGTCTGTGTGTCTCTGTCTCTGTGTCTAACTCTCCTTGTATCTGTCTCTGTGCCTCTGCCTCTGTCTCCGTGTGTCTTAATCTGTTTCTCAGTCTGTGCGCCTATGTATTTGTGTCTCCGTCTCTCTGTCTCTGTCTCTGTCTCTGTCTCTGTCTCTGTCTCTGTCTCTACCTCTGCCTCTATCTCTGTCTCTGTCTCTGTCTCTGTCTCTGTCTCTGTCTCTGTCTCTGTCTCTGTCTCTGTCTCTGTCTCTGTCTCTGTCTCTGTCTCTGTCTCTGTCTCTGTCTCAGTGTCTCTGTCTCTTTGTCTCTGTGTCTGTGTCTCTGTCTCTGTGTCTCTGTCCCTGTGTCTCTGTCTCTGTGTCTCTGTCTCTGTGTCTCTGTCTCTGTGTCTCTGTCTCTGTGTCTCTGTCTCTGTGTCTCTGTCTCTGTGTCTCTCTCTCTGTGTCTCTGTCTCTGTGTCTCTGTCTCTGTGTCTCTGTCTCTGTGTCTCTATCTCTGTGTCTCTGTCTCTGTGTCTCTGTCTCTGTGTCTCTGTCTCTGTGTCTCTGTCTCTGTGTCTCTGTCTCTGTGTCTCTGTCTCTGTGTCTCTGTCTCTGTGTCTCTGTCTCTGTGTCTCTGTCTCTGTGTCTCTGTCTCTGTGTCTCTGTCTCCTTGTGTCTGTCTCTGTGTCTCTGCCTCTGTCTCCGAGTGTCTTAATCTGTGTCTCTGTCTGTGCGCCTATGTATCTGTGACTCCGTCTCTGTGCCTGTGGCTCTGTCTCTGTATCTCTGTCTCTGTCTCTGCCTCTGTCTCCGTCTCTACCTACGTCTCTGTCTCTGTCTCTGTGTCTCTGTCTCTTTGTCTCTGTCTCTGTGTCTCTGTCTCGGTGTCTCTGTCTCTGTGTCTCTGTCTCCGTGTCTCTGTCTCTGTGTCTCTGTCTGTGTGTCTCTGTCTCTGTGTATCTGTCTCTGTGTCTCTATCTCTGCCTCTATCTCTGTCTCTGTCTCTGTCTCTGTCTCTGTCTCTGTCTCTGTCTCTGTCTCTGTCTCTGTCTCTGTCTCTGTCTCTGTATCTGTCTCTGTCTCTGTCTCTGTCTCTGTCTCTGTCTCTGTCTCTGTCTCTGTCTCTGTCTCTGTCTCTGTCTCTGTCTCTGTCTCTGTCTCTGTCTCTGTCTCTGTCTCTGTCTCTGTCTCTGTCTCTGTCTCTGTCTCTGACTCTGTCTCTGTCTCTGTCTCTGTCTCTGTCTCTGTGTCTCTGTCTCTGCGTCTCTGTCTCTGTGTCTCTGTCTCTGTGTCTCTGTCTCTGTGTCTAAGTCTCCTTGTGTGTGTCTCTGTGTCTCTGCCTCTGTCTCCGTGTGTCTTAATCTGTGTCTCTGTGTGTGCGCCTATGTATCTGTGACTCCGTCCCTGTGCCTGTGGCTCTGTCTCTGTATCTCTGTCTCTGTCTCTGCCTCTGTCGCTGTCTCTGCCTCTGTCTCTGTCTCTGTCTCTGTCTATGTCTCTGTCTCTGTCTCTGTCTCTGTCTCTGTCTCTGTCTCTGTCTCTGTCTCTGTCTCTGTCTCTGTCTCTGTGTCTCTGTCTCTGTGTCTCTGTCTCTGTGTCTCTGTCTCTGTGTCTCTGTCTCTGTGTCTAAGTCTCCTTGTGTCTGTCTCTGTGTCTCTGCCTCTGTCTCCGTGTGTCTTAATCTGTGTCTCTGTCTGTGCGCCTATGTATCTGTGACTCCGTCTCTGTGCCTGTGGCTCTGTCTCTGTATCTCTGTCTCTGTCTCTGCCTCTGTCTCCGTCTCTACCTACGTCTTTGTCTCTGTCTCTGTGTCTCTGTCTCGGTGTCTCTGTCTCTGTGTCTCTGTCTCCGTGTCTCTGTCTCTGTGTCTCTGTCTCTGTGTCTAACTCTCCTTGTATCTGTCTCTGTGCCTCTGCCTCTGTCTCCGTGTGTCTTAATCTGTTTCTCAGTCTGTGCGCCTATGTATTTGTGTCTCCGTCTCTCTGTCTCTGTCTCTGTCTCTGTCTCTGTCTCTGTCTCTGTCTCTACCTCTGCCTCTATCTCTGTCTCTGTCTCTGTCTCTGTCTCTGTCTCTGTCTCTGTCTCTGTCTCTGTCTCTGTCTCTGTCTCTGTCTCTGTCTCTGTCTCTGTCTCTGTCTCAGTGTCTCTGTCTCTTTGTCTCTGTGTCTGTGTCTCTGTCTCTGTGTCTCTGTCCCTGTGTCTCTGTCTCTGTGTCTCTGTCTCTGTGTCTCTGTCTCTGTGTCTCTGTCTCTGTGTCTCTGTCTCTGTGTCTCTGTCTCTGTGTCTCTGTCTCTGTGTCTCTCTCTCTGTGTCTCTGTCTCTGTGTCTCTGTCTCTGTGTCTCTGTCTCTGTGTCTCTATCTCTGTGTCTCTGTCTCTGTGTCTCTGTCTCTGTGTCTCTGTCTCTGTGTCTCTGTCTCTGTGTCTCTGTCTCTGTGTCTCTGTCTCTGTGTCTCTGTCTCTGTGTCTCTGTCTCTGTGTCTCTGTCTCTGTGTCTCTGTCTCTGTGTCTCTGTCTCTGTGTCTCTGTCTCTGTGTCTCTGTCTCTGTGTCTCTGTCTCTGTGTCTCTGTCTCTGTGTCTCTGTCTCTGTGTCTCTGTCTCTGTGTCTAAGTCTCCTTGTGTCTGTCTCTGTGTCTCTGCCTCTGTCTCCGAGTGTCTTAATCTGTGTCTCTGTCTGTGCGCCTATGTATCTGTGACTCCGTCTCTGTGCCTGTGGCTCTGTCTCTGTATCTCTGTCTCTGTCTCTGCCTCTGTCTCCGTCTCTACCTACGTCTCTGTCTCTGTCTCTGTGTCTCTGTCTCTTTGTCTCCGTCTCTGTGTCTCTGTCTCGGTGTCTCTGTCTCTGTGTCTCTGTCTCCGTGTCTCTGTCTCTGTGTCTCTGTCTCTGTGTCTAACTCTCCTTGTATCTGTCTCTGTGCCTCTGCCTCTGTCTCCGTGTGTCTTAATCTGTTTCTCAGTCTGTGCGCCTATGTATTTGTGTCTCCGTCTCTCTGCCTCTGTCTCTGTCTCTGTCTCTGTCTCCGCCTCCGTCTCTGTGTCTCTGTCTCTGTGTCTCTGTCTCTGTGTCTCTGTCTCTGTGTCTCTGTCTCTGTGTCTCTGTCTCTGTGTCTCTGTCTCTGTGTCTCTGTCTCTGTGTCTCTGTCTCTGTGTCTCTGTCTCTGTGTCTCTGTCTCTGTGTCTCTGTGTCTCTGTCCCTGTGTCTCTGTCTCTGTGTCTCTGTCCCTGTGTATCTGTCTCTGTGTCTCTGTCTCTGTGTCTCTGTCTCTGTCTCTGTCTCTGTCTCTGTCTCCGTCTCCGTCTCCGTCTCTGTCTCTGTCTCTGTCTCTGTCTCTGTCTCTGTCTCTGTCTCTGTCTCTGTCTCTGTCTCTGTCTCTGTCTCTGTCTCTGTCTCTGTCTCTGTCTCTGTCTCTGCCTCTGTCTCTGTCTCTGTCTCCGTCTCTGTCTCTGCCTCTGTCTCTGTCCCTGTCTCTGTCTGTGTCTCTGTCTCTGTCTCTGTCTGTGTCTCTGTCTCTCTTTCTCTGTCTCTGTGTCTCTGTCTCTGTCTCTGTCTCTGTCTCTGTCTCTATCTCTCTCTCTGTCTCCGTCTCTGTCTCTGTCTCTGTGCCCCTGTCCCTGTGTCTCTGTCTGTGTGTCTCTGTCTCTGTGTATCTGTCTCTGTGTCTCTATCTCTGCCTCTATCTCTGTCTCTGTCTCTGTCTCTGTCTCTGTCTCTGTCTCTGTCTCTGTCTCTGTCTCTGTCTCTGTCTCTGTCTCTGTATCTGTCTCTGTCTCTGTCTCTGTCTCTGTCTCTGTCTCTGTCTCTGTCTCTGTCTCTGTCTCTGTCTCTGTCTCTGTCTCTGTCTCTGTCTCTGTCTCTGTCTCTGTCTCTGTCTCTGTCTCTGTCTCTGTCTCTGTCTCTGTCCCTGTCTCTGTCTCTGTCTCTGTCTCTGTGTCTCTGTCTCTGTGTCTCTGTCTCTGTGTCTCTGTCTCTGTGTCTCTGTTTCTGTGTCTAAGTCTCCGGGTCTCTGTCTCTGTGTCTCTGCCTCTGTGTCTAAGTCTCCGGGTCTCTGTCTCTGTGTCTCTGCCTCTGTGTCTAAGTCTCCGGGTCTCTGTCTCTGTGTCTCTGCCTCTGTCTCCGTGTGTCTTAATCTGTGTCTCTGTCTGTGCGCCTATGTATCTGTGACTCCGTCTCTGTGTCTGTGGCTCTTTGTCCCTGTCTCTGTCTCTGTCTCTGTCTCTGTCTCTGTCTCTGTCTCTGTCTCTGTCTCTGTCTCTGTCTCTGTCTCTGTCTCTGTCTCTGTCTCTGTCTCTGTATCTGTCTCTGTCTCTGTCTCTGTCTCTGTCTCTGTCTCTGTCTCTGTCTCTGTCTCTGTCTCTGTCTCTGTCTCTGTCTCTGTCTCTGTCTCTGTCTCTGTCTCTGTCTCTGTCTCTGTCTCTGTCTCTGTCTCTGTCTCTGTCTCTGTCTCTGTCTCTGACTCTGTCTCTGTCTCTGTCTCTGTCTCTGTCTCTGTGTCTCTGTCTCTGCGTCTCTGTCTCTGTGTCTCTGTCTCTGTGTCTCTGTCTCTGTGTCTAAGTCTCCTTGTGTCTGTCTCTGTGTCTCTGCCTCTGTCTCCGTGTGTCTTAATCTGTGTCTCTGTCTGTGCGCCTATGTATCTGTGACTCCGTCCCTGTGCCTGTGGCTCTGTCTCTGTATCTCTGTCTCTGTCTCTGCCTCTGTCGCTGTCTCTGCCTCTGTCTCTGTCTCTGTCTCTGTCTATGTCTCTGTCTCTGTCTCTGTCTCTGTCTCTGTCTCTGTCTCTGTCTCTGTCTCTGTCTCTGTCTCTGTCTCTGTCTCTGTCTCTGTGTATCTGTCTCTGTGTCTCTGTCTCTGTGTCTCTGTCTCTGTGTCTCTGTCTCTGTGTCTCTGTCTCTGTGTCTAAGTCTCCTTGTGTCTGTCTCTGTGTCTCTGCCTCTGTCTCCGTGTGTCTTAATCTGTGTCTCTGTCTGTGCGCCTATGTATCTGTGACTCCGTCTCTGTGCCTGTGGCTCTGTCTCTGTATCTCTGTCTCTGTCTCTGCCTCTGTCTCCGTCTCTACCTACGTCTCTGTCTCTGTCTCTGTGTCTCTGTCTCTTTGTCTCTGTCTCTGTGCCTCTGTCTCGGTGTCTCTGTCTCTGTGTCTCTGTCTCCGTGTCTCTGTCTCTGTGTCTCTGTCTCTGTGTCTAGCTCTCCTTGTATCTGTCTCTGTGCCTCTGCCTCTGTCTCCGTGTGTCTTAATCTGTTTCTCAGTCTGTGCGCCTATGTATTTGTGTCTCCGTCTCTCTGTCTCTGTCTCTGTCTCTGTCTCTGTCTCCGTCTCCGTATCTGTGTCTCTGTCTCTGTGTCTCTGTCTCTGTGTCTCTGTCTCTGTGTCTCTGTCTCTGTGTCTCTGTCTCTGTGTCTCTGTCTCTGTGTCTCTGTCTCTGTGTCTCTGTCTCTGTGTCTCTGTCTCTGTGTCTCTGTGTCTCTGTCCCTGTGTCTCTGTCCCTGTGTATCTGTCTCTGTGTCTCTGTCTCTGTGTCTCTGTCTCTGTGTCTCTGTCTCTGTCTCTGTCTCTGTCTCTGCCTCTGTCTCTGTCCCTGCCTCTGTCTGTGTCTCTGTCTCTGTCTCTGTCTGTGTCTCTGTCTCTCTTTCTCTGTCTCTGTGTCTCTGTCTCTGTCTCTGTCTCTGTCTCTGTCTCTGTCTCTATCTCTCTCTCTGTCTCCGTCTCTGTCTCTGTCTCTGTGCCCCTGTCCCTGTGTCTCTGTCTCTGTGTCTCTGTCTCTGTGTATCTGTCTCTGTGTCTCTATCTCTGCCTCTATCTCTGTCTCTGTCTCTGTCTCTGTCTCTGTCTCTGTCTCTGTCTCTGTCTCTGTCTCTGTCTCTGCCTCTGTCGCTGTCTCTGCCTCTGTCTCTGTCTCTGTCTCTGTCTCTGTCTCTGTCTCTGTCTCTGCCTCTGTCTCTGTCTCTGTCTCTGTCTCTGTCTCTGTCTCTGTCTCTGTGTCTGTGTCTCTGTCTCTGTGTCTCTGTCTCTGTGTCTCTGTCTCTGTGTCTCTGTCTCTGTGTCTAAGTCTCCTTGTGTCTGTCTCTGTGTCTCTGCCTCTGTCTCCGTGTGTCTTAATCTGTGTCTCTGTCTGTGCGCCTATGTATCTGTGACTCCGTCTCTGTGCCTGTGGCTCTGTCTCTGTATCTCTGTCTCTGCCTCTGCCTCTGTCTCCGTCTCTACCTACGTCTCTGTCTCTGTCTCTGTGTCTCTGTCTCTTTGTCTCTGTCTCTGTGTCTCTGTCTCGGTGTCTCTGTCTCTGTGTCTCTGTCTCCGTGTCTCTGTCCCTGTGCCTCTGTCTCTGTGTCTAACTCTCCTTGTATCTGTCTCTGTGCCTCTGCCTCTGTCTCCGTGTGTCTTAATCTGTTTCTCAGCCTGTGCGCCTATGTATTTGTGTCTCCGTCTCTCTGTCTCTGTCTCTGTCTCTGTCTCTGTCTCTGTCTCTGTCTCTGTCTCTGTCTCTGTCTCTGTCTCTGTCTCTGTCTCTGCCTCTGTCGCTGTCTCTGCCTCTGTCTCTGTCTCTGTCTCTGTCTCTGTCTCTGTCTCTGTCTCTGTCTCTGCCTCTGTCTCTGTCTCTGTCTCTGTCTCTGTCTCTGTCTCTGTCTCTGTCTCTGTGTCTCTGTCTCTGTGTCTCTGTCTCTGTGTCTCTGTCTCTGTGTATCTGTCTCTGTGTCTCTATCTCTGCCTCTATCTCTGTCTCTCTCTCTGTCTCTGTCTCTGTCTCTGTCTCTGTCTCTGTCTCTGTCTCTGCCTCTGTCGCTGTCTCTGCCTCTGTCTCTGTCTCTGTCTCTGTCTCTGTCTCTGTCTCTGTCTCTGTCTCTGTCTCTGTCTCTGTCTCTGTCTCTGTCTCTGTCTCTGTCTCTGTCTCTGTCTCTGTCTCTGTATCTGTGTCTCTGTCTCTGTGTCTCTGTTTCTGTGTCTAAGTCTGAGGGTCTCTGTCTCTGTGTCTCTGCCTCTGTGTCTAAGTCTCCGGGTCTCTGTCTCTGTGTCTCTGCCTCTGTCTCCGTGTGTCTTAATCTGTGTCTCTGTCTGTGCGCCTATGTATCTGTGACTCCGTCTCTGTGTCTGTGGCTCTTTGCCCCTGTCTCTGTCTCTGTCTCTGTCTCTGTCTCTGTCTCTGTCTCTGTCTCTGTCTCTGTCTCTGTCTCTGTCTCTGTCTCTGTCTCTGTATCTGTCTCTGTCTCTGTATCTGTCTCTGTCTCTGTCTCTGTCTCTGTCTCTGTCTCTGTCTCTGTCTCTGTCTCTGTCTCTGTCTCTGTCTCTGTCTCTGTCTCTGTCTCTGTCTCTGTCTCTGTCTCTGTCTCTGACTCTGTCTCTGTCTCTGTCTCTGTCTGTGTCTATGTCTCCGACTCCGTCTCCAACTTTGTCTATGTCTCCTACTCCGTCTCCATCTTTGTCTCTCTCTCGGTCTCGGTCTCTATCTATGTCTCTGTCTCAGTCTCTGCTTTGGTCTCCGTCTCTGCCTACGTCTCTGTCTCTGTCTCTGTATCTGTCTCTGTCTCCGTCTCTACCTCTATCTCTGTCTCTGTCTCTGTCTCTGCCTCTGTCTCTGTCTCTGTCTTTGCCTCTGTCTCTGTTTCTGTATCTATGTTTCTGTGTCTCTGTCTCTGTGTCTCTGTCTCTGTGTCTCTGTCTCTGTGTCTCTGTCTCTGTGTCTCTGTCTCTGTGTCTCTGTCTCTGTGTCTCTGTCTCTGTGTCTAAGTCTCCTTGTGTCTGTCTCTGTGTCTCTGCCTCTGTCTCCGAGTGTCTTAATCTGTGTCTCTGTCTGTGCGCCTATGTATCTGTGACTCCGTCTCTGTGCCTGTGGCTCTGTCTCTGTATCTCTGTCTCTGTCTCTGCCTCTGTCTCCGTCTCTACCTACGTCTCTGTCTCTGTCTCTGTGTCTCTGTCTCTTTGTCTCCGTCTCTGTGTCTCTGTCTCGGTGTCTCTGTCTCTGTGTCTCTGTCTCCGTGTCTCTGTCTCTGTGTCTCTGTCTCTGTGTCTAACTCTCCTTGTATCTGTCTCTGTGCCTCTGCCTCTGTCTCCGTGTGTCTTAATCTGTTTCTCAGTCTGTGCGCCTATGTATTTGTGTCTCCGTCTCTCTGCCTCTGTCTCTGTCTCTGTCTCTGTCTCCGCCTCCGTCTCTGTGTCTCTGTCTCTGTGTCTCTGTCTCTGTGTCTCTGTCTCTGTGTCTCTGTCTCTGTGTCTCTGTCTCTGTGTCTCTGTCTCTGTGTCTCTGTCTCTGTGTCTCTGTCTCTGTGTCTCTGTCTCTGTGTCTCTGTGTCTCTGTCCCTGTGTCTCTGTCTCTGTGTCTCTGTCCCTGTGTATCTGTCTCTGTGTCTCTGTCTCTGTGTCTCTGTCTCTGTCTCTGTCTCTGTCTCTGTCTCCGTCTCCGTCTCCGTCTCTGTCTCTGTCTCTGTCTCTGTCTCTGTCTCTGTCTCTGTCTCTGTCTCTGTCTCTGTCTCTGTCTCTGTCTCTGTCTCTGTCTCTGTCTCTGTCTCTGCCTCTGTCTCTGTCTCTGTCTCCGTCTCTGTCTCTGCCTCTGTCTCTGTCCCTGTCTCTGTCTGTGTCTCTGTCTCTGTCTCTGTCTGTGTCTCTGTCTCTCTTTCTCTGTCTCTGTGTCTCTGTCTCTGTCTCTGTCTCTGTCTCTGTCTCTATCTCTCTCTCTGTCTCCGTCTCTGTCTCTGTCTCTGTGCCCCTGTCCCTGTGTCTCTGTCTGTGTGTCTCTGTCTCTGTGTATCTGTCTCTGTGTCTCTATCTCTGCCTCTATCTCTGTCTCTGTCTCTGTCTCTGTCTCTGTCTCTGTCTCTGTCTCTGTCTCTGTCTCTGTCTCTGTCTCTGTCTCTGTATCTGTCTCTGTCTCTGTCTCTGTCTCTGTCTCTGTCTCTGTCTCTGTCTCTGTCTCTGTCTCTGTCTCTGTCTCTGTCTCTGTCTCTGTCTCTGTCTCTGTCTCTGTCTCTGTCTCTGTCTCTGTCTCTGTCTCTGTCTCTGTCTCTGTCTCTGTCCCTGTCTCTGTCTCTGTCTCTGTCTCTGTGTCTCTGTCTCTGTGTCTCTGTCTCTGTGTCTCTGTCTCTGTGTCTCTGTTTCTGTGTCTAAGTCTCCGGGTCTCTGTCTCTGTGTCTCTGCCTCTGTGTCTAAGTCTCCGGGTCTCTGTCTCTGTGTCTCTGCCTCTGTGTCTAAGTCTCCGGGTCTCTGTCTCTGTGTCTCTGCCTCTGTCTCCGTGTGTCTTAATCTGTGTCTCTGTCTGTGCGCCTATGTATCTGTGACTCCGTCTCTGTGTCTGTGGCTCTTTGTCCCTGTCTCTGTCTCTGTCTCTGTCTCTGTCTCTGTCTCTGTCTCTGTCTCTGTCTCTGTCTCTGTCTCTGTCTCTGTCTCTGTCTCTGTATCTGTCTCTGTCTCTGTCTCTGTCTCTGTCTCTGTCTCTGTCTCTGTCTCTGTCTCTGTCTCTGTCTCTGTCTCTGTCTCTGTCTCTGTCTCTGTCTCTGTCTCTGTCTCTGTCTCTGTCTCTGTCTCTGTCTCTGACTCTGTCTCTGTCTCTGTCTCTGTCTCTGTCTCTGTGTCTCTGTCTCTGCGTCTCTGTCTCTGTGTCTCTGTCTCTGTGTCTCTGTCTCTGTGTCTAAGTCTCCTTGTGTCTGTCTCTGTGTCTCTGCCTCTGTCTCCGTGTGTCTTAATCTGTGTCTCTGTCTGTGCGCCTATGTATCTGTGACTCCGTCCCTGTGCCTGTGGCTCTGTCTCTGTATCTCTGTCTCTGTCTCTGCCTCTGTCGCTGTCTCTGCCTCTGTCTCTGTCTCTGTCTCTGTCTATGTCTCTGTCTCTGTCTCTGTCTCTGTCTCTGTCTCTGTCTCTGTCTCTGTCTCTGTCTCTGTGTATCTGTCTCTGTGTCTCTGTCTCTGTGTCTCTGTCTCTGTGTCTCTGTCTCTGTGTCTAAGTCTCCTTGTGTCTGTCTCTGTGTCTCTGCCTCTGTCTCCGTGTGTCTTAATCTGTGTCTCTGTCTGTGCGCCTATGTATCTGTGACTCCGTCTCTGTGCCTGTGGCTCTGTCTCTGTATCTCTGTCTCTGTCTCTGCCTCTGTCTCCGTCTCTACCTACGTCTCTGTCTCTGTCTCTGTGTCTCTGTCTCTTTGTCTCTGTCTCTGTGCCTCTGTCTCGGTGTCTCTGTCTCTGTGTCTCTGTCTCCGTGTCTCTGTCTCTGTGTCTCTGTCTCTGTGTCTAGCTCTCCTTGTATCTGTCTCTGTGCCTCTGCCTCTGTCTCCGTGTGTCTTAATCTGTTTCTCAGTCTGTGCGCCTATGTATTTGTGTCTCCGTCTCTCTGTCTCTGTCTCTGTCTCTGTCTCTGTCTCCGTCTCCGTATCTGTGTCTCTGTCTCTGTGTCTCTGTCTCTGTGTCTCTGTCTCTGTGTCTCTGTCTCTGTGTCTCTGTCTCTGTGTCTCTGTCTCTGTGTCTCTGTCTCTGTGTCTCTGTCTCTGTGTCTCTGTGTCTCTGTCCCTGTGTCTCTGTCCCTGTGTATCTGTCTCTGTGTCTCTGTCTCTGTGTCTCTGTCTCTGTGTCTCTGTCTCTGTCTCTGTCTCTGTCTCTGCCTCTGTCTCTGTCCCTGCCTCTGTCTGTGTCTCTGTCTCTGTCTCTGTCTGTGTCTCTGTCTCTCTTTCTCTGTCTCTGTGTCTCTGTCTCTGTCTCTGTCTCTGTCTCTGTCTCTGTCTCTATCTCTCTCTCTGTCTCCGTCTCTGTCTCTGTCTCTGTGCCCCTGTCCCTGTGTCTCTGTCTCTGTGTCTCTGTCTCTGTGTATCTGTCTCTGTGTCTCTATCTCTGCCTCTATCTCTGTCTCTGTCTCTGTCTCTGTCTCTGTCTCTGTCTCTGTCTCTGTCTCTGTCTCTGTCTCTGCCTCTGTCGCTGTCTCTGCCTCTGTCTCTGTCTCTGTCTCTGTCTCTGTCTCTGTCTCTGTCTCTGCCTCTGTCTCTGTCTCTGTCTCTGTCTCTGTCTCTGTCTCTGTCTCTGTGTCTGTGTCTCTGTCTCTGTGTCTCTGTCTCTGTGTCTCTGTCTCTGTGTCTCTGTCTCTGTGTCTAAGTCTCCTTGTGTCTGTCTCTGTGTCTCTGCCTCTGTCTCCGTGTGTCTTAATCTGTGTCTCTGTCTGTGCGCCTATGTATCTGTGACTCCGTCTCTGTGCCTGTGGCTCTGTCTCTGTATCTCTGTCTCTGCCTCTGCCTCTGTCTCCGTCTCTACCTACGTCTCTGTCTCTGTCTCTGTGTCTCTGTCTCTTTGTCTCTGTCTCTGTGTCTCTGTCTCGGTGTCTCTGTCTCTGTGTCTCTGTCTCCGTGTCTCTGTCCCTGTGCCTCTGTCTCTGTGTCTAACTCTCCTTGTATCTGTCTCTGTGCCTCTGCCTCTGTCTCCGTGTGTCTTAATCTGTTTCTCAGCCTGTGCGCCTATGTATTTGTGTCTCCGTCTCTCTGTCTCTGTCTCTGTCTCTGTCTCTGTCTCTGTCTCTGTCTCTGTCTCTGTCTCTGTCTCTGTCTCTGTCTCTGTCTCTGTCTCTGCCTCTGTCGCTGTCTCTGCCTCTGTCTCTGTCTCTGTCTCTGTCTCTGTCTCTGTCTCTGTCTCTGTCTCTGCCTCTGTCTCTGTCTCTGTCTCTGTCTCTGTCTCTGTCTCTGTCTCTGTCTCTGTGTCTCTGTCTCTGTGTCTCTGTCTCTGTGTCTCTGTCTCTGTGTATCTGTCTCTGTGTCTCTATCTCTGCCTCTATCTCTGTCTCTCTCTCTGTCTCTGTCTCTGTCTCTGTCTCTGTCTCTGTCTCTGTCTCTGCCTCTGTCGCTGTCTCTGCCTCTGTCTCTGTCTCTGTCTCTGTCTCTGTCTCTGTCTCTGTCTCTGTCTCTGTCTCTGTCTCTGTCTCTGTCTCTGTCTCTGTCTCTGTCTCTGTCTCTGTCTCTGTATCTGTGTCTCTGTCTCTGTGTCTCTGTTTCTGTGTCTAAGTCTGAGGGTCTCTGTCTCTGTGTCTCTGCCTCTGTGTCTAAGTCTCCGGGTCTCTGTCTCTGTGTCTCTGCCTCTGTCTCCGTGTGTCTTAATCTGTGTCTCTGTCTGTGCGCCTATGTATCTGTGACTCCGTCTCTGTGTCTGTGGCTCTTTGCCCCTGTCTCTGTCTCTGTCTCTGTCTCTGTCTCTGTCTCTGTCTCTGTCTCTGTCTCTGTCTCTGTCTCTGTCTCTGTCTCTGTCTCTGTATCTGTCTCTGTCTCTGTATCTGTCTCTGTCTCTGTCTCTGTCTCTGTCTCTGTCTCTGTCTCTGTCTCTGTCTCTGTCTCTGTCTCTGTCTCTGTCTCTGTCTCTGTCTCTGTCTCTGTCTCTGTCTCTGTCTCTGACTCTGTCTCTGTCTCTGTCTCTGTCTCTGTCTGTGTCTATGTCTCCGACTCCGTCTCCAACTTTGTCTATGTCTCCTACTCCGTCTCCATCTTTGTCTCTCTCTCGGTCTCGGTCTCTATCTATGTCTCTGTCTCAGTCTCTGCTTTGGTCTCCGTCTCTGCCTACGTCTCTGTCTCTGTCTCTGTATCTGTCTCTGTCTCCGTCTCTACCTCTATCTCTGTCTCTGTCTCTGTCTCTGCCTCTGTCTCTGTCTCTGTCTTTGCCTCTGTCTCTGTTTCTGTATCTATGTTTCTGTGTCCCTGTCTCTGTGTCCCTATCTCTGTGCCTCTGTCTATGTGTCTTTGACCCTGTGTCTCTGTCTCTGTGACTCCGTCTCTGTGTCTCTGTGTCTGTGTCCCGGTCTCTGTGTCTCTGTCTCTGTTTCTGTCTCTGTGTCTCTGTCTCTGTCTCTGTCTCTGTCTCTGCCTCTGCCTCTGCCTCTGTCTCCGTTTCTGTGTCTATGTCTCTGTGACTTTGTCTCTGCGTTTCTGTCTCTGTCTCTGCCTCTGCATCTGCCTCTGTCTCCGGTTCTATGCCTATGTCTTCATGTCTCTGTCCCTATGTCTCTGTCTCTGTGAATCTGTCTCTCTGTCTATGTCCCTGTGCCTATGTATCTGTGCCTCTGTCTCTGTGTCTAAGTCTCCTTGTCTCTGTCTCTGTGTCTCTGCCCCTCTCTCCGTGTGGCAGTCTCTGTGTCTCTGTCTCTGTGTCTCTGTCTCTGTGTCTCTGTCTCTGTGTCTCTGTCTCTGTGTCTCTGTCCGTGTCTCCGACTCTGTGTCTCTGTCTCTGTCTCTGTGTCCCTCTCTCTGTCTCTGTCTCCGTCTCCGACTCTGTGTCTCTGTCTCTGTCTCTGTGTCCCTCTCTCTGTCTCTGTCTCCGTCTCCGTCTCTGTCTCTGTCTCTGTCTCTGTCTCTGTCTCTGTCTCTGTCTCGGTCTCTGTCTCTGTCTCTGTCTCTGTCTCTGTCTCTGTCTCTGTCTCTGACTCTATCTCTGTCTCTGTCTCTGTCTGTGTCTCTGTCTCTGTCTCTGCTTCGGTCTCCGTCTCTGCCTACGTCTCTGTCTCTGTCTCTGTCTCTGTCTCTGTCTCTCTCTCTGTCTCTGTATCTGTCTCTGTCTCTGTCTCTGTCTCTGTCTCTGTCTCTGTCTCTGTCTCTGTCTCTGTCTGTGTCTCTGTCTCTGTCTCTGCTACGGTCTCCGTCTCTGCCTACGTCTCTGTCTCTGTCTCTGTGTCTCTGTCTCTGTGTCTCTGTCTCTGTGTCTCTGTCTCTGTGTCTCTGTCTCTGTGTCTCTGTCTCTGTGTCTCTGTCTCGGTGTCTCTGTCTCTGTGTCTCTGTCTCCGTGTCTCTGTCTCTGTGTCTCTGTCTCTGTGTCTAACTCTCCTTGTATCTGTCTCTGTGCCTCTGCCTCTGTCTCCGTGTGTCTTAATCTGTTTCTCAGTCTGTGCGCCTATGTATTTGTGTCTCCGTCTCTCTGTCTCTGTCTCTGTCTCTGTCTCTGTCTCCGTCTCCGTCTCTGTGTCTCTGTCTCTGTGTCTCTGTCTCTGTGTCTCTGTCTCTGTGTCTCTGTCTCTGTGTCTCTGTCTCTGTGTCTCTGTCTCTGTGTCTCTGTCTCTGTGTCTCTGTCTCTGTGTCTCTGTCTCTGTGTCTCTGTGTCTCTGTCCCTGTGTCTCTGTCTCTGTGTCTCTGTCCCTGTGTATCTGTCTCTGTGTCTCTGTCTCTGTGTCTCTGTATCTGTCTCTGTCTCTGTCTCTGTCTCCGTCTCCGTCTCCGTCTCTGTCTCTGTCTCTGTCTCTGTCTCTGTCTCTGTCTCTGTCTCTGTCTCTGTCTCTGTCTCTGTCTCTGTCTCTGTCTCTGCCTCTGTCTCTGTCTCTGTCTCCGTCTCTGTCTCTGCCTCTGTCTCTGTCCCTGTCTCTGTCTGTGTCTCTGTCTCTGTCTCCGTCTGTGTCTCTGTCTCTCTTTCTCTGTCTCTGTGTCTCTGTCTCTGTCTCTGTCTCTGTCTCTATCTCTCTCTCTGTCTCCGTCTCTGTCTCTGTCTCTGTGCCCCTATCCCTGTGTCTCTGTCTCTGTGTCTCTGTCTCTGTGTATCTGTCTCTGTGTCTCTATCTCTGCCTCTATCTCTGTCTCTGTCTCTGTCTCTGTCTCTGTCTCTGTCTCTGTCTCTGTCTCTGCCTCTGTCGCTGTCTCTGCCTCTGTCTCTGTCTCTGTCTCTGTCTCTGTCTCTGTCTCTGTCTCTGTCTCTGTCTCTGTCTCTGTCTCTGTCTCTGTCTCTGTCTCTGTCTCTGTCTCTGTCTCTGTCTCTGTCTCTGTCTCTGTCTCTGTCTCTGTCTCTGTCTCTGTGTCTCTGTCTCTGTGTCTCTGTTTCTGTGTCTAAGTCTCCGGGTCTCTGTCTCTCTGTCTCTGCCTCTGTGTCTAAGTCTCCGGGTCTCTGTCTCTGTGTCTCTGCCTCTGTCTCCGTGTGTCTTAATCTGTGTCTCTGTCTGTGCGCCTATGTATCTGTGACTCCGTCTCTGTGTCTGTGGCTCTTTGTCCCTGTCTCTGTCTCTGTCTCTGTCTCTGTCTCTGTCTCTGTCTCTGTCTCTGTCTCTGTCTCTGTCTCTGTCTCTGTCTCTGTCTCTGTCTCTGTCTCTGTCTCTGTCTCTGTCTCTGTCTCTGTCTCAGTCTCTGTCTCTGTCTCTGTATCTGTCTCTGTCTCTGTCTCTGTCTCTGTCTCCGTCTCTACCTCTATCTCTGTCTCTGTCTCTGTGTCTCTGTCTCTTTGTCTCTGTCTCTGTGTCTCTGTCTCGGTGTCTCTGTCTCTGTGTCTCTGTCTCCGTGTCTCTGTCTCTGTGTCTCTGTCTCTGTGTCTAACTCTCCTTGTATCTGTCTCTGTGCCTCTGCCTCTGTCTCCGTGTGTCTTAATCTGTTTCTCAGTCTGTGCGCCTATGTATTTGTGTCTCCGTCTCTCTGTCTCTGTCTCTGTCTCTGTCTCTGTCTCCGTCTCCGTCTCTGTGTCTCTGTCTCTGTGTCTCTGTCTCTGTGTCTCTGTCTCTGTGTCTCTGTCTCTGTGTCTCTGTCTCTGTGTCTCTGTCTCTGTGTCTCTGTCTCTGTGTCTCTGTCTCTGTGTCTCTGTCTCTGTGTCTCTGTCTCTGTGTCTCTGTCTCTGTGTCTCTGTCTCTGTGTCTCTGTCTCTGTGTCTCTGTGTCTCTGTCCCTGTGTCTCTGTCTCTGTGTCTCTGTCCCTGTGTATCTGTCTCTGTGTCTCTGTCTCTGTGTCTCTGTCTCTGTGTCTCTGTCTCTGTCTCTGTCTCTGTCTCCGTCTCCGTCTCTGTCTCTGTCTCTGTCTCTGTCTCTGTCTCTGTCTCTGTCTCTGTCTCTGTCTCTGTCTCTGTCTCTGTCTCTGTCTCTGTCTCTGTCTCTGTCTCTGTCTCTGTCTCTGTCTCTGTCTCTGTCTCTGTCTCTGTCTCTGTCTCTGCCTCTGTCTCTGTCTCTGTCTCCGTCTCTGTCTCTGCCTCTGTCTCTGTCCCTGTCTCTGTCTGTGTCTCTGTCTCTGTCTCTGTCTGTGTCTCTGTCTCTCTTTCTCTGTCTCTGTCTCTGTCTGTGTCTCTGTCTCTCTTTCTCTGTCTCTGTGTCTCTGTCTCTGTCTCTGTCTCTGTCTCTGTCTCTGTCTCTGTCTCTGTCTCTGTCTCTGTCTCTGTCTCTGTCTCTGTCTCTGTCTCTGTCTCTGTCTCTGTCTCTGTTTCTGTCTCTGCCTCTGTCTCTGTCTCTGTCTCTGTCTCTGTCTCTGTCTCTGTCTCTGTCTCTGTCTCTGTCTCTGTCTCTGTCTCTGTCTCTGTCTCTGTCTCTGTCTCTGTCTCTGTCTCTGTCTCTGTCTCTGTGTCTCTGTCTCTGTGTCTCTGTTTCTGTGTCTAAGTCTCCGGGTCTCTGTCTCTGTGTCTCTGCCTCTGTGTCTAAGTCTCCGGGTCTCTGTCTCTGTGTCTCTGCCTCTGTGTCTAAGTCTCCGGGTCTCTGTCTCTGTGTCTCTGCCTCTGTCTCCGTGTGTCTTAATCTGTGTCTCTGTCTGTGCGCCTATGTATCTGTGACTCCGTCTCTGTGTCTGTGGCTTTTTGTCCCTGTCTCTGTCTCTGTCTCTGTCTCTGTCTCTGTCTCTGTCTCTGTCTCTGTCTCTGTCTCTGTCTCTGTCTCTGTCTCTGTCTCTGTCTCTGTCTCTGTCTCTGTCTCTGTCTCTGTCTCTGTCTCTGTCTCTGTCTCTGTATCTGTCTCTGTCTCTGTCTCTGTCTCTGTCTCTGTCTCTGTCTCTGTCTCTGTCTCTGTCTCTGTCTCTGTCTCTGTCTCTGTCTCTGTCTCTGTCTCTGTCTCTGACTCTGTCTCTGTCTCTGTCTCTGTCTCTGTCTCTGTGTCTCTGTCTCTGCGTCTCTGTCTCTGTGTCTCTGTCTCTGTGTCTCTGTCTCTGTGTCTAAGTCTCCTTGTGTCTGTCTCTGTGTCTCTGCCTCTGTCTCCGTGTGTCTTAATCTGTGTCTCTGTCTGTGCGCCTATGTATCTGTGACTCCGTCCCTGTGCCTGTGGCTCTGTCTCTGTATCTCTGTCTCTGTCTCTGCCTCTGTCGCTGTCTCTGCCTCTGTCTCTGTCTCTGTCTCTGTCTATGTCTCTGTCTCTGTCTCTGTCTCTGTCTCTGTCTCTGTCTCTGTCTCTGTCTCTGTCTCTGTCTCTGTCTCTGTCTCTGTCTCTGTCTCTGTGTCTCTGTCTCTGTCTCCTTGTGTCTGTCTCTGTGTCTCTGCCTCTGTCTCCGAGTGTCTTAATCTGTGTCTCTGTCTGTGCGCCTATGTATCTGTGACTCCGTCTCTGTGCCTGTGGCTCTGTCTCTGTATCTCTGTCTCTGTCTCTGCCTCTGTCTCCGTCTCTACCTACGTCTCTGTCTCTGTCTCTGTGTCTCTGTCTCTTTGTCTCTGTCTCTGTGTCTCTGTCTCGGTGTCTCTGTCTCTGTGTCTCTGTCTCCGTGTCTCTGTCTCTGTGTCTCTGTCTCTGTGTCTAACTCTCCTTGTATCTGTCTCTGTGCCTCTGCCTCTGTCTCCGTGTGTCTTAATCTGTTTCTCAGTCTGTGCGCCTATGTATTTGTGTCTCCGTCTCTCTGTCTCTGTCTCTGTCTCCGTCTCCGTCTCTGTGTCTCTGTCTCTGTGTCTCTGTCTCTGTGTCTCTGTCTCTGTGTCTCTGTCTCTGTGTCTCTGTCTCTGTGTCTCTGTCTCTGTGTCTCTGTCTCTGTGTCTCTGTCTCTGTGTCTCTGTCTCCTTGTGTCTGTCTCTGTCTCTGCCTCTGTCTCCGAGTGTCTTAATCTGTGTCTCTGTCTGTGCGCCTATGTATCTGTGACTCCGTCTCTGTGCCTGTGGCTCTGTCTCTGTATCTCTGTCTCTGTCTCTGCCTCTGTCTCCGTCCCTACCTACGTCTCTGTCTCTGTCTCTGTGTCTCTGTCTCTTTGTCTCTGTCTCTGTGTCTCTGTCTCGGTGTCTCTGTCTCTGTGTCTCTGTCTCCGTGTCTCTGTCTCTGTGTCTCTGTCTCTGTGTCTAACTCTCCTTGTATCTGTCTCTGTGCCTCTGCCTCTGTCTCCGTGTGTCTTAATCTGTTTCTCAGTCTGTGCGCCTATGTATTTGTGTCTCCGTCTCTCTGTCTCTGTCTCTGTCTCTGTCTCTGTCTCCGTCTCCGTCTCTGTGTCTCTGTCTCTGTGTCTCTGTCTCTGTGTCTCTGTCTCTGTGTCTCTGTCTCTGTGTCTCTGTCTCTGTCTCTGTGTCTCTGTCTCTGTGTCTCTGTCTCTGTGTCTCTGTCTCTGTGTCTCTGTGTCTCTGTCCCTGTGTCTCTGTCTCTGTGTCTCTGTCCCTGTGTATCTGTCTCTGTGTCTCTGTCTCTGTGTCTCTGTCTCTGTCTCTGTCTCTGTCTCTGTCTCCGTCTCCGTCTCCGTCTCTGTCTCTGTCTCTGTCTCTGTCTCTGTCTCTGTCTCTGTCTCTGTCTCTGTCTCTGTCTCTGTCTCTGTCTCTGTCTCTGCCTCTGTCTCTGTCTCTGTCTCCGTCTCTGTCTCTGCCTCTGTCTCTGTCCCTGTCTCTGTCTGTGTCTCTGTCTCTGTCTCTGTCTGTGTCTCTGTCTCTCTTTCTCTGTCTCTGTGTCTCTGTCTCTGTCTCTGTCTCTGTCTCTGTCTCTATCTCTCTCTCTGTCTCCGTCTCTGTCTCTGTCTCTGTGCCCCTGTCCCTGTGTCTCTGTCTGTGTGTCTCTGTCTCTGTGTATCTGTCTCTGTGTCTCTATCTCTGCCTCTATCTCTGTCTCTGTCTCTGTCTCTGTCTCTGTCTCTGTCTCTGTCTCTGTCTCTGTCTCTGTCTCTGTCTCTGTCTCTGTATCTGTCTCTGTCTCTGTCTCTGTCTCTGTCTCTGTCTCTGTCTCTGTCTCTGTCTCTGTCTCTGTCTCTGTCTCTGTCTCTGTCTCTGTCTCTGTCTCTGTCTCTGTCTCTGTCTCTGTCTCTGTCTCTGACTCTGTCTCTGTCTCTGTCTCTGTCTCTGTCTCTGTGTCTCTGTCTCTGCGTCTCTGTCTCTGTGTCTCTGTCTCTGTGTCTCTGTCTCTGTGTCTCTGTCTCTGTGTCTAAGTCTCCTTGTGTCTGTCTCTGTGTCTCTGCCTCTGTCTCCGTGTGTCTTAATCTGTGTCTCTGTGTGTGCGCCTATGTATCTGTGACTCCGTCCCTGTGCCTGTGGCTCTGTCTCTGTATCTCTGTCTCTGTCTCTGCCTCTGTCGCTGTCTCTGCCTCTGTCTCTGTCTCTGTCTCTGTCTATGTCTCTGTCTCTGTCTCTGTCTCTGTCTCTGTCTCTGTCTCTGTCTCTGTCTCTGTCTCTGTCTCTGTGTCTCTGTCTCTGTGTCTCTGTCTCTGTGTCTCTGTCTCTGTGTCTCTGTCTCTGTGTCTAAGTCTCCTTGTGTCTGTCTCTGTGTCTCTGCCTCTGTCTCCGTGTGTCTTAATCTGTGTCTCTGTCTGTGCGCCTATGTATCTGTGACTCCGTCTCTGTGCCTGTGGCTCTGTCTCTGTATCTCTGTCTCTGTCTCTGCCTCTGTCTCCGTCTCTACCTACGTCTTTGTCTCTGTCTCTGTGTCTCTGTCTCTGTGTCTCTATCTCTGTGTCTCTGTCTCTGTGTCTCTGTCTCTGTGTCTCTGTCTCTGTGTCTCTGTCTCTGTGTCTCTGTCTCTGTGTCTCTGTCTCTGTGTCTCTGTCTCTGTCTCTGTCTCTGTCTCTGTCTCCGTCTCCGTCTCCGTCTCTGTCTCTGTCTCTGTCTCTGTCTCTGTCTCTGTCTCTGTCTCTGTCTCTGTCTCTGTCTCTGTCTCTGTCTCTGTCTCTGTCTCTGTCTCTGTCTCTGCCTCTGTCTCTGTCTCTGTCTCCGTCTCTGTCTCTGCCTCCGTCTCTGTCCCTGTCTCTGTCTGTGTCTCTGTCTCTGTCTCTGTCTGTGTCTCTGTCTCTCTTTCTCTGTCTCTGTGTCTCTGTCTCTGTCTCTGTCTCTGTCTCTGTCTCTATCTCTCTCTCTGTCTCCGTCTCTGTCTCTGTCTCTGTGCCCCTGTCCCTGTGTCTCTGTCTGTGTGTCTCTGTCTCTGTGTATCTGTCTCTGTGTCTCTATCTCTGCCTCTATCTCTGTCTCTGTCTCTGTCTCTGTCTCTGTCTCTGTCTCTGTCTCTGTCTCTGTCTCTGTCTCTGTCTCTGTCTCTGTATCTGTCTCTGTCTCTGTCTCTGTCTCTGTCTCTGTCTCTGTCTCTGTCTCTGTCTCTGTCTCTGTCTCTGTCTCTGTCTCTGTCTCTGTCTCTGTCTCTGTCTCTGTCTCTGTCTCTGTCTCTGTCTCTGTCTCTGTCTCTGTCTCTGTCTCTGTCTCTGTCCCTGTCTCTGTCTCTGTCTCTGTCTCTGTGTCTCTGTCTCTGTGTCTCTGTCTCTGTGTCTCTGTCTCTGTGTCTCTGTTTCTGTGTCTAAGTCTCCGGGTCTCTGTCTCTGTGTCTCTGCCTCTGTGTCTAAGTCTCCGGGTCTCTGTCTCTGTGTCTCTGCCTCTGTGTCTAAGTCTCCGGGTCTCTGTCTCTGTGTCTCTGCCTCTGTCTCCGTGTGTCTTAATCTGTGTCTCTGTCTGTGCGCCTATGTATCTGTGACTCCGTCTCTGTGTCTGTGGCTCTTTGTCCCTGTCTCTGTCTCTGTCTCTGTCTCTGTCTCTGTCTCTGTCTCTGTCTCTGTCTCTGTCTCTGTCTCTGTCTCTGTCTCTGTCTCTGTCTCTGTATCTGTCTCTGTCTCTGTCTCTGTCTCTGTCTCTGTCTCTGTCTCTGTCTCTGTCTCTGTCTCTGTCTCTGTCTCTGTCTCTGTCTCTGTCTCTGTCTCTGTCTCTGTCTCTGTCTCTGTCTCTGTCTCTGTCTCTGTCTCTGACTCTGTCTCTGTCTCTGTCTCTGTCTCTGTCTCTGTGTCTCTGTCTCTGCGTCTCTGTCTCTGTGTCTCTGTCTCTGTGTCTCTGTCTCTGTGTCTAAGTCTCCTTGTGTCTGTCTCTGTGTCTCTGCCTCTGTCTCCGTGTGTCTTAATCTGTGTCTCTGTCTGTGCGCCTATGTATCTGTGACTCCGTCCCTGTGCCTGTGGCTCTGTCTCTGTATCTCTGTCTCTGTCTCTGCCTCTGTCGCTGTCTCTGCCTCTGTCTCTGTCTCTGTCTCTGTCTATGTCTCTGTCTCTGTCTGTGTCTCTGTCTCTGTCTCTGTCTCTGTCTCTGTCTCTGTCTCTGTCTCTGTCTCTGTCTCTGTGTATCTGTCTCTGTGTCTCTGTCTCTGTGTCTCTGTCTCTGTGTCTCTGTCTCTGTGTCTAAGTCTCCTTGTGTCTGTCTCTGTGTCTCTGCCTCTGTCTCCGTGTGTCTTAATCTATGTCTCTGTCTGTGCGCCTATGTATCTGTGACTCCGTCTCTGTGCCTGTGGCTCTGTCTCTGTATCTCTGTCTCTGTCTCTGCCTCTGTCTCCGTCTCTACCTACGTCTCTGTCTCTGTCTCTGTGTCTCTGTCTCTTTGTCTCTGTCTCTGTGCCTCTGTCTCGGTGTCTCTGTCTCTGTGTCTCTGTCTCCGTGTCTCTGTCTCTGTGTCTCTGTCTCTGTGTCTAGCTCTCCTTGTATCTGTCTCTGTGCCTCTGCCTCTGTCTCCGTGTGTCTTAATCTGTTTCTCAGTCTGTGCGCCTATGTATTTGTGTCTCCGTCTCTCTGTCTCTGTCTCTGTCTCTGTCTCTGTCTCCGTCTCCGTATCTGTGTCTCTGTCTCTGTGTCTCTGTCTCTGTGTCTCTGTCTCTGTGTCTCTGTCTCTGTGTCTCTGTCTCTGTGTCTCTGTCTCTGTGTCTCTGTCTCTGTGTCTCTGTGTCTCTGTCCCTGTGTCTCTGTCCCTGTGTATCTGTCTCTGTGTCTCTGTCTCTGTGTCTCTGTCTCTGTGTCTCTGTCTCTGTCTCTGTCTCTGTCTCTGCCTCTGTCTCTGTCCCTGCCTCTGTCTGTGTCTCTGTCTCTGTCTCTGTCTGTGTCTCTGTCTCTCTTTCTCTGTCTCTGTGTCTCTGTCTCTGTCTCTGTCTCTGTCTCTGTCTCTATCTCTCTCTCTGTCTCCGTCTCTGTCTCTGTCTCTGTGCCCCTGTCCCTGTGTCTCTGTCTCTGTGTCTCTGTCTCTGTGTATCTGTCTCTGTGTCTCTATCTCTGCCTCTATCTCTGTCTCTGTCTCTGTCTCTGTCTCTGTCTCTGTCTCTGTCTCTGTCTCTGTCTCTGTCTCTGCCTCTGTCGCTGTCTCTGCCTCTGTCTCTGTCTCTGTCTCTGTCTCTGTCTCTGTCTCTGTCTCTGCCTCTGTCTCTGTCTCTGTCTCTGTCTCTGTCTCTGTCTCTGTCTCTGTGTCTGTGTCTCTGTCTCTGTGTCTCTGTCTCTGTGTCTCTGTCTCTGTGTCTCTGTCTCTGTGTCTAAGTCTCCTTGTGTCTGTCTCTGTGTCTCTGCCTCTGTCTCCGTGTGTCTTAATCTGTGTCTCTGTCTGTGCGCCTATGTATCTGTGACTCCGTCTCTGTGCCTGTGGCTCTGTCTCTGTATCTCTGTCTCTGCCTCTGCCTCTGTCTCCGTCTCTACCTACGTCTCTGTCTCTGTCTCTGTGTCTCTGTCTCTTTGTCTCTGTCTCTGTGTCTCTGTCTCGGTGTCTCTGTCTCTGTGTCTCTGTCTCCGTGTCTCTGTCCCTGTGCCTCTGTCTCTGTGTCTAACTCTCCTTGTATCTGTCTCTGTGCCTCTGCCTCTGTCTCCGTGTGTCTTAATCTGTTTCTCAGCCTGTGCGCCTATGTATTTGTGTCTCCGTCTCTCTGTCTCTGTCTCTGTCTCTGTCTCTGTCTCTGTCTCTGTCTCTGTCTCTGTCTCTGTCTCTGTCTCTGTCTCTGTCTCTGCCTCTGTCGCTGTCTCTGCCTCTGTCTCTGTCTCTGTCTCTGTCTCTGTCTCTGTCTCTGTCTCTGTCTCTGTCTCTGCCTCTGTCTCTGTCTCTGTCTCTGTCTCTGTCTCTGTCTCTGTCTCTGTCTCTGTGTCTCTGTCTCTGTGTCTCTGTCTCTGTGTCTCTGTCTCTGTGTATCTGTCTCTGTGTCTCTATCTCTGCCTCTATCTCTGTCTCTCTCTCTGTCTCTGTCTCTGTCTCTGTCTCTGTCTCTGTCTCTGTCTCTGCCTCTGTCGCTGTCTCTGCCTCTGTCTCTGTCTCTGTCTCTGTCTCTGTCTCTGTCTCTGTCTCTGTCTCTGTCTCTGTCTCTGTCTCTGTCTCTGTCTCTGTCTCTGTCTCTGTCTCTGTCTCTGTATCTGTGTCTCTGTCTCTGTGTCTCTGTTTCTGTGTCTAAGTCTGAGGGTCTCTGTCTCTGTGTCTCTGCCTCTGTGTCTAAGTCTCCGGGTCTCTGTCTCTGTGTCTCTGCCTCTGTCTCCGTGTGTCTTAATCTGTGTCTCTGTCTGTGCGCCTATGTATCTGTGACTCCGTCTCTGTGTCTGTGGCTCTTTGCCCCTGTCTCTGTCTCTGTCTCTGTCTCTGTCTCTGTCTCTGTCTCTGTCTCTGTCTCTGTCTCTGTCTCTGTCTCTGTCTCTGTCTCTGTATCTGTCTCTGTCTCTGTATCTGTCTCTGTCTCTGTCTCTGTCTCTGTCTCTGTCTCTGTCTCTGTCTCTGTCTCTGTCTCTGTCTCTGTCTCTGTCTCTGTCTCTGTCTCTGTCTCTGTCTCTGTCTCTGTCTCTGACTCTGTCTCTGTCTCTGTCTCTGTCTGTGTCTATGTCTCCGACTCCGTCTCCAACTTTGTCTATGTCTCCTACTCCGTCTCCATCTTTGTCTCTCTCTCGGTCTCGGTCTCTATCTATGTCTCTGTCTCAGTCTCTGCTTTGGTCTCCGTCTCTGCCTACGTCTCTGTCTCTGTCTCTGTATCTGTCTCTGTCTCCGTCTCTACCTCTATCTCTGTCTCTGTCTCTGTCTCTGCCTCTGTCTCTGTCTCTGTCTTTGCCTCTGTCTCTGTTTCTGTATCTATGTTTCTGTGTCTCTGTCTCTGTGTCTCTGTCTCTGTGTCTCTGTCTCTGTGTCTCTGTCTCTGTGTCTCTGTCTCTGTGTCTCTGTCTCTGTGTCTAAGTCTCCTTGTGTCTGTCTCTGTGTCTCTGCCTCTGTCTCCGAGTGTCTTAATCTGTGTCTCTGTCTGTGCGCCTATGCATCTGTGACTCCGTCTCTGTGCCTGTGGCTCTGTCTCTGTATCTCTGTCTCTGTCTCTGCCTCTGTCTCCGTCTCTACCTACGTCTCTGTCTCTGTCTCTGTGTCTCTGTCTCTTTGTCTCCGTCTCTGTGTCTCTGTCTCGGTGTCTCTGTCTCTGTGTCTCTGTCTCCGTGTCTCTGTCTCTGTGTCTCTGTCTCTGTGTCTAACTCTCCTTGTATCTGTCTCTGTGCCTCTGCCTCTGTCTCCGTGTGTCTTAATCTGTTTCTCAGTCTGTGCGCCTATGTATTTGTGTCTCCGTCTCTCTGCCTCTGTCTCTGTCTCTGTCTCTGTCTCCGCCTCCGTCTCTGTGTCTCTGTCTCTGTGTCTCTGTCTCTGTGTCTCTGTCTCTGTGTCTCTGTCTCTGTGTCTCTGTCTCTGTGTCTCTGTCTCTGTGTCTCTGTCTCTGTGTCTCTGTGTCTCTGTCCCTGTGTCTCTGTCTCTGTGTCTCTGTCCCTGTGTATCTGTCTCTGTGTCTCTGTCTCTGTGTCTCTGTCTCTGTCTCTGTCTCTGTCTCTGTCTCCGTCTCCGTCTCCGTCTCTGTCTCTGTCTCTGTCTCTGTCTCTGTCTCTGTCTCTGTCTCTGTCTCTGTCTCTGTCTCTGTCTCTGTCTCTGTCTCTGTCTCTGTCTCTGTCTCTGTCTCTGCCTCTGTCTCTGTCTCTGTCTCCGTCTCTGTCTCTGCCTCTGTCTCTGTCCCTGTCTCTGTCTGTGTCTCTGTCTCTGTCTCTGTCTGTGTCTCTGTCTCTCTTTCTCTGTCTCTGTGTCTCTGTCTCTGTCTCTGTCTCTGTCTCTGTCTCTATCTCTCTCTCTGTCTCCGTCTCTGTCTCTGTCTCTGTGCCCCTGTCCCTGTGTCTCTGTCTGTGTGTCTCTGTCTCTGTGTATCTGTCTCTGTGTCTCTATCTCTGCCTCTATCTCTGTCTCTGTCTCTGTCTCTGTCTCTGTCTCTGTCTCTGTCTCTGTCTCTGTCTCTGTCTCTGTCTCTGTCTCTGTATCTGTCTCTGTCTCTGTCTCTGTCTCTGTCTCTGTCTCTGTCTCTGTCTCTGTCTCTGTCTCTGTCTCTGTCTCTGTCTCTGTCTCTGTCTCTGTCTCTGTCTCTGTCTCTGTCTCTGTCTCTGTCTCTGTCTCTGTCTCTGTCTCTGTCTCTGTCCCTGTCTCTGTCTCTGTCTCTGTCTCTGTGTCTCTGTCTCTGTGTCTCTGTCTCTGTGTCTCTGTCTCTGTGTCTCTGTTTCTGTGTCTAAGTCTCCGGGTCTCTGTCTCTGTGTCTCTGCCTCTGTGTCTAAGTCTCCGGGTCTCTGTCTCTGTGTCTCTGCCTCTGTGTCTAAGTCTCCGGGTCTCTGTCTCTGTGTCTCTGCCTCTGTCTCCGTGTGTCTTAATCTGTGTCTCTGTCTGTGCGCCTATGTATCTGTGACTCCGTCTCTGTGTCTGTGGCTCTTTGTCCCTGTCTCTGTCTCTGTCTCTGTCTCTGTCTCTGTCTCTGTCTCTGTCTCTGTCTCTGTCTCTGTCTCTGTCTCTGTCTCTGTCTCTGTATCTGTCTCTGTCTCTGTCTCTGTCTCTGTCTCTGTCTCTGTCTCTGTCTCTGTCTCTGTCTCTGTCTCTGTCTCTGTCTCTGTCTCTGTCTCTGTCTCTGTCTCTGTCTCTGTCTCTGTCTCTGTCTCTGTCTCTGTCTCTGTCTCTGACTCTGTCTCTGTCTCTGTCTCTGTCTCTGTCTCTGTGTCTCTGTCTCTGCGTCTCTGTCTCTGTGTCTCTGTCTCTGTGTCTCTGTCTCTGTGTCTAAGTCTCCTTGTGTCTGTCTCTGTGTCTCTGCCTCTGTCTCCGTGTGTCTTAATCTGTGTCTCTGTCTGTGCGCCTATGTATCTGTGACTCCGTCCCTGTGCCTGTGGCTCTGTCTCTGTATCTCTGTCTCTGTCTCTGCCTCTGTCGCTGTCTCTGCCTCTGTCTCTGTCTCTGTCTCTGTCTATGTCTCTGTCTCTGTCTCTGTCTCTGTCTCTGTCTCTGTCTCTGTCTCTGTCTCTGTCTCTGTCTCTGTCTCTGTCTCTGTGTATCTGTCTCTGTGTCTCTGTCTCTGTGTCTCTGTCTCTGTGTCTCTGTCTCTGTGTCTCTGTCTCTGTGTCTAAGTCTCCTTGTGTCTGTCTCTGTGTCTCTGCCTCTGTCTCCGTGTGTCTTAATCTGTGTCTCTGTCTGTGCGCCTATGTATCTGTGACTCCGTCTCTGTGCCTGTGGCTCTGTCTCTGTATCTCTGTCTCTGTCTCTGCCTCTGTCTCCGTCTCTACCTACGTCTCTGTCTCTGTCTCTGTGTCTCTGTCTCTTTGTCTCTGTCTCTGTGTCTCTGTCTCGGTGTCTCTGTCTCTGTGTCTCTGTCTCCGTGTCTCTGTCTCTGTGTCTCTGTCTCTGTGTCTAGCTCTCCTTGTATCTGTCTCTGTGCCTCTGCCTCTGTCTCCGTGTGTCTTAATCTGTTTCTCAGTCTGTGCGCCTATGTATTTGTGTCTCCGTCTCTCTGTCTCTGTCTCTGTCTCTGTCTCTGTCTCCGTCTCCGTATCTGTGTCTCTGTCTCTGTGTCTCTGTCTCTGTGTCTCTGTCTCTGTGTCTCTGTCTCTGTGTCTCTGTCTCTGTGTCTCTGTCTCTGTGTCTCTGTCTCTGTGTCTCTGTGTCTCTGTCCCTGTGTCTCTGTCCCTGTGTATCTGTCTCTGTGTCTCTGTCTCTGTGTCTCTGTCTCTGTGTCTCTGTCTCTGTCTCTGTCTCTGTCTCTGC